>PVJL010002432.1:0-199179 GCA_004026885.1 Lyroderma lyra
AAGAAAGTCAGCATCTACGCTGACTCCACGGACGGCTTCTCCACTTTACCTATGCGTGGGGCCGTTTACAGGGCCAGAGGGAAGGAGAGCAAAAACAAGAAGTTCTCCAGCTACTTGAAGCTGTTTGGCAACCGAAGGAAATAGCAGTCATGCACTGCACAGGACACCAGAGGGGGACTGACCCGGTCAGTCAGGGGAATCGCCTGGTGGATCAGGCAGCACGAGAAGCTGCTGCCCAGACCAGGACGGCCCCAAACCTGGACCCGGCCTCCAGGGTTCTCTGACCCTCCCACCCATTTCACTTCCTCCGCTACCTGTCCTGCCAGTAACAAGAAGGTGATGTCATTTACATTAAATCTCAATGTGAACATGATGCTAAAAAAATCTTATAGAAGTAAGTTTTGGTTGTTTCCAAAATATCAATGAAGTCATTTCAATACTATGAAATATTTATTGTCCTTAAACTAAACAGTTCTTTCAACTGCAAAAATAGGCATTAATTTGATTTTACAAAGTACTTAGATGTATAAATTACAATGAAGAACTGTATTGAAAAAGAAACCATCTTTGTGAGACATTGAAATTTAATGTTGAAGAGAGAAGATACTATGAAATATTTGGGGATTTGTCATGGAAAAAGTTGAAAATGCCACTAAATATCTATTAGAATGGCTAAAAATTTTATATATATATATGAAATACCTGTATATTGATAAGAATATAGAGTACTTGGAACTCTCATACATTGGTAGTAGAAATGCAAAATGATACAGCTACTTGAAAAAAAAATTCAAATTTTTTATAAAGTTAAATATATACTGCACGATCCAACTATCTACCTCTGAGTATTTAGGGTAATAAAAACTTACAGTCACAGAAAAAACTACACATGAATGTTTATAGCAGCTGGATTTATATTGCCAAAAAACTGGAAACAACCCAAATGTTCAACAAATGAATGGAAGAGAGAAAATAAGAAAAGTCATCATTCTTTGTCATCAGAGTTGGGAAGACACATGGGCCCACAGGGTTTTTCCTGAGCATCAGCCTCATTTGGTACTTTTGTATCTGTGTCTAATCAGTGGTGGATTTTTGCAGTTCCTCACCTCAGTGGCAGTAGTAACATTAGGATTCTCTGAAAGATAGCAGTGTACCTGAAAACTAGCCATTCCAATAGTTTTGTAAGTATATAATTTACTAAATTGAAGCTCATCCTGCTTGAAATATCTAGAGGGCTTTCTGTTTTACTAAATGCTGCTCTGATGAAAGCATACATTATCTCCATTTTACAAATGTAGATTCAGAGGTATTGGAAGTTTCCAAATAGAGACAACAACATAGTACCACTGTGAAGTCAGCACTCTAACTATTCCATAGCTCAAGAGCGTCTGCTGCTTTCCACAGCAGAGCCCAGCTTCCTGAGAAGTGGAAGAGTGTCTGGGCCCTTAAGCATTGCCCTTTGAGCACCACAATATGAGCACTTAAGAAAGATACTCATTTACCTCTGGACAAATGGCGCCAGACTATAATAAATAGTATCATTTATTATGGAAATGTGAAAAAGTGGACTGTTTTCAGGATCTATGTAAAGCAGAATGGCTCGTGTAATGTTGAATGGGATCACAAACTATTTATTGCTCAAAACAAAGATACTGATAAGGATCATTTAGAAAAGATGACAATTTCCAGCAACTATAACTAACTTGATAATATCAATAGGACTTATGGACATACTGGTGATCTACATGGAGTTGGGAACCACAATGGGCAAATATGATAGAAAAAAAATCAACTGAGGCACTGATAAAAAGGACAATAGGGACATTTGCAAAACTCAACACACGCAGTGGAGTGCTAGTGAAACCGGTTGCAGCAGTGAATATTCTGCTGGGTCTCATAAACCACTTCTATAATGAAATAAAACTAAAGTGACAGGCTAACTGAATGGTTTTCCAGATTATATTAAAAGGAAATCTAAATTTCTCTATACATTTTATATAGTTAATTAGTTTGATTTTGCTTTTCTGATAAATAAACATGTCAGTATCATCTCATGAGAAAAATGCTTGTCTCTATTTAGGTTTTCTCATGAATATACAACCTGGAAATTTCTTTTATAAAGAATATACTTGAAATGGTATAAATACAAGGAGAAATGTGTATTTTCCAGTATGATTCTGTGAAATCATATTATATCCTCTTAGGCAAGAAACTTGAATTAAAAACATAAATTATTAAACTCAAGGTTTACATTTTAGTAGCATTCGTCCTTAGTAATTTTTGTTTCTACATCTAGTTTGATGAAGGTGAATTTAATCCAATTTTATAAAAAGAAAAATGAAGTGCTAAAGATTTTAGACTACCTACTTCTATAAGGATAGTATGACCAACACAAAAATTCTAAATTTTCTATTTTTATATTATATTTATATTTCCCATGAGAACCTAAAATTTATTTCACTTTTTCATATACTCATTGGTTGTACATTTAGCAATAGAAATATTTTTAAAAGTTTTTATACTCAATACTTATTAAATATCTTATTAAGCACTGAAGTTTTGAGGAAATAAATGGAAATATACAATAGCAATTTGAAATAGCCCTATTATCTGTTCATAGTTAGTATTTTGTTTTTACTTTAAAACAGATGCTAGAAAATTCAATCTAATCTCTTTTTTGAATTATGCTTATAGGCTGTTTTCTATTTTTTAAACCAAATGGCTTTGTCTGCAAACCTAGTTATTTTGGGTAATATAGGTCAGATGCACTCACATTTAAAGCTGTAAGAATACAGACTCTATGTGTTTATGTATTTATTTATAAATTTCCTGATTGATGACAATTCTATTGATAAAAATACCTACAACAAAAAATAATATTCCATTAAAAACAAATATTTGATTTTACAGAATACAATGCATAGAATACACTGTGAACGGTACCTCCATCTCTAAGCTCAATAGTGAAATTGTAAATGAATTAGAGAGTGAGAAAACAACAGAGTAAATAAACCCAACCCATAGGTTTACAAATTAAAAAACATGTTTATAAGAAATTCAGGGGAGTTCCCTTGTGGTGTAGTGGCTAGGCTTCAGTGCTGTCAACGCTGCAACCTGGGTTCGATTCCCAGCTAGGGAACTACCCACATTTAGGAAAAAAAAAAGAGAGCGAGAGAGAGAAATTCAGGAGTCAAAAAAAGTAAAAGAGAAATCAGGATATACTTAAAACTGCACGGCAATGAATATTTGATATATTAACACTGTTAAGATTTGTAGCCTTATTTAAATAGCACAGCTAATTTATATTAATAAAAATTTTTGAAAGATTCATAAGATTTTTGAAAGAGGGAAGATAACATGTAGAGAGTGGTTTCTGGCAGCCAGAACATGGCTTTAAGCACTGGGGGTGCTGTTCTAATACCAGCCTTTTGACCTTGTCAGTTTGTTGCAGCTTGTGTTGTAGAGTGTAACTGCTTTACCACGTGTATGGGCACATGTCATGTCAAGTCTTAGGTCTTATGGATTTTCACCTGGGGTCACTGAGCTCATAGCAGATGGTAAGTTAGAACAAGGAACACGGTATGTACTATTTTTCCTAACCCCTTCTTTTTCTTATGAGCCAAATAAACACAGCTCTTTATGTATCTTCTGCTGTTTCTTTCTGTGATGGAAATGCAACCTGCTCTTGAAAGAGTAAGCAGGTAAGTATTTAACTTCGGCAGTCAGAATCAGAAAGCCTTATACCTGCAGTTATAAACTATATCTTTTAATCTAAATTTTATCAATAAAAGTGATATTTAGATCTCCTAATTCTCTATTCATTTGTTTGACAACATCTATTTATTCAGAACTTAGGTATGGAAGAGAATTGATACGTGTTGGTGACTTTGAACTCCCAAATCTTGTGTATAACCTGAATATTTAAGACATGAACAAGGAATAAAATTGGGAGTTCATGAAAATATATAAAAACTGAAGCTTCTGAGATGGCCAAGGCCAGAGACTTTGGGCTTTGGTGATACTTTCTATAGGTAGCATACGTGGATTTTCCAACCTGGTGAGACTAGTACATGGCAGCATCCTCACCTGGATTTATATACCTGTAGCCCTCTGCAAAGGGACCAGCCTCACCAAAGCGCAGGTTGCTTAGCTACGCCCAGGCATCAGGCACAAGTAGCTACCGCTTGACATTGTGGGACAGCTTTTTACCAAGCAGGAAGAACTGTACTGAGCACTACAGTGTAAAAGAAAGATCATCTTTTGGACTTAATAAAAGCTTGCTTTGAGACAAAAATTGCCTCCAATGAAAATTCTTTTCTGTTTTACTATGTAACAGTCAAGTCTGTAAGAAATTCATTATGTCAGATGTCAGCAAGCACTATAGATGAGTTGTCTCAAATCCTTTTCCGTTTTGATTTTTTTTCTGAACTGTCATCAGAGTCTGATTCATGTATTTTGTCCAGTCTCAAGTGTTACTTGCCACCACAAGACATCAAACTGATTTTGAATTTGTTAACTTGTGAAAGCTCTGAGTACTTCAGAAGCACAACCTATAGCTTTACTCAAAAGAAGTGTAGAAAATGAAATGAAATGAAGGGGATGTTCTCGTAGTGAAGAAAGTACATAACTTAATGACACAATTAAATTGTCATAAACCTTGGGTAGAAAAAAAAAAAATTAACAAGTCTTATACATGAAATGGTCTGTCTCCTAGAATCGAGTTTACCCAGGACATCAAGAAGAATGGATTGGATGGATTTGAAAAACATGCTTACCACCAGAACAGGAACAGTGGAAGAATAAAAAAAAATAAAGGGAGACTGATTAAACTGTGTTTATTACTAATATTAACAATATAGTAGTAATAAACAAGCTGTTGTGATATATAAATGTACTCTGTGATAATAGAGTTCATCATTGAAGTAAAATAAAAATGTCAGCAAACCTAAGCTAAATCAATTTATGGACTCCTTTGCTTTATTGTATTATCCTTCTCATATCTAAGTCAATCCTTTCTTTTTTAGGAAACTTCATGCTTTATTGTTTCTGATCAATGAGATAGATCATTCTGGCAGCCTTGAATATTACCACTTGATATTTCTACTATTATTTAAATACAGCTCTTTTCCTTAAAGCTTTCTTCACATATTTTTGTTGACAATATATATAAGTACAATTTGAATTACAATCTCTTCGCTGTTATCTCAGTAAATGAATAATATTTCATTTGCAAAAAGGTAGATAAAACCTGATAGTGAGTAATACTTATGCTTTATGGGAATTATGAGGTCTTGTGGAAATCTTAGACTTGTCTACATATGATGTTAGCCATCTAAAGTCACCAGGAAAACAAAATCAGATTAAAATATTCATTTTTTTCCCCAACAGTCATACCCAAATATGTGTGTTTTCCCAGCATGTGAATTTTGCTGTTTCCATCCTGGAGGATTTATTCTTCTGGTGAATTGCAATACTGGCACAGAATGACCGAGGTATTGTGTGTGGAGGTGCGTGTACATATTTATTTCTATAACACTGAAATATAAATATTAACACTAGTATTTGATTTAAAAGTACCCAGAATACACAAATAAAAATCAGCTGAAACCTAATATGGGTATAATGTAATTTTAAAACCTATATATACAATATATAATAAATCAAATACAAAACATAAATGTATATGATTATAAATGATGCACAAATATATAAATATAATATATATCAAATATATAAAATTACAAAATATTAAAAGTATAAACCATCAATCACAATATGAATGAACAAACATACACAATTTAAATATAATATTCTATTATAAATTGGCAGCATATACATTCTCAAAATAAGCTATATGAAATGAAGAAGTAATTTAACATGTAAATTGAAAATGAATTTTATTTTTAAACTGGTGGATTTTAAAAAATAGTTTATTAAGGTTGCCATGGTCAAATTAAGCAACTTTCAGAGCATTTTTTCCCCAGCTGAATAGAAGACTATGGCTCCGTGGCATGAGGTTTCTAAATTTAGTGTGAGCACACTGCAGGCCAAAACCCTTGAGCTCAGCAATCCACAGTTTCTGCCTCTTAAGTAGTTAGTAACACAGGCATGAGCCATAGTCACATACAGTCATTCGTGGTGCGTGTGTAAGGGAAATTTTTCATTTAGAGCCACCATTGAATTTTAAGAGAGGATCCCCGGTAGTATCAAGCCCTTGTTTGCTGAGCACTGTCTTGGGCTTTGGCGAATAAGTTTCAAGGCTGCGGAGGCCGGGGGAAACACTGAATGGGTTTGCATAATAATCAGGGTGAGGGAAATTTAGAATTAAGGAAATCGGAAGGCGTGAAACCAGCCCCTATGGACAGAAGGCAGGATAGAGCAATGCTTATTAGTGAGGACAGTGGGGAACAAAGGGGACTTGAAAGAGCAGATATGTTGGCTTAATGTTTTAAAGTCATTTGCTTCCAAGTGTGTTCAGGGCAAACCCAAGTGACTGGAGTAAAGAAATATGATATATGAATTACCGGATCAAGTTTTAAAATTTACGACATTGAAGTCAAATTGTCATGTCTATGCCATTTTACGTTCTCATCAATGGAGTATCTAGGTTGTGCATTTCTCTGTTGGGTACAGTATTATGGACAGCTCTTTGCAGGTCAGATTAGATAGAATTTCATCTCAGTTCTGGAAGCACGGTTCTGTCTAAAACTTTTTCTGTAAAGTTTGAACTTGGAAGGGAAAATCTCCTAGCTCTTTCTGGAATCTGATTTGAGTTAGTGTTTTGGTGCTACCCTCAGCCAAAATATTAAATTTCAAGTTTGGAAATAATTAGTTATGTTATTAGGTCCTTCAATCTTAAGAAAGGTGATGTAATTTATATGAACACTCCCTATGGTATAAAATGTGACAAAAATAAGTAGAAATCATTTGTTATATTGATGGTTATTAAAAGTGGTGATGCTTCTAATTATGTCATTCTTAACATTTATTTGTCATTATTATTATTAATTATTTTTACAAGATGTTTCAGGGTCATTATTTGTATTCCTTGCCCCAAATTGAAAAAGAAATACACTTGATCTGGCAATTTATAAAAATAAGTTTAGACGAACATTTTTTCCGGTAAACATAATTTTTACAAGAGTAAATACACACACACACAGTAGGTCACTGGAGACATCCTAGTAGATTGTATTTTTTTAAACATTTGAAGCTCTTTCTCTTCCCCTTTCTTACCTAAACATTGCAGTCAAAGACCATTAGGAAGTGTTAAGCAAAATAAAGAATTCATGCTTGAGGGCAAGTGTGAAGGAGCGTGACTGATGAGAGGGCGTGTTTCTGAGAGGTGCTAGCATCTCTATGAGGGGTGTCCCTCGGAAAGCTGGCCCTGTGTGAGTGTGAGGTACTGGAGCCTGAGTGGGGTTAGGATGACACACATTAGAGAGATGTGGATGATGTTTTGGAGCCTGATCATGGTGTTATGGTGCCCCACAGAGGGTAGGCACAGTTCAGGGAGTCAGAACTCAAATGGAGTGATGAAAACATCCAGTAAAGAGCAGCCCAGGGGAGGTGTGAAAGGTCAAATGGAGCATGGAGAATGCCCAAAATGAGCAGCAGCTTGCTGAAAGGCAGGTGCAATGATTTAAATATCTGCATAAGAGAGTGACAGATCATAATGTCAGACCAGAGCAGGGTGAAGAGGGCATTTCATGCAGGTGGGTTGCCAGGAACGAGGTGTTGAAACCTAGAAAGCATGAGGAAGGCATCTACTGGGCGGGGGGTGGGGTGGGGAATGATGCAGCTGAATTGACCAGCATGTCGGCTATGTTGAAGCCCTATACAGTACTTTTTTCCAAGGGAGGGTATGCACAGAAGGTTTTCCAGTTTAGTACCCTGAATTACAGAAATAAGAGGAGTATTCTCTTATTGTTTATAACCAGTATGCATTATTTGTGGAGTGAATTATATTGTTTATTTACATCTAGGATAAATACTTTATCTCTACCTTTAAACATACACATTCAAATACATACTTAACAATTTTCCATCATGATTTTGGCACTTTATGTGGGATTGTTTCTTTTAGTTATCACAACCTTTTTTTTTTAATTTCCATTTTACAATGGCAAAGGTAATATCTAGAGAGAATAAGACATAGACTCAGTTCTCCAAGAGATCTGTAAGGGAGGCAGATACAGAGAATTTAGTACTATACTTTTCAAAGTGTATTGGATCGGTTTCCATGGCGTCATATGGAAGGCATACCAACCTGTGCAATGGTTTTTAAACATATTTCTTCAAGCAATACAAGTTTTTCTTCAAAAGAAGTGTTTGGGTAAGCACTCTGAGTAAATCAATAGAAGACCTCCTCTGGTTGAAGTCCAGAGGTTCTCAGTCCTGGTCACATATTAGATCTATTGGGGAAGTGGTTAAATGCCTTGGCCCCATCAGAACAGACTTTCTGGGGGTGGAGCCCAGGCATCAGTACATCTTAAACACTACCCAGATGATTTTACTGTACAGCCAGGGATGCGTTGCATGCGGTAGTTGATGAGAGAGCACTGCAGGGGTGACTGCTCTGTCCAGAGTATGAGGGTGACTGAGGGAGCAATACTAGAGGATGGGAAAGCAGGTGATTTGTGAAACTGTCTTAGCCATGGAAGTCCATTTTAATGACTGTCTCAACTGAAATTTAATTTATAATACCTCTGTTTCATAAGCATATTGGCTATAATACATCCTGGTATCCCAAAATCACAGATTGTAAGCATGTGTGTATAAGAACCTGGAAGTAAAAGACATCTTTGAATGTGTACCAGTACAGAGAAAAAGCAAGAGTCAAAAATTAATTGAACTGCTTTTTTAGAAAGGAATGAACCTAAGAAAACAGATAGGTAAATTGTCATATAATAGTCTCTGCTTTTTTGTTTGAAAGCTCTGAATGCTTAGTACAGTTATCAGCTGTGTTCAACAAATTTGAATGTATTTACTTGTCAAATTTTTTCTAAACAAAATTTAGGTAAAGGAGGATAAATAATGAATAAAGAGCTGGACTTTATGACAAATAATTATAGAATAAAAAGCCACCCAGCAAGAACTGTATTATTGAAATTTTGGAAGATAATCTTGGGAAGATATTTTTAAAAGTCTAAGAAAATGCTGTTTAGAAGGATCAGCAATAAAAATGGCTATATTTCTTTTATTCCCAATTAGTCAATGTTTTATCAAACTTCAGTTTTGTCTGTGGTTACATTATTTAACCATTTCCCCATAAGATGATGAAAAAATTATATCCTAAGTAAAGCATCAAAACATCAATTTTAGAGTAAGATAAACTTGGATTTGAACTGTGAATTGTGGCTCTGCCATTTGGAAGTGTGGACCTCTGAAATGATACTAGGTATTTCTGAGCCCAGTTTTCTAATTGGTACAATGGTGTAAAACTTAGTACTTAACCTCACAGGATTGTTACTGAGATTGAATTAGTTGACATGTGAAGTGCCTAAAGACATAATCACTTTCAATATGATAATAGAGTTGACTCTAAAAATGCTAGAATGTTCTAACAGAGTCAATCAACAAAGTAAAACAAATCGTTAGAAATCTGGTTCTCTATTCACTGAACATATATGTTCCAGAAGCAGAATTTATTCCACAATTTTTTTTATTTTACTGGAATTTTTAAAACATTATAAAAATTAGTGATTATTATTGGCATAAGAGTAGTGAGAAACCATAAACTTACACGCTTTGAGAAAGTTGGTCTTTAGTATATAAAACAGGGACCCTACAGATTTCTTTGGGGAATTGAACTCCCATGAACACTTCTTACCAAATTCATAGTACTTGCATTGCTGGATGTTGTTTGAGGCACTAAAAAATTTAAAATTGATTAAAATTTTTTCTGGCTAATTTTGAGTTTGCATGTTGCCACTATAATTTTGTTTTGTTTGTATACATTTAACACCGTAGTAGATGTTATTTAGATATGGTGAATAAGACAGACTTGCTCTTTTCCATCACGGGCTTATAGTCTATGGGAAAATAGACATTAAAAAAGAAAAAGATATGGCTGACAAAAATAAGTGTGGTTAATCTATTTTAGACAAGTTTTTGTCTTATTTTTCTTGTCAGTTGGAGAGATAAAAGCCCCATTGAAGATTCTTATGAGTACAAAATATTTAAACCCATGTGAAAATCTGACACAAAAGATTTTGATCAACCATATTCCAGAAAGGAACTCATGGTTGTAAAGCTTACTCAGAGGTCTGAAAAATCACTCCTGTCTATATACCTCAGTGCCTATTTAAGTAAGTGCTGTAGTATAGATCCACTCACTAAGATACAGAATATCCAACCAGCTTTCATACAAAGGTGCCATGAATCTGCCTTTTGGTGAGAACTGCAAATAATTCACTTAAGCAAGAAAGATTCTCAAGTGTATTAGGGAGAGAGGTTGGAAAGAGGTGAGAGACCAAATAGTTTTTCTGTTAGAAAAGTTAGGAAACAGGTCACTCCCTAAATTTGGCTTGGAAGTTTAATGTCAAGGTGATAGCAAAACAAAAATGGTACTGGACAACCAAGAAAGACATTATCCAAGACTATTGCAATAAGGTAGCAAAGCCAGAGCTCAGTCTGAACTCTATTGAAATAAGAGAGTTAAGAATTGAGGCGGGTGGGGGCAGGTCATAGGCCATCTACATTTGCTACTTGACCTCATTCAACAGAAAAGGAAATGTTCTCATACCTGCATCAAGAGGTAGTTTTACAAGAGAGAGCAAGGAGCTCACTAAGGTAAGGACCCAAGTCATTCCAGAAACTGGAAAAAGGAAGCTTGATAATTTGATTTCAAAAAGTATGCCCCCCCCCCCCCCGCCCCCACCCACCAAGTCCTGAAGAAGGACAATTCTAGGTTGTAAAACTGTCAAGAGGCTTTTTAAAGATTTATATCTCAAAAGGGTAGAGAAATACTTGGCAATTACTGTTTTGTTAATGTAAATACTCTAAGCTCTGGGGCCTACAGCCAGAAAGAACCCTGTCGAAAATTTGGTTAAGCTGAAGGAAATACTGAGGTACTCTCAGTTAGTGGGCAATGATAAGAGCAGAACTTCTAGTAGCAAAATAATCTTCCTCTGATAGGATGTTGCAAGAAAACTGTCTTAAATCTTGATGGTAAAAATTTGTTAGAGATTTTGTGATTATGGTCTAAAAATTAATTAGGTCACCCTGAAAGAACTTTTAGTTACCAGAACTTTAATCTACACTGTCTCACTTAAAAGACTAACTTTTTCCTCACAAACAAAGAGGGACATTTAAAATAATGTTCATTTCAATGAAAGAAATTCTGAAAACATAGGTCCTTCTTAAAACCCTATGTGAACATCTGAATTTAAAATAAATATATTATTTTATCATTGATATATTTCATCATATTCCAAAAAGGACCTTTAGTTTCATCCAATAATTTAACATGAAATTTGCTAAATTTGAAAATACACATCATGCGAATTAAATATCAAATTGAGCTCTGTAAGACCCTTTACGAACACTTCCAAAAAGGTGGAATATACCTACAGAATGATAGAATGAGTCTTATCCCTAGTTGTGCAACAGAATCATATTTGGAGCTTTTAAAAACACAAATATTAACCTGCCCTCACAGACCTTCAGTATGAGAATCACCAAAAGTGGGGTCAATTGTTTTTAAAATGCTTTCAAAGTGTTCTCAGCAGACCAGTAGTATCTCCTGGGAGCATCTTAGAAAGTCAGCATCCTGGGCTTTGCCACATCTGAGAAATTGGAATATGTATTTTGACAAAAACATGGTTGTTTATTTGCATGTGAAGTCTGAGAAGCACTGCTCTGTAGGAGACTTTGCTGCACACCCAGAGTGGGAGCCACTCACCCGCTGAGGATGAATTATCCTTCAACACCATTAACGCCTGCATCCTCAACACAGATATCTCCCCTAAGTGTTTGGCTTTGCTTTCTATGTATAATAAGACACATCACTGGAGAAAAAATTTAGCACGGAATTTGAACCTGTAAAAAAACTGAAGGGAAAAATGTAGATATGGGGAGAGATGGTGAAATATTTGCATTAATACCTGGCACTTAATTTAAAACTTCAAGAATCTTAAATAAGGGTTTATTGGAGAGAAGGAGCTGAAGAGAGCAATTCACCCAACCAGGAATTAGACTCTCCAATGACTCACTGATTTAATTTGGGCTGGGGGCAAGATATTTCTTTCAACTTATGCTCAGAGATAAGGACTAGCATTGCTTCTCTTAACAGCTACTTGAAAACAAATTAGGAAACCTTAAAGTGACTTCTGCTCCTCTGGGGAGAAAAATTTTCTTACATAGTAGTAGGTAAAAATAACATTTATTAGTTTACCATATTTCCCTAAGGCAAATGACAACACTTCGGTTTTAGTGTATAAGTGTGTCCATGGGTGTTTATAAATGTCTCTGCACCTTAGTAATTTTAGAATGTAAAGTAAAAAGGAAGATTCAAATTTACTCAATAATGATTATTTTACTATTACAGCTATAATTAACTTTCTGTGCTCTATTTTTGAGCATCCCAACTGAAATATTACATTTGTCTACCTATGTATTCATAGGAAGTCAACAGAAGCAATTTTAAAAGAAAGTGCTAAAAACTTTTAAAATTCAAATAAGAAAGACTTTCTCTCATTTTTTTATTGAGAGACATAGGGAGATGCACAGAGTAGTGATCCTGATCTTACAGATAAAAAAAAAGTCAAATAAATACCAAATTTATAATCCTTGAGTCCATTGAGTGCTGACATTGTGCAGCAACCAAATGGTCCAAAATCTAAGGTGAGGCAGGTAGGGAGAGAAAAGATCAGAGCAGTTGCTTTCTTGGGCAAGACACAGCCAGGCACTCAGCAACAGGAGGACAGCTAGGTGCTTGGCACACTGATGGGCATGCTGGTGACAGAGATGAACTTCTGAGGGCTACAAATATGAGAGGTGTCCTCATCTTCTTGAAGACTTCTTGTTCACCAACTCCCCCAATGCTAACAAAAATATAGGGAAAATTCTCAGAAAGTCTCCCTCATGGTGCAGGGACTGGGTAGGGGAACAGTGCTGACACATTTACCCTCACCCCCCTTACCGAGCACCAGGGTAACCTGCTGAGGGGACAGCAAACACTGCTGCTGTTAGGGTGCTGGTGGAAATCCCTTTATGTGAGGGAAAAGAAGAGGAAAAAGCTCTTTCCCTGAGGGAAGGTGAACAGAGTTACAACGTCTGCCTAAAACTGAGGCTTTATTACAACATAGAACACCCTACCTCAGTCCCCCAACAGGCCAACAGACATAAAAAGAATATCGAGAATGGGGGGACGGATAAGTAGATGAAGTAGAAGGGCTTTTTAGGTCAGTAAAAATACTCTGTATGATATAATGATTGATATATGTCATCATATATTTGTCCCAGCCCGTAGAATAGACAGCATCAAGCACGAACCCGAGGTAAACTCTGGACTTCCGGTGATTATGAAGTGTCAGTGTAGGGTCATCCTTGGTAGCAAATGTGCCCTCTGGTGAGTGATGTTCATGATGGGAGAGGCTATGCACGTGTGTGGGCAGGAGGTATATGGGAAATCTCTGTATGTTCATCTCAATTTTTGTATAAACGTAAAACCTCTCTAAAAAAAATAAAATCTTAAAAAAAAAAAAAAAAGAAATCTTGCTGGAGACAAACCACCTCTGAGATACAGTGTAAAGAAAAGACCTAAAGGTAACAGTGGAACAGACATTGAGAAAAAGAAAATAAAACACAAAACAAAATGAAAACCTCTGGAAATTTAGGTCCTACTCTAAACAGAAGGTCATGATTTAGAAGATTTTGAAGCCAGTGGTGCACTAAGGTTAACCATAGAGATTACCCAAAAAACCCCCAAACCAAGCCCAACTCTTAATTAGAGTAAAGAAAGTCAGTTCACTACAGGTTCCAATAGAGGAAAGGCACACCTATTTACAGGTATGAAGCTACTTGCCTGATTACTGTATGCTACACAAGAAGTACAACTTTCAGTAACAAAAATTTATGAAGCATATAAAAAGGCAAGCTGCAGCAGCATACTTCTAAGAGATAAAGAAAAGATGACATCAAAGTTGGAACTATATGACAGGGAATTTAAAATAATTATGATTAATAGGTAAAATATTTTCCTGGAAAAGGTGGACAGCATGTACCATCAAATGGGTAATTTCAGCAGAGAGGTAGAAAAGAAATCCAATTTGACAGAGTAGACAAAAGGATGGATATGAGCAGGACGGGAGGGGTTGTCCCCTGCCCAGACTCTATAGTCAGCCCTGGCCCATTATCAGCTACTCTCAAATTGAAAGGGGAGAAAGCACCACCTATTCAACCATAGGCTCTGCTTCCCAAAATCATTTATTATGTGGCTTTGGCCCTTTTCAGAAGGATCAAGCCAGAAAACAAACAGGGAGGAGCTTACACCAAAATATACAAAAACTCCCAAACAATGGAAGGGGAGGCTGCTTCCCGCTCTTGGGTCAGCCTGCCCTACCTCCTGGGAGTGTACTTTAACTTTTATATAATTAACTTTAGTTTTTCTATATTTTCACAAACTGTCTCTTGACTGAATTCCTTCCTTTGAGAGACAAAGAACTGAGGGAGAAAATCACCATTTCATGGTAACAAATTGAAATGCTAGACATGAACTCCACGGTAACAGAGATGAAGAATGCCTCTGATGGGCTAATCTGTGGATATAGCTATGGAAGAAAGAATTTGTGACATTAAGATAGGTTAATAGAAATTATGCAAACTGAAACACAAATCTGGGTTGGTACAGGTTACAGAATTTTTTTTCTCTTTGTTGCAAAAGCAGAAATGGATTGACATCACCCCTAGATGCAAGTCTTCGTAGAGAATTCATCACTAATGATTGACTTAAGGGGGCATGCTAACCAAAGTGAGTAGTCATTGATTGACTAAGAAGATTTAAAATCCATTTAAAATCCATTCAAATGTTTATCATCATGGCTTTAGAACATTATAGGGATATTTTTATAAATTCTCAATTCTATGTGTGATTCTAATTGCTGATTGGGCCTAAGATTAAATTAAAAAACAAACATATCTAAAATTGTTAAATATAATTATCTTTTAAAGTTTGGCATGGTAGACTTCATGTTCTAACTGTTGAAAATTTTAATGTTTTTAAGACATTGAGATAAACCAAAGTGGACTTGCATTGTATTACCAGCTTTTTATTTTTTATTACTATAAGACAAATGTTCTGGGGTCACTTAGCCTCTGATTCAGAAGATCAAATTCTTTAATATTTTAATCAAATGTTGTTCACGCTTCCTCTCCCACTATTGTATATCACAAACTCAGGCAAAAACTTAATATCTATAGTATTATTCCAAAGTTACACAGTAATTTCTATTGTAGACATTAAAAATTAAGTTAAATGTGAAAAGAAACCATAAATGACATTTTGATGCATTACTATGATGCTGCAGCTTAGTGTGTGGCATTTTAATTTTGAAAATATTGTAGGAGTGAGTTGTGGGAGAATGAAAATCATCTATTGCAGAAAGAACTTATCTCAAGATAGTGTCTGTTTATGCGATTACTTTTGTCAGAAACTGTGTAATTGACAATAATTTGCTTGCTAATCTAATTAAACTATGAACAAATGGTGCAAGAAATTGTGAAGCATTCTGGGTAGAGCCTTAGGCTCTCCTTGATGGATGTTACTGATGGTACCAAGCACATTTTTCTGAGTCATTATTTTATGCATTGGATAGCGAAGACAGAATTGAAAAATCATTTTTTGCAGTAGTTACATGTTTAAACTCCTAAACAGCCTACTTGTGATTTAAAATAAGAAAGCATTTTAACTGTAATCATAGAAGAAAAAAATAACAGCAGGAGGAATCAGGTAGCTAGAAAACTAGCAATGAATCTTGGACTATGTCCTCACTGAATATGTCCCCCTAACTTCAGACCCTCAGGGCCTCCAGGTGTTTCTACCTGTCTCCATCTGCAGGTTCACACTAGCTTTGTCTCTGAGACCAGATGGGTCTTACCTCAGAAGAGTTCTGCCTCAGAAGCCAGTTGCCTTGGCATCCAGCCTAGTTTTTCTTTTCTACAGGCTTAAAACAATCACATTTTTAAAGCAAAACATTAATACATGTCTGGCAAACAGAAGTGTCTTTGGAAGACTACAGGACAAGCTATTTTAAATCAAAGCTGTTTCAAAAATCTTAAATTCTTGATCATCGTATTTATAATTTTTACTCATATATATGTAGATGGGCCTCTCTCTTTCTAGTCATTTTTACTCTCACCCTATCTATATATTGTTTCTGCCATTCATTCATAATCTATTTATTGAATTGATAATTCAATAAATATATATATTGAGTTCATACTATTTATCCACCACAGTTCTAACTACATTGGTAGTCTGCCATATTCCTAACAAACTCTTGTTTTATGTTTTCCAAGTTTGCTAAACTCTTTGGCTTCTCATGGCAGTTTACACATGCTTTTATTAACACTTAATTCTATTTAATTATTTGTTTGCAATCACATAGATATAAACTTTACAAGAATGAATAGCATGTCTACCATTTATTTTAGCTTATGCCCACCACAGCCCCTGGTATAAATTAAGAGGTTTACAATAAACATTTGTAGAGTAAATTCTTCAGTAGCAAAATCTGTTTCATGCTCATCCTGTCTCTCCAAGTTCTGGTATGTAGAATTCTCAATAAGTGTTTAATAGATAAGGAATTAATGAATTCATGTACCCTAACCTCTTATTTCTAAACTGAAAATTTTTGGATTATAATTTTTTAAAATTTTATTCTGGCCATTTGTTGAGTTTCTGTCACTTCACTCCACATCCTCCTACTTGTTCTTGATATACTTACTGATTAAACCTGCCTATTTCCTACCTGAACTTTGTATCTGTGTGTGAGACCCCATTAGTAAATTCCAGTTCCTCTCCTAATCAGTCAAAATTCCATACCTAATCTTGTTTCACCTTATTTTACTGCTCGGCAATTCCAGAATAATTTGTTCTATGCATCCGGTGCTCAGACCTCCCGGCTCAGGAGGAATAGTCCACCCTAAATTTTACAGCTGGGGTCCGAGTTTAAATGAGGCAACAAGATAACATGTCCCGACTTGGGATTATAGAGTTTGGTTATTCCTATATTCTGATTGTACTCAACATTTCCCTTTAAATCGCTTTACCACATTCGATTCATCTGGAATAGCTACCTTTCCCACGAAAATAGGAGGTCCACGGTGGCCAGAGACTGTGCAGTATCGTTTTCTATTTTGTGTTTCCTCATTATGATCTTAGCATCTTGCTCAGTACATTGCTTATAACAATTGTATAATATACAGGTGAAATCAAAACCAAGTAATAAAATATACTAATAAAATAAATAGGAAAAATTTTGGAAAACGATTAAGTAATTATTATGTCACTTAACTACTTTCAAATACATGAGGTGTTTACAAATCCACATTCTGAACATCTAGGATACGGTCAAGTTTGGGATAGAAATTTAGGCCCATGTAAGCTTTCCAAATCAACTGATCTTCTAAACTGACTAAATAAACTCTTAATAGTAGATTTTATATTTTGAAGCACAATTTCAGTCAGGTTAAATTATCTGAAGATCCTCATATTATTGCTATGTAAAAATGTACAAAACTGATACCTAATGTAACTAAAGTATAATATTATCTTACATTTGTAAGGGTCTTTATAGTTTAATCATCATCATCATCACATAAATTTCTCCTTTAATTGCCACAGTTGTACCGTGAAGTAAATACACTATCTTTATTTTTAGGTATGAAGTCCTGAGATGTTAAAGTGACTTGCCCCAAAACAAAACTCAACTCTTTCAGTATTATAACTTGTATTTTCTCAAAATAAATACTTCCCTTCCTGTTTTTAAAGTTAGAAGTATATGATTGGCTAAATCTTTGGAATGCTTTTTAATTTAGAAGAACTCTATTTTTCTTTCACCTATTAGGTGAAAACCTGATATAATTTGGATTTAATTTAATCCTTTTGGTTCTTGGTCTATTTTAATAAATTAAAATTTGATTTTTACAGTAAGTTTATGAATTATTTTAAATTCATAATGAAGACTATCACAACCTATCGGAGCCAAAGTAAATATTAGAGCTGGGAAGATTAGAGAGTACGTCTAGACCGGGCTTAGTGAAATGACTTGCCCATGGACATTCTGTTCATTGCGAGTCAGGATTTGGAAATGCCATTTGTTTCACAACTGACACATTTCTCAACATGGTGTTAGAAGTCATGAAAATAAAAATAAATCTTAAATACTAATTATTCCAGATACTCCTGCCTGCCTCCATAAGGTGAATTGTACCTGTCGCATTGTTCCTGACCATCTCTGCCAGCAGATGTCAGCACTACATGCATTTACTGACATGTTTATTAGCCTAAGAGATGCCTCATAAGTAAAGGCGTAGCAAGAATGGATGGGTGAAACTCATGAGGTAAATTTGTTTTATTTATAATGCAGTCGACTTTCATGAGGATTTTCTAATTATGAATTTTGATAATGTGTTTAAAAGGTATTCTGAGACCAATATCTAACACCCGTGGAGAAGTTTTCCCCTCCCCACACACTACCAAGCAACATCAGGACACCAGCTGGGTGTCCTGTAATTCAACTCAATTTTGACACTATCTACACTATCTACAGATAGCATCAGGTTCCAGAGGGTGAGGGGTCAGTCTACAAAACCACTCTCCATTTCAGATGCTAATCACAAGCCCAGGTTGTCACTTGTATTTCTGACCAAGATACTATTAATCAGAGGTTCTCATGGCCCCCTCCTTGAGTTCAATTAATTTGCTAGAGCAGCTCACAGAACTCTACTAGATTACTGGTTTATTACAAAGGATAGTAAAAGATTCAAACCAATAGCCAGATAAAAAGATACATAGGGTAGTTCCCAAACAAAGGAACTTCTTTCCTAGTGGAGATTGAAGCGCCAGGATAGGGGCACGTGTAAGCATCCAAACCTCAATTGGAAATGTCTCCAAACCCTATCTTTTTAACTTCTATGGAGGCTTCATTACACAGGCATGATAAATAAAATCATTGGCCATTGGTGATTAACTCAACCTCTATCCTCTGTGCTCTCCTAGGAAATTCTGGCTGGGACTGCAAGTTCCAACCCTCTGTTCACGGTTGGCTCTCCTGGCAATCAGCCCCCATCCTCAGGTGCTATTCAAAGGCCACCTCATTAACATAAATGCAAATAACCCTTTCAGCTTTATGATTGTCAGGGAAATTCAGAAAATGAAGACAGGAGACCAAATATTACTTCAAAAAATATTCTCATTCCTCTCATCATCCGGGCAATTTCAAGGGTTTGGGAAGCTGTGAGCCAGGAACCATGGAGAAAGTCCAAATATATATGGAAAATGTACCTTTGGTCATATGAATATCCAAATATACATTTCTTACAAATCACAATATTGCAGTTTTTGGATGTTATGTGTTTATAAATTGCCTATTAAGTAATATGTCTGCAATTGTACCTTTAACTCTCAATGAGTAAATTAATCTTTGTGAAGAGGAAAGTGTTAAAAAAAAGTAAGGAAGTAATATATTTGGATTGTTCAGTAATCTGTTTGGATATTGATGTGTATCTTCAATTAAAAAGTTAAATATCACAAATTAGTCAATATCTGCTAACTTCATGTTGCAGTTTGACTTTTAAACTACTATTCAATCTATGTATATTGTCCTTGTTCATCAAAGTGAATTATGAAACACAATTTCAAAATCCCATACACATGTGGAAAAATGCACACATAAGGGCAAGTGAGAGAGGTATTGATCATTAACAAGTGAAAAAAAATGTATGCAATAATAGTGTTCTGTGGCTGTCAACAGAGTTAAGTTTGGTGTAAATGTCCTATTTGGAAAAAATTAAAGTCACTTATATATCGCAGAAGAACATACCATGCAGTATTTGTCTTTAGGTACAACTTAAAAATCTATGTTTCAAATAGATAATTTTTGCTTTATTGATTTTAAGGACCAATTGGAATTTTTATTTGACTCCATTTTCTCAGCATTGCCATAGTATTTATAAGGAGGATTCCTCTGAAGATTTGAGAAATAATTTGACATTCATTTTAAATGAAAATTTTGGAAAATCTCATAGACTGGAGATAAACAACACTAGGAGTAACCATGAAATATTTCTTCTCCTAAAAACTTTACTAGATTCAGAAATAAACTAAATTGGATTCCTTAAACTTGGGTATCTACCAATTCTTTTCAAAGGGAATTATAGAAACTAAACAGACTAGTATGTGTGGGGGTGCCTTTCTGTATGTAGGTATACTTGGAAAATGTTTTTAAAAACTTGCATGAGTGAATTTTAGAAAAGTGAACACCTTTTAATTATTGCTAAAAACTATAACTATGTAAAGGAAAGTAAATCTTCAGGACTAAAGAATGAAGGTCGATTTTTCTGATATTCAGAAAATAATGAATCAGCTCAATGTCATACAAAAATGTAACTGTATTTTAATTATTCAGCTTAATCAATCTTTCTGAAACTAAAGAAAAATAATAGAATAAAATATGAATTTTATGACAATACAAATTCATGAGTGATTCATGTACTATAACTAGTATTTTTGAGAGCATGGAAAATATTTTCTAGTGTATATAGCTGTAAGGTATTTCCTATGGTTTTCTCACTTAGTAGATAAATTTATGATGACATGCTTTCAAGAAATAAACTATATTCAAAAGAAGAATTGGGAGAAAAAATTGTCATCAGGTGATACACACTGAAAGCTACAGCAAAGTGTGTTTTGGAGGCAGGAAATCAAGAAAAAATATTTTTATAATCTGCTGTGTGTCGCAGTGCTATCAGGTAAGTGAACAAGACTGAATTGTAAAGAAACACTACAATGGAAAGAGGGCATGGCATTGAAGAAGGAAGCAGTACTCTTAATAGAGGGTATAAGACTATGTCATGGCAGGAACCCAGGCTTCAGGAATATCAAAATACCTACGTGCCTCTTCTACTTAATGCAGGAAGTCACACCACTCTAGTTTCCTTAACCAATCAGTAGGTTTATTCAAGCAGCCAATACAACCTTTTCCTAAATTTAGTCCATCAATTTATTATGCAACCCTATTGCACAGGAGGCTTGTAGACATAGCATTAAACTATTATGAAGGCATGCACAAAGGTTTTTATATTTTATTATTGAAAATCAGAGGAAATATTCTCAAACCTGACTACAAGGGAAAAACAAAGGTAGATTATTGTTCTGTGAGTCTCTGATTCTTTCAGTGTCTCACTATACTATAGGAGAAAGCTGGAAGTATTTGAAGATATTAACTCTTTTACCACTTCTGCTGATTATCTGTAAGGATAAACACATGGTTGTCCTGTCTTGAAGTTAATAAAAATGACAAGTAGGAGCAGAGAAGAGATTGGAATGCCCAGCTCTCTAACATGAGGAATAGTTCTTCACCAAGACATAAAAGATAAAATTGATTTAAAATAACTATAAATGGCATTTTTCTCCAGTTCATAAAGTACTGATTTTTCATAATTTACCACATGTTCAAAAGATGATGATTGTAGGAACCTTTGTAGTCTCTTTTCAGAAAGGGTGATTTGTGTGATACTGTTTATTATTTCCTGAATATAAATATGTCAATCAAATTGCTTGGAAATCCCTTCTTCTCTTGGTCTTTTTAGTTAAAATTTTTATGAATTATTAAATCTAAACAGAAAAATATGATTCTACCTTTAAAAAATAAGCTGTTTTCCCCTTTTGCTCTCAAATATAAAGAATAGATATTTACAAGCTTATTTTTATAATTATATTTTAATTTCAGTTGATTGGAAGAAATGCTTGACTTGTAATCTCGCTTATAAATGTAGAAAGATAATAGCTATAATTTTTTACAACCTCTCACTTCAAAGACCTTACAAATATGTATATCTCATTTTTCAGTTTTCTGTGCTTTTTGTAAAAATGCCTTCCAGGCACAAGTCCAGTTGAGTAGTAGTAAGTAGTTCAAAATGAACAGTTTGTTTAAAAGAGCACCAGCAGCAGAGATCAACCTTAACAAGCCAAGTAATAAAGCATAAAATAACAATTGTAACTTTACCAGCCCAGGAAGACATGCTCATTAATACAACAACAAAATTTGCTTCATATGACAAGTTAACACTTTAAGAGACAATGCACAAGGAACGAAACTATTTCAACAACATACCCACATATTACCTTGAATAGTTTCCCCTGCATTAACTCTGATTCTGTGGTCATCCGAAATAACCTCCTTTTATGACATTTAATTTCAAGTGTCCTGAATCCTCTAAGAAATTCACATATGTCTATTCGTGGCTGACAGAATATGTAAATCTGAAGACAGAAGGCAATATGTATATTTGGAACCCTGGTTTATCCTTAGCTACCCTCTCTTTCCTTTTTGTCTGCAGGATACACTCAGGAACAGCTGTTTGTATAAACCTGTATAACATCCTTCACTGGCACCCTACCACCAGATTTAATTTCTCTTTATAATCAACACTACAGATATAATTAAAAGACCAATTGGTAGGGCCTAGTCTCCATAATGAGTGTTTGGACAAAAAAAAGTACCACAGATTCTAGATAGAACCTTGTTTTCCCTTCGTTGTTACATAACACAAGACCAATATGTGTGTAAAGACAGTGCTTTTAATTTCATGTGTGCAGTGTGTATGTATGCATACATGCATGCATGTATGTATTTTGTTAGAAGAAACAACTTGAAGAATACTTTATTTTAAAATAAATACAAACACAAAAGGTTAAAATTAGCTTTATTACCCTTTCTGAACATTGACATAAGAGGATATGAGACTGGGTAGAAGGGCTGATACAGGCAAAGATCTAGCTCGTTAGTGGCAATGCTCCTCGATGTATCTAATGTAATCACTGAAGATGTGGGCCAGTTCGTTACTGTCATGTTCTGACTTGCAGGTCAGCCTGAACCTGTCCATCAATGCTGTCAGCTCTGTCACGTGGACGCCAAGGAGGACACCCTGGCTTCCTGAGGAGTAGCAGGTGGGGAAGCAGTGCCTCCATCTGCCACACAAGGGGCACCACCACAGCTCGCTGGTCGACTTGGCTGTGGTGGGCTTGCCCGTATGTCTGCAGTTTTAAAACAACTCTTTGGCATCTTTAATGTCTTTCCTTTTTGCCAACCTGTATTAAAAGTGGAGAGGAGTGCTGCTGGTCAGGGAAAGTGGGAGACACACAAAGACTAGACAGGGAAATGGACAGGAAAGAGGTATGCAGTATCTAAGTGCTGCTAGCAGGCAGCTCTGCTGCACTGAGATGTGACCATAGCAACAAGGAAACTGAGATGGTGAGAGAACAAACGGGCTCCAAAAATGTGAGCTTCTTCATCTTTTATCAGAGCACTTGATTGCATTCCGGGTTGAGACAGCCAAGTTCTTTACTGGGTTCTCTTCCTTTAGGAAGCAAATGAAGGTTTTGGCAGGACCACAGTCAAAGCATGCTCAGAACACAGGTAACAAAGTGCAGTTCTCTGGATGATAGTCTTGCTGGACTTCTCTTGGATATTTTACTCAGCTATTTGGAGTGACCATCGATGTGAACACATCTGGCCACTAAGTACACGAGTGCATCCTCAGCAATGCCACTGGGAGCAGGTGTCTCCATCTTCATTCGTTTGTTTGCTGGCACAATTTTAAGTAATCCTGCACAGCTCTTTCATGGAATGACAGATTCATTTCTTATTAATTACTTAGTCATCCTAACAGCCTCACTGGTTATCCCCATTCTCTGAAATACTCTGGAGAGGCACATGAAAAATCTGGTGTGCTTTCCACTGACAGAAGATGCAGCTTGGGCAACACTGATGTGGTTAAGGTGAATCTCTCTATCATAAGAAGAGTGCTTAATATAGAAACAAATTTTTATATGTCTTAGTGTTGATATTGTTTAGAAGTGAGATACACACACACACACACACACACACACACACACTTCCTTAATAATACTACAGAGACTACAGGTCAAATAAAATAATTACATATTTAAATTGTGCTGGGGCTTTTGGAATCAATACGGGTGACAAAACAATGGGTTCTGAATCTCTAGCACCACTACAATGTCACTTATTTTTGGCTAAAAGGAATGATCATTCTCCCCTATGGAGATGATCAATACAATGATGTTTTTTATTATCTTTTTTATTGTTAGACTTATTGGGGTGACATTAGTTAACAAGAATTACATAGGATCTACATATACAATTCTACAGTGATATTTTCATTGTTGTGTTGATTGATTCAAAAATATAATTTCTAGGTTGGCGAATATTATCACAGGCATATTAATATTACAAGGAGCACTTGTAAGGTAGAAATATTGAAATGACAACTAAATTCTTAAACATTTATTATTATTTTTTAGTTTATTGGATGAACTTGTTCATTATCTTATGTTTTCAAAAATTGATACCTGTTAACAAGTTATTATCTATCCTCTTTACACTGTTCTGACATGATACCTATACCTGGTATTATAAAAATATTTCTAAACCATATTAATTTATGTTCCTATTTTTATTTTCTCCTTGGTTTACATAACAGTTTCCATCATAGTTTCCACTGTCTTTTTTTTTTTTTTATGTGGGTAGGTCCCTGGCTGGGAATTGAATCCAAGCTGCAGCTTTGACAGCACCAAAAGCCTTAGCCACTACACCACCAGGGAACTCTCCACCTTTTTATATTATCTACTTTTCCATAACCCATGAATTTTCTGGAGATGAAGTTTGTAACAGAAATTAAATGAAATTTCAGAAAAAAAGAGCTCTAATAAATTTAGCATTCTTTAGAGGTTTCTACCTCTGTGTATGGATACCTGATGTCAGTTACACACACTTAATAATCTTTTAGAGAAGAGTTTTCATTCCTATTAAAATATAAAAGCTGTGACCTATGGGTGCCAGCCAAGATTTCTATCTGACTCCTGTTCTAGTTATAAACTGAATTATACTGTACTAGATATTTATGTAACATCTTTCTTTTAAGTAATTCAACAGATGTTCCTATCCTTCATCTCTGTTTATATATATATTTGACCTTACAAATGGAGAAATGGAGACAAAATTATTTTATTTATCTGTTATCATAGTGACAGTCCAGGTTTGAGCCTTATTGTGAACCCCATACTCTTCCTTCTATTAAGCAACTTCTGTATTGAGAGCAGACAAAGCGAGGACGAAATGGTGGAAAGCAGGGCCAGGAAAGTCGCAATACGATAGATTGCATAAGAGCCTCATAGGCCTTTCGGAATGCTTCCAAAGACGTCCACCTTGATTCAGGGAATGCTGCTGGATGAAGTGATAGAAATCTGTACTTATTATGAAGTAAATACAAAATTTACTTTTATGAATCCACAATCTAGGACTTCAAAATCATACCTTTTTAAAACTTTAAAAATTTTTTTAGGAAACTCAGAACACTAATTTCTTCCGAAGAAAGGAACTCAGCAAGAGAAAAAATTTACATTTCATATTGCTTTGTACCTTTTGAATCTTGAACCCTCTGAATATGTTACCTGTTTAAGGAAGTCATTAGAGGTTACTTTTTATTTTTTTTTTATTGTTAAATGTATTGGGGTGATATTGGTTAGTAAAAATTACATAGGGTCCAGGTGTATAATTACATAATACATCATCTTGTGTTGTGTTATGTGTTCATTACCCAGAGTCAGTTCTTTTAGTCACCATAAATGTGAGACTCTATCCCTTCTCTCTCAGCCCCTCCCTCATACCTTCAGATATCCACTAACCACTGAACTGTTGATTGTGTCCATGAGTTTTTTTTAGATAGAAAAAAACAAGAACCACATGATTTCACTCACTTGTAGAAGTTACTTTTTAAAATCATGTTTTGTCTAATACAATGTTTCCTATAAAATTAAGATCTGTTGTGAATAACAGAAGAGGATCTCAAAATCTGGGATCTTGGCTCCCTCAGTTTATCGAGCTATTAGCTCCTATTTTCTAAGCTTAAATTTCACTGAAGTGTACACATAGAGAAAAGTTTAAGGGAATGGTAACTCAAAGCTTATAGGTCAGGTTGGTACTGTCTATGAAACTTCATCCTCACCATGGAACTTTGCTTGTTCTTGAGCCCTTTCATTGCCCCTGTCCCTTTCTGCCTTCACTCCACAATTTAGAGGAAGGAGCTCTTTAAATAACACTCCGAAAAAGACTCACCACTGGTATAGAGACTTCTCCTGCAAGCACTCCTGTAACCATCCAGGCAAAAGAGGACATTCTAACATGGACGAAAGAAAGAGACCACACAGGTGCAGGATATAAAATGAAAGAAGAGAAAGGAAAGACACCAAAGGAGGAAAGTTCTGGATCAGTGTTCAAGGCAAACTCAGGAGTGCGTGAAAAGTGACCTACAGGCAACGTAAAGAGGACGTTTAGCCCCTTTGTCTGTACCCAGAGTACTTTCTTCTCACTAAGAGTTACACTGGCTCATGTCAGGACTCATTGATATTTGGGGCATCCTGACAGAAGCAGGATTGTGCTTGTATTTTATTAACATGATTTTTTAAAGTTAAAGACTACTGCAGAGAATAGGAATTTATGCTTTTGGTCTAATAGGTGAAATACTTAGTGAAAAGACTACAGAGATGTTTATTTATATGAACTAATATTTTAATCTCAGATTGGATTTTCAATGTTCATTTAATTTCAAGTTCTGCTTCTAACCAGAACTTCTCTTGAGATTTATTGACAAGAGCCACAACTCCATTAGGAGAAAGCGTAAAAGTCTGCTCTTGATATGTTTTTGTTTTGCTTTCTTTCATTTTGCAAACTCCTTTAGAAATGTGTTTTGCCGATGTGTACTGCCCAAGGAGCCATCTGCCAAGGTAGAAACAGACGCATATTGCACATTGACAGAAATATGATCTGTCAGCAGAAAATTAATAGTGGTTTTGTTTTTATTGCTAATACAATTGATTGCATGAAACCATTCAATTGTTTTTTTTGTTTATCTCCAAGTGTTTTCACATTATTAACACCTTGGTTTTCTTTCCTTTTAATTACAAAACTGAATGAAATCTATAATAACTATTTGTGCAAAATTGCTAAATAGAGCAAGGATGTATCAGGGCATTGTTATTTCTCTTCCATGTTACATCATGAAAATACCTTTTAGTACATTTTTTTTAAATCACAGAATTCTACACATAAAGAGCACAATATACACATAAAAAATATTGTCCAAATTGTCTTTTAGGACTCATTGTACATTAGCCTTTGAAAGAAGAAAGAAATCAATTCTGGAATATAAATTTTGTAGTGAGTGAAGCAGACAATACTAATAGTTGAAGAAATTTTCACATATTTTTATTCTTAGACATTTTTAGCACACCAAAATTTTATTTCTCTCACTCTACTACCTCTCCTCTTATTTTAAGATTATCTCCTGTCTCTACCATTCTAGAAAAGGTGACGAGAGCATGACAACATGCTAATTAAAACCATCTTCTTTCACCACTTAAAGAAAAATTGGCAGGGTGGTAATTTTTTCCAGTGATTAACACTACTACTTAGTAGAGTTTAATCTAAAGATACTGATTTTTAACTGTGATTATCCATATGAATT
The DNA here is from genome assembly GCA_004026885.1 of Lyroderma lyra. Lineage (NCBI taxonomy): Eukaryota > Metazoa > Chordata > Mammalia > Chiroptera > Megadermatidae > Lyroderma > Lyroderma lyra. The sequence goes on from PVJL010002432.1 coordinate 27,775, forward strand.
AAAAAATTCTTCAACTTCCTAAAGTAATAAACATTTTCTTCTAAAACTCTCAAGCAACTTCTGATTAAAGATGGTTATGTAAGAACACTTTTAGTCCTCTACTTCCATGAAACCTACAGCCACGAAAAAGGAAATAAACTTTCTCTTCAATGAAACAAGAAAGCGGCTATGGCTACAAAACTAACTATGAAAGCCCACTGCATAACACAGTGATGTTCCAACTGAGGGCAGGAAGGGCACAAAGAATCAACTGACCTCCAGGGGCATGAAATTACACAATCATTTTATGACAATGATGACCACTTGGGTTTCTTAACTGTTATCCAAGGTACGTATTTTGAGTTCATTTTAATTATTTGCCTTACTTGTTAGGTGACTTTTGGGTCTCCAAGCTAATTTGTTTGTTTTTCATTTGTACAATAGTGATAATAATAGTACTTAACCCACAGGTTTTTATGGGTATTAAATGATTTTTTTCCTGGTAAAGTGCTGAGCAGAGTGCTCAAAACATTGTAAGTATCAATAACATTCCATTTTTATTATAATTTCTAGCTGTATAATTAGGCTACCATTATCTCCCAGTCAGTTGTATTCTCTAGAGGTGCATCTGTGCACATTTAATTTCTGGGGGATTTGACTGCCATATGTTTGTTTTTCTCTGACTTCCAGGACCCTCCAAAACATGGCCTAATTTACCCACTTGGTATAAAGTCATAGTTTGCACCTAATGAAACTGCTGGCTTCATTCATTTATTCCTTCAGTCACCTGTGTTGGCATTGGTTTTATGTAATTCTCACTCTCAGAAACACTTTTCTGGGGGCTCCCTGGTGGTGTAGTGGCTAGGCTTCGGGACTCGCCACAACCTGGGTTCGATTCCCAGCCAGGGAACTGCTCGCCCTCCCCCAGAAACACTTTTCTGTGGCAATGTTCAATCAAATTCTTAACACTTTTCAAGGTGCAGATAGAGTTTAATTTCCCATTGGCCCCTTTTGCAACTATTGCTGTACATATTATTTCTCTCTTTTTCAAAATTAATTCTAGTCTTACTCCTCTATTTTAGTTCACTTCAATGGGACTTTTAGACGAATCACTCATCCCATATTTTCATGTGTTTTTGAAGCTTATTTATGGGGTAGGTGTGGTGGGGAGGTGAGAGTGAGGGATAGGATAATGTTCCAATGAATGGGAGCCATATTTACCAAGATCCAAGAAGCACTCTGAGTAAGAAAGATGAGAGTATGGTGGGGCAACTTCAAGTACTTCTGAACTTCAAGCGGAGTTCAGAAGAGAGGAGTGACAAATGTTGAGATTGGTGAGTTAAGTATAGGCCATAACCATATTTATAAGCCATGCTGAATGTTGGCATTGAGAGCAACCAAAGGATTTTTAAGTAGGGGAGATAACATTTTTAGATTTAAATTCTATTAATACTGCTCTAACTGCAATGTGAAGGATGAATTGAAGAGATAAATTTTAAGGAAAATAAATTTGTTAGAGAAACTGCGATGTTAATCAAAACTTGAAATGCTTTTCCTCTCCAGATTTGGTGCTTCTTGTTATCCAGGGCTTAACTTTACCTTCTTAGATAGGGTGTCTCCATCATAAAGTCTCCCATTTCCAGTTCTTGCTTTAATGTAACCAGCATGATGGTAGACATAGTACCTATCAATACCCGGTGATTTACAATTTATTTGTTTATTGTCTGTCTTCTTCTATTTGAATGCGGACTTAATGACACTAAGAACAATCTCTATAAAGTTCTCTGCTAAATAAACAGGAGGTGGCATATAGTAGTCGCCAACATCTAACTATGACCGAATGAATCAATGCATACTAAGTATGATCGTACGAAATGATAGTGCAGGGACAGGGGAGATGGAAGGACATTAGGAATAAAATATTAATTAAATCTAAATCTTTCCTGCAGCTTCCAGAGATGTTTGATAAAAAGTTAGCTTTTCATCAAGCTTTTGACAATATCAATTGAGGTAATGTATGCAGTGAAGATAAAAGTGAGTCTTGTTGAAGTTGCTACTTGGTATGTATTAATTATATATTTAAGGATGTCCCTTAAACATGCTGTGATTGCTTGAAAATACTGCTTACTATATATCCTTCAATTTATAACCCATAGCTGAAATTAAAAAATGGGAAAGAGGTTTGCATACCACCGGGTACTGAGTGACAAGCAAAATATTTAAGCTCAGGGATCCTAAATGCTGAAGCTTCCCTGGAGTGATATAACCCATACTCCTATCACTTTGTGTCCTCTGTGATCAAAATATCCTGTGTAGTGAATGGACAATGATAAACTATATCTGATTGCCTGAAGCCTCTGGGATGCTGTCATTCATTGTACACCCAGCTGTTTCTTAGCCTTTCACTTCAGTAAGTAAATGTGGTGCTGGTTTATTTCTGAGTTTGACTGATAACCTATACCTGAAACTCCACTCTGGTGTCCTTGCAAATAAGAACAGATAAAAGAGATATTGCATAAAATGTGACTTACTTTAAAGTATGTGTATCCTTCACAATATGTATGCCTCTTTCCACTAACCACACAGCCACCACCCTGGTCCTCACACACATTTTTCACATGGAGTATTGTAATATTCTCCTAACTGATCTCCCCACTGTACTCCTTAATTTATTCTCAACTAGGCAGTCAATTTATGCCATCCCTCAACTAGAAATACTGTTGTGGTTTATCTCAGTTTATAATCCCAAAAGTTCTTATCATGACCTAAAATATTTTATGTAATCTTGCTGCCTATTCATCTTTTACTCCCTATTTTCTCCTCATCCCAGTCTCCTCGCCTTTTTGTTTTGTTTTCAGATATTAGGCAATTATTAGCATTGTCCTACAGTCTGGAATTTAGATGAGTGAAAGAAATAAAAATTCCTGTCCTCATAGATCAGAGATGTCCAAAATTTTGGCTCCCCTGCATCACATTGAAGGAAGAATTATCTTGGGCCACATATAAAATACACTAACACTAATAATATCTGATAAGCCAAAAAGAAGGTCTGTGCATAATTTTCATAACGTGTTAAGAAAGTTTACAAATTTGTGTTGGGCCACATTCAAAGCCATCCTGGGCCTCATACAGTTCTCCAGCCATGGGTTAGACAAGCTTGTCATAGAGCTTACCTTTTAGGTAAGATCCAAAAGGGTGCATAAATGGATGGATGGGTGAATGAATGGTCCAATGTTAATAGATAGATAGGATTTAAATTTATGAAAGTACAGATAGGATTATGTATAGTGGAGAAGATACAAGAAAAGTTATAGAGGAGTAATTGACTAGGTGTAAGTTTGGGGATGGAAATACTCCTCTTGGATTCCAGAATAGTGAAGTAATGGTAAATAGACCCAGAAAGATATGGTGCAATTATAACAAGTGTTTGGGGATAAATCTGTGTGTCAGAGGTTGACATATTTGTAAGTTGATTATTGAACATATAATTATTGAGCACCAACTTTGCTCCTTGTTCGCCTAAGTGTTAGAAATAAAATTGTGAGCAAAACAGACCTAATCTCTACATTCACTGAATTTATGGATATAACGAGGTTGGTAGCAATTAGAATAGTAAATGGAAGAAATGTAACTTATTTGAGGTTACTTCTGGAGCTGAGCTACTTAACTGCAGCTTTCACTTATTTCTGATTTTAAACTGTGTAAAAACAACAGGATATATGCAATAAATTTAGAATAAATAGAAATGGTTATTTCCATTATGGTTTATAATTTCTTTTCATTTATTCGCTCATTCAATATACATTTTTGAGTGCCTATTTTATGTAGCACACTGTTCTAGGAACACTAAATGAAAAAAGAGATCCTCCTCCAATTCTAACGTACAAACAAAAAAACCCAATAGCCACAACACTGCAGAAATGACTATGGAAGAGGTATGTGTGAAATGCTGTGAGAGAATCCATAGAAAACAGGCACCTAACCAAGTTGGGAGGACAAAGAAATATTCATGAAGGAGCTAAGCTTAGTCCTAAAAGATGAAATGTAACATCTATGGTTTTTGTAAGATATGGTTTTTGTCTTAAAATATATAACCAATGGCATATGATTTAAAACATAGTGGTATTTATGACAAAAGAGATAAAATTTGAGTGTGCAAATGAGATTTATACTGATTAGAGAATTGATAGTTCATGAGGCTATAGCATTTGAGTTAAAAATTAAAGGATAGATAGTATTTTGATATATAGAGATATGGGAAAGGGGGTACAATTGAGAGAGTGGAAAGATATTCTTAAAATAGTTTTATCAAAGAAGCAAATGTAAAAAAAAGCAGAATATATTGGGAGCAGGGCAAATCCAGGTGTTGTAAGCATGAGACATAATTTATGGCCATTTTTGAGAAAACATATGTACATTTGAAATAAAAATTAGATACAAAAGTATTTGCTACCCATGGACATAATCAATAGTTTAATGTTATTTGGGGACGAGGGGGATAGGAAGGGGAGATAGGGGAAGGGGTGGGAGAGGAGGGAAGGGAAGCTAGATATAGGGTGATGGAAAGAGAACTCACAATAGGTGGTGAAATTATACAAGTTGACAACGCACTGTGGAATTATATGCCTGAAACCTATGTAATTCTTGCTAACAGATGTCACCCCAAAAAGTCTATCAATAAAAATGAACTAAAAAAAAAAGTATTTGCTTAGAATAAAAGGTAAAATCCCACCAGATATCTGGAAGCTTATACAAGCGCTATCTTGAAAGTATCCAGCTATATAATATGAAAAATAGAGGCATTTATAGATGGATTGTTTTCTGAACAGCCCTCATAGATTCATAATTTCTTTTATAAGATCCCTTAGACAATTTATCAGAAATACTTGCATAAAAATGCCACCTGATTGCAACCTGACTCCTAGGTCCTCACTCACAATTCTAGATAATTCTCAACAAATTCTGATTTTCAAGGGGCCAGTGCAAGTAAGGGGCCCTGGTTCATCAGGCTCAAGGTAAATCTAAGTGTAAGTAAGAATGGTAGTTACATTTGCATAGGAGCAGGGGGGAAGGGCAGGAGATATGGGGATATGCAAGATAAAACTGATATGGGAAAAAATAAGGGCAATCACGGGATGCCTTGAAAGCCTTTTAAGCTCTTTTTGGTTTTATTCATAAATTTTAAGTGCCTACAGGAGTTTGGAGAAATAATTCTTGTACTTCAGGACTTACTGGCTTATAATAAAAAGCATATAGAAATGATTTGCAGGGGTACATAATTTTTCCTGGAGCTAGAGTGGAATATACATTCATACAGAAACTAATTTGACCTCCACTTCAATCTAATGTGTGCTGTAGTTAGATGACTTACGATAGGACTTCGAAATCTACTTTCAGTGCTTATAAAATTTTTTTCAAGTTTCATGTCCTTAAAAATCCAAAGGTACTCAACAAAAGAAAGTTGATGGAATTTTCATTATTTTCGCATTTTCTTTAAAAGCAATTTTATTTTAATAACATATTTGGGAAAATAATGGGATAGGCAATGGAATTTGATGGAGACACATGTTTTCATTATTAAGCTCCCATATATAAGCACAGATAAATAGAGTAACTTGATGACAAATTGATAGGAATAGCTTCCTTAATTAGGAGTAAGAATATAATTGTGTACTTGGGGAAATTAAAAATTAAAGCTAACACTAAGCAAGCTTTGTTTTGTCTCTTCCCCCTTTTGTTGGATTTCCCATTTGACTTACAGAAAGCAGAGGTTATAAGCCCCTATGGGATGACACCCAAAATGCTAATACAGCTTGGAAATTATTCTTCCAGGTGACCTTTCAGAGTGAACCTAATTGTAGTAGATTGGTTTCTGCCAAGTGAGAATTAGGCAGGGTGTTCATTGTTCACATTCTCTGTAAATCTAGGGTTCTTTCATGTAAGGTGGGTGTGGTGTTTTGACAAGTATAGTGACATGGTTTCTTGTTTCCACAGTCAGCATCCGTTTTGCACCCATTTGTTAGATAGCAAATGTGTTCCTTTTTTTCCCATGATACTTCATCTCCCCACAGGTACCACAACTTGCCCTGTGTTCACACAGACCTCCACTCCTGTGGGGGGCTCCCCTAACACCTGACTCTGCTTGCCTTGATTCTTAGAGTGTTGTTCTCATAACCCTTGTACCTGAATGATCAGGAAAATTTGTTAAAATGCAGATTGTCTGAGCCCTGAGTCCAGAATGGGGTTTAGGAATCTGTACTTTTTTTTCACAAGCTTCTCAGAGGGTACGTCTTAGCCTCAAACGTGAAAGGCTTTGTCTATGACTGAAATGCAGTGCTTGCTTCGGCAGCACATATAATAAAATGCAAAGCTGAAAATCAGAAGACTCATCTGTGTTCAGCAATGATGTACATCACTTTGAGTTTGGATACTTCATTTTTCTTATCAGAGATCGGCTTATGAAATGATCATTGTGGATTTTTTAACATTGATATTGTATATGTAAAGTTAGACTCTGAAATGCCCTCCTTTAGCTTGTCCTCATTTCCCTTCTTATACCACTCCCTAATCCAGTGGTTCTCAAATGCAGCCCAAGGGCCAGAAACATCAGCTTCTTCTGGAAACTTGTTAGAAATGCAAATTCTTAGACCCTATGTTGGAAAAATCTAGGTGAATGGTAGATTGATGAGCTAGAAAAAGACATTCCAAGAAGCTTGCTCTATTTCCTCATGACTCCATGATTTTTTAAATTCAAAGCCAAGTTTAGATTTGTATCTGGAATATTTACCTTAAAAAAAGACTAAAAATAAATCTGATTATTGTATTACCTTATTTAAAATGTAGATAGGAAGTACTAAATTTACTCTGAAATTTAGAGGAATGCATATTTTTTTGAACACAAGAAACATTACTAAGAACTCAACTTGTCCATCCTCAAAACTCAAGCAACTTAATGTAGGTATTAAAAGCATGTGTCTTGGAAGCAAAGAGACCTGAGCTTATATCTTGCAACGTGTCTTATTAGTTGTTTGCCCTTAAACAAGTTAGTAAATGTTCTAAACCTAAAAATAAAATTACAATAGTGTCTTCTTCATAGAGTTACTGAAAAGAATAAGTGGGATAATTGTGAAGTACGTAACAGTACCAGCACAATGAGCACTTAGTAAATGATAGATGTTATTTTCACAGTTTCAAGCAGAGAACCAGAGACTAAATCACTACCTTGCAGAAATTCTGTAGAGGGTGGGATGAAAGAACCACTAAAGTCTATTTCAAAACTATAAATCTTAGGCCCTAGAACGTGTATATTCTCTAACTCCTTCATTTAGATGAAAACCATTCATGGGATATAATTAACTAGAAAAAAAAATCTTCCTTAAAGGTACATTTTGACTGGCTTATCTTTCCAGAGATCCATAAAACAAATCCTAAATTTTCTTTAGTGGTTATTTTGTCTTCCACTATGAAATACTTCTGCATTTAGAGCACACTTTCTTTGATTATATTTTCATTTATTACAACAAAATTCAGACATCCATACTCACACACCTTTAACTCAATCGCTTATGTTGAATCTCATGTAGTTTATGAAATACAGTCTGCATTGGCCCTGAGTGCTACGTGGTCTCTGGGAAAGAGTAGCATTTTCTTTTTCTGGACACTTTCCATAGAATTTTTAGGGATCTAGCTTTCTACTTGCCCTGGATTAGGTGATGGATAAAAGTTTTCATCAATCTGACAAGTTATTTCCTGCCATCATTCAAGGTATTTGACATTGGAGAGTTTTACCTTGTATATTCCTTGGCTGAGTTGGAAAAACACCCAAGAGGAATCAGCAATGTTCTAAAAACTTCTAAGGAAGAAGTTTTCACTGGTGTCCTCAAAAAACATGATTTTACATGTGCAATGAATGGAAAAGAATTTTCAAAAATTAGGGGGAAAAGATTTCACTTTTTCTTAATATATAAAATCTATATTTTTCAAATGAAAACAAATCTGTCTTTAACAAAATTTTAAACTATTCTATTGTCTTTGCTTATAAATAACATATCTTACTATTATTCGACCTGAAGACATTTTGGCAAAATTGGTTTAGAATACAAGCAGAAATGCAACTTCAAAAAGTGAACCCTTTATATTTATCACTCATGACAATCATTCTTGATTACATTCTTTGCCTTAGAAATGCACTATTAACAATGCATTGATTTTACTATTCACTACACTTGCCTTTTACCCTGGGTAGTGGCCCTCTGGGGATATAGAATGTCAAAAGAATGAAGTCTAGTTGGAAAGTTTTGGAGTTCATTATCTGGGTCTACAGCAACTGTCTTACAGATAACTTAGGCAGAGGTTGATGAACAAAGGAGGTGTATGTCAGTGACTTTGGAGGCAACACAGTTATGAGGATCAATAATCTTAACTCAGACTAGGGCCTCTGGTTTGGAAACTGCACAGCTTTGTTTATCATCAACCCACTCTTATAAGAAAAATAGAGCTATGCATGTTGTGTTTTACATAATTACATAATTACATATCAGTCTTATAAAATCCTGCCACTCTTTCCTATACATGAAATTCCAGTGGTAGTACAAAGTCAGGAGAAAAGACACTTGAACTTAAAAACTGAAATCCTGTGAAGAGGTCTTCTTTTCCCACTTGGTAGGTGTATGATTATAGATAATCTTCTAAGATTAGTAATTATAATTTATATTGGGATTACTTTGTAGCAATAACTGTTCTGAAAGGTTTATATACAACACTTCCATGATATATGTACTTTTATTGTTCTAATTATATAGAAACAGAAATCAAAGCACATGGAATTTAAATAACTTTTCCAAAGTCACACAGTTCATGGGGAAGATACAAACCACACCCATCTGGTTCCAGGCTTCACATTCTCAACGATTCTACACATTTTCTCATTTATACATTACAGAAAAATAAATAAAATAACAACATCTTTGATCCTGACAGCCAAAGATTATTGTTTGTCACAAACATAATGATGTGATGAGTTAATATTACTAAATATTAAACATAAAATAACGTAATATATATAATTACTTAAAAGAGATTCAACTACCATTTATTATTATTATTTCAGTACCAGGTGTTCCAAGTATAATTGTCCCAACATCTTTGTTAGATTTCTAATATCGATCCCATTTACAGATAAGGGAAATGGAATTCAGGAAGGTAAAGTTTGCCAACTTCCCACAGTTGGGGGGTGATAGGACTGACATTCAAGTCCAAAATTCAATTTACTTTGATTTTATTATATGGACTTTAATATTTATAATGTCTACCCTTTAGAAGTTAACACATTTATTCATTGAAAATACATATGGTTCTGAAAAAAATAGTAAAACTTCTAGAGTGTATGTTATAAATTAACAAGAAAAATGGAAACATCATCTTTTCACCCCTGTAATGACAGAAATTTCTTCAGAAACAGTAGAGTGATTGCCTAATTTAGAACATTTTAAAATACATGCCTTAATTTAACTGAAAGCTCAAATCGATTTTTAGGCAATGACTGAAAAGAATATGAAATGTCCTCTCTGAAAAGCAGGCAATTGATTTCTTTAATTGTAAATATTGTTTGGATAGCAAAACTTTTATCAGGTACATTAAGTCATCTTGAAAGAGTTTTTACGTTGTTAATGCCCCATGCACAAAACAATGCTGTCTTGGTAATTGCAAATAAATGTGTGGGTAAAGACTCTAGTATAAGCAGAGAAGAGAAAATCCAGGCTTGCTACAACAAATCCAATTTAAGGACTTAAAACAATTGAAATCTGGTTTCTCATGGGGTCATAGTTTTAAACCAAGATAAAAGGGTCAGGGATAATGGATATTTGATATGCAGATATACTGTAGCAATTATATTTTTATAAGGTTAATTGGAGTCATGTGGGTAGTTTAACACGGCATGGCTCCTTGAACACCATCAAATAACCCACCTGACTCAGAAGTCCTCAAATCAAATATTAAATCAGAGACCCATTTTAAGCACAGATATTTAGGGGCAAAGGTTCTGAGAAGCTGGTCTAACGATTTTATTTTACCAGATTAATTATAATAAAATGGGACTTGGACAGAATTAGAGATAATAGGATAAGACCAACCAAGGTGGGCAAAACCAATATTTCAGCTGTGTAATTTACAAAGACATAGCAGTATATAACAATTAGGTCCAAGAACATCAGGGTGGGGTATACAAAAATAAATTTAAAATATTAGAAGTAAGTGTAAAAGTAACCCAGGACTTGCCATTCCTCTCCTCAGGATTCCTGATAGACATGCCCAGAAAAAGCAAAATTACCATTTTACTATGAGTGAACTTTTGCCTTGAACCCTCTTTAATTCTCTAATGGGCTAGCCAGAGAAAATGAAGATGATTCTTAAACTAGGTACGTCTAAATAAACCAAAATGAAAGCAGGCTGAAAGATCTGTTCAGCTCACATCCTCTCCAAATCCCAAGTCCAATTTCAAACTCCAGTTTGAAATGTCGCCAAATCATGCATACCTGCTTAAAGGGCATGATGAAAAATCAGATTTGCCCTAATGCCAATGGTGGAACTGACCTAGGTTACCTGCCTTAGACCATGTTCCAGTGTCTTCTGCGAGGTCTCCCTGAGCTATGTGAAAGAAGAGAGCATTTAAGAAAAGACACCACCCTCACCTCTAACGCTCTTGATATATCTTCCCTTTTAACTGTAGACCATTCAATATTTTAAACCTAAAAATCTTGGATTAAAACCTTCCTCCCTGGGGATGAAGTCGGAGATAGATAGTAGAAGTAGGAAACACAGAAGAACCTTGAATTTCTTCCTAACTAGCACCATACCCCTGATGTTTCTAGGTACCTTTTATTAATCCTAGCTAGAAAATTAATACCAAAGCTCATAAAAACATCATCTTGGTTGAGTGATCACTCAACCAAGAGTGTGAGAATCCCCCTTGGGGGAGGTGATCACAGATTATCAGAGAAGCCCTACACACAACTTCTTCAGTTCTCCCCACTACAACTCTCTCAGACCAATAAAATGGGAATTTTATCCTCTTAAGATCCTTTTGATTTTACTTCTGGAGTTTTTGAAATAGTTTAGAAAAATACATTGTTTATTTCAAGTTCACATTAAGCATAAAACAAAAAAGCCATCCTGAATCTTACTTTGAATTCTTTTGTTATCTAAGTAGGTTACAAAACAAGATTTTTCAGTGTACAGTAGTTAACAATAGCACGGAAATGCCATTATATCGGTCATGTAAATAGAGCAGCAGTGCCTTAATGCCTTCTAAAAGATAACACAACCTTCTGCAGTTAATTTCTTGTTCCCACAAAGAGACAAAGCCCTCAATTTAAAAATGTCTCCCTTATTTTTTTCTCAGAAAAGTTGAAGCCAGAAAAGCTTCTCTCCTCCCTTACTGCTGACTCAACCTATACCAGCCAGATGGGTTTCAGCAGCAGCAGCCAACAGCCTGGATCATCTGTCACTGAAAGTCAGAGCCCTTTCTGCATTTCCTAAGCAGTGCTCCACCACCCAATTGTTCAGGCAACCAGCATTTCCAAAATCTGCATGGTCACTAAAGCTAAGGAGATTTCTAAATACCAATTCCACATCAATAAAATTTAGAAATCATAAGTGTTGCCAAGAGTAGTTAAAACTCAAGACACCAATTTCACTCTCTGCAATATTATTTCTTAATTAAAAGTAATGCTTCCAGAACCTTAAAATATAGACCTATATTGATTTTCTACCACAATCCATTAGAACTTGCATTATGGGTAAAAGGCAGTAGAAAGAAAGGAGAACAGAATTATAGAGAAGAAAGCTTTGTTTCTGGTTTTGTTCTCTAGTTTGTACTACTGATGCCAATGGGCAGCCACTCACAATTTACAAACTTAAATTTCAGTCACTTATGACAATATGTTTACCATTTCCTGGAGGAAACAACTTTCATTTATAAAATGACTTCCTTTTTCAGAGATTAGAAACTTAAGCACTCCTGGCTTTGTACATATTGAAACATTTTTAAGGCAGGCCCCGACTTTGCCCTTTATCTTCTTGGTGCCCACCCCTGTAGTATACTAGTATATTGAGCCAGCCTCTTAGTATCCATTTCTCGCCCCCTCCATGCTCAGCAGTTTGAGTGGGGTTCTCTCCAGCACGGCCCTAGTGTCAGATCCTCTTGGATATTCACTGTGTGACTTTCATCATTTATTAAAATGGCATACTAATAGCACCCTACCTCATATAATGATAGCAAGAATCAAATGAGATAATGGGAGTAACCAACTTAACCTCAGTGTCTGACACAACATAGCTGCAGAGCAGGATTTTTTATAGGGCACTCTCCAAATAACTGTTCTGACCTTAAGAGTTTCCTGATGTCTTTTCCTGTCCTTTTTCACCTTCAGCAAGAGGCCCCAGGGCAGGAGATATAGCACAGCTGACAAAACCTGGAAAAAAGATGGGGTGAATTTAGAAATTACAAAAACACCAATGAGTGGCACCATCGAGCAGCACCCATAAGAGCTGTGCCATAGGTCTACACAAAGATACCTTTTTATTGAACATTAACACAATTCCACATGCCACCCAGGGGCTGGTATTTGATTACATCTGTCCTAGTAATTTTTGCATGCTTTACTTACCCTAATAAGTTTGGAAGCTATTTAAAATCAGGGTTCTAGCATCTTAACTTCATTTATACTTTTTACCTTTAATATTAAACATAATATATGTCTGGAAACTATCCAGCGATATAATATGAAAAATAAAGGCATTTATGGCTGAATTTTTTCTGGACAGCCCTTGCAGTTTGGGGTTGTTCTTCAGATACTATTATAATATCATAATTTTATCTAACTTAAAACTTCAAGAAATAATTGGGCATAGGATGTTTATGAACAGAGTGTATCAAAAAGAAAACAGGCATTTTTAATGCCTTGAATAAAGGCAAGACAAACATAGAAATCCATAGTCTTTTAAGACAATGTATATGAAATCAGTGTCTGACTAAGTTGACTTGCAGAGCAAACTGTTTCTTGGTGATGCAAATATATTGCAATCATTAATAACTCAATGTTCTTTCACTGGTGATTCAGTGACTTCAAGTTTCATGAATGATACTTATTCCTTACTGTGTGAAGTTTTCTATTTTGATATTGTCTCTGCCTTTAATCACAAAGAAGGGGAAAATCGGTGTTTATATAGTATAGGTGGACCCCAAAACTTTAATTTTGTCTTAGTTAAGCAGTTTTTAAAATAAGAATTTCTTGTTTACCTTTAGTGACCTCTCCTCCCTCAGCAGAGGACTGGTATCACACTATTTCCACATCTCCTTAGACCACAAGAAGACTGTTCAATTCCCATGTCAGTGGGTCACTTGTTTTGGGGAGAAGTCAACATGTTAGGTGACCTCTGCACACGCTTCCAGCACTGGGCAGCAGAATGAGGCACGGCTTGATAGCATTTCAAAAAGCTGTGAACGTGGCTAGGGAATCAGACTTACAAAAGTCCAACTGATATAGTGCTTATAATGACCCATTTTGATAACCATGCATAAATATTTATTAACGAGAGTAAGAAGATAATTATAGAAAGGTTTTAGAAATAAGAAATACCCCACTTAAAATCTTGTTAACTGTGGAAGTAATTAAATATGGTATCTTAGTGTTTAAATACACTTTCCCTGCCACTGTTAATTAATCTCTTTTTTATTAAAATGTTGCTTTCACTTCACAAGTGAAAAGGCATAGTTATTTTTAACTATCATAAAACATAAAATTTCTACTAAACATTATCATAAAATATTAATTAGAAAGTTATAATGATAGCTGACCTTTACTAAGCATGTTTTATTTGCCAACCATTGAGCTAAGTACATTATAGTATATTTTTTATTTATTCATGTATAAAATACATAAAACAACTAAATGCAATGATAAAAAATGGATAGGAAAATACTGTGCACAGAGTTGGTAGAGGTGTTTGAAGAACCGAATATGAGTACGAACAGGATAGGAAGTGATATTTTTGATCATCCCAGAAGAAGAAAGCAAATGGCAACATCTAATAAAGTTAAATACGTGCCCTTCCTTGCCGAGGGGCTGGAGAAGTTTGGTAGTGTGTGTGGTTCCACTGAAAATTGACTCCTAGCTTCCAGAAAGGGGGTTGGGGTTGGGGTTGGCTATTTGTATTGCAGCTCCAATAATAAAAAGAAGGATAAAATAAAAAAAGAAGGAACACTTGTTGAACCAGAGGTAGATTTCCAGCTGTCTCTGATACGCTGCACATACACAGAATCTGGGTAAAGCTGAGAAGCTGACAAAAATCAAGCACCCATCAAGTCCCTCTTGCCAGGCTAGACCCTTCGTATACCAATTTTAAATTCTGATGACAACTCTTTCAAAAGAGGCCCATTTTACTGAAAAGAAACTGACACACAAAGAGGTTAATATATTTTGCAAGATCAAGTAGACAATATAGTAGCAAAATGAGCGGGGGAGTCATGTTGTAAGTGGAATGAGCATATCAACTTCCATGTGAGACCAAAGGAAACTCATTAGGTTGCTTTCTAAGATTATAGTAATAACATCTACTTCAATATGATTTAAATTTTACAAAGAATTTTCATGTTCTCTCTCCTGTTTTATTTTATTTCTCTCAATTCAGTATCAGCAGAACCTTAAATTTGCCAAAAAATTGTAATGGAATTAAGAGGACACCATTTGAAAACTTAATCATTACTTTTCAACTTGAATGTAAACCTTGCAATAATATTATTATTTCATTTACTTTTTGGTTGTACTAAAAGTAATAAAACACATTTTTTAATGACTGTAAAGAATTTCAATAAAATACTGATTCCCTTAAAGAAAGTATAGAAATCTTGATGTTTAAACATTATGAACTTAAAATTGTAAGTTTAGTTAAATATAATAAATCCCCCATCCCAACACAAGGCTTGCCTAGTTGGAGAGTAAATTTGGTTTATTAAAGTGTATCCATATAGTATATGTATATATTCTAGTGTGAGCCTTCAATAAGTTGACTAAGGTAGGCTTTCACAAGATTTAAGAGGCCTTTGTTTATTGAACAAACGCTTTATATTAATCATTGGGAAAAAAGTTAAGCCTGCTGTGTCAATTAGCTTAATTGATGAGAACTTCAATTGGTCCAGGGGTGTGTTAATGTCTTCAGGTGAACCCATTGGAGAACTAGACAAACTTACACATTTGGGAAAGCTCTCAAATGCACTTGACTTGATCGGAGATTCGGTTACCATACTTCCACGTAAATTAAATGCCTCAAATCCTCATTGCTTCAGCAATGTTGTTGTCGAGACAATCTTTGCCTCCCTCTTCTTGCAGTTATCTTCATCTGCATCCCACTTAGACAAGGACGAGATTTGTCCTGATTGCTCCAGGGGTGAATTTAAGACCAGTAGCTTGAAAATTACTGTATAGTATAACAAAGAACATCTCAAGGTTGCCTGCATGATAGTATGCATAGTTTGGAAATGGGCTATAAATATGCCCATGTGTATTTGTGTGTGGGTGCATGCACATAGCTAGCTGTCTAGATCCTATACATACAAATTACTTATTCCCATCTTACAAATGCCACAAACCAGGCTCAGAGAGGTTAAATATATTCTTCAAGGTGGCATAGTAGAGCCAGGATTTAAATTCAAATTCAAAACCTGTGCTCATTTCTCTGTATTACATTATCACATTAAAAGTAAGTCAAGCAGCAGCTTGGAGGGCATGTGCTAAAGAGAGTTCAAGCATTTCTTGGGGGGCAGAAGAGGCTATGGACTAAGACCTTGAACATATATGAGGGTGACTTCATAGGCAAGTCTCTGAAGTGACTGAAAATTAATGAAGTCCCTATCTTAGGGTTCTCTCTCTCTCTCTCTCTGTCTCTCTCTCTCTCTCTCTGTCTCTGTCTCTGTCTCTCTCTCTCTCTCTCTCTCTCTCTCACACACACACACACACACACACAAGAGGACCAGTGCACACAGAGTGATAGAGATGATGACAAGCCAAACTTAAACCATGGGCCCGAATCTTTTTTGGCTTTGAAGCTGATTGGCAGGTTTCTTTCTGGCTGCCCTTATCCTGCCTGCACAAGGCTGGTGATGGCTCTAACACTGCAGCCCCCTTGGTCATCAACATTCACTTTCACTGAACTTTTACATTAATTTCACTTCAACAGCCCACCTTCTCATTAGGTATCTGAAATTCTATAACTCAGATTTTTATCTTTACTATGGACCACTTTTCTTTTGAATATATCTACTTCCCTAATGGACCCCATTGTCTAGATAAACAGTTTTTCCAATCTAAAATACACAAAACACACACCAAAATCTAACTCCTGTTTGATTCTCCAAAACTGTAGTTCAAAGACTCTTTGAATTTACCTTTGCCTCCTACTGTTTAATAAACTAAAAATCCATTTAGCTGCAAATAGGTTAATTTAATGGGTCTTGACCTCCTAAACACCCACTGCCTCATCAGCCTTCCTCCTTTTCCTCTGAGACCAGACACTCTTCCTCTCTGACCTTGTCTAAAATAGTCACCTTCAAGAGGTACTGTTACAGAATAGAGCTCACAATGTTCTTTTCAAGCTAAATAAACATAAATAATTTTATATTTACTGATTTTCCTTTTTTAACAGGTGGATATTTAAGCTGAAAATATACAAATGTCTTGCCCATGGTCCCATAGCTAATTAATTACAGAGCTGAATGTTGATTTTCCTTTACTATAATGTGTTTCTATTATCCCAGGCTAGGTCTAGCAAAGACTCTTCTTTATATGAAGGTTGCAGTTCAAATTCACTAAAAATGGGGTTCCAACTTTAAAATTTCCGTTTCTTTCACTCCCATACAATCATGGTTGTTTTCAAAATGCTTTGTTATTTCCCCCAATTAGCAGATCTTCATAAATTCATATATTGTCCTTAGAGAGGTCAAGGATGTCTGCTTACTAGCAATGAGACTTTTTCTCTGTAGGATTTGAAGTTTTCATAAGCAGGATTCAAGGAGCAGCCTCAGAACTCTTGCAACTCCTGAACACTCACAGCATTGTCAACAATATTTTTTTCTTGAGATTATCAGGAATGATTATACTATACTCTTATTCCTTCTTGTGTCATTACTATAGAAATTCTAGTCTCCCACATCGTCTCTCATTCCTTAGAACTTTGATTCTCTTACATGCTATATAATATCTCCTCTGACCTCAACTTCCATCCCTCCCTTGATGTAGAGAAATATTTTTTCCCTTCCCTCTCCCTAAATCTCTGAGTCTCTTGTCACTAATTTATCACTACCTCTTCTTATTTGAGTCAACTACCAGTCCAAGGACCATTAGTCCTCCTTCTTTGATATTAGTGCTGAATTCACTGGTATTCTCTCTAACAAAACTGCTATCATAGCTATTTGAGATTTTACTGTCCATGAAGACCCTTCCAATATTCACAACTCTTGGCAACTAGATATTCTCCACTTGATCACAGCCACACATTCTCAGGATTATATCTTAGTGCCTATGACCAATGACCACCCCTCCATAATCTCAACACCATGTCTCCCACTTTCTCTTTTTTTTTTTTTTTTTTTTTTTTTTTTTTTTTTTTTTTTTTTTGGTTCTGACATTCCTTTATTAACATCCACAAGGTGAAGGCATGTATAGGAATTTTTTTTTAATTCATTTTTATTGTTAGACTTATTGGGGTGACATCTGTTAGCAAGGATTACATAGGTTTCAGGCTTACAGTTCTACAGTGCATTGTCACCTTGTTGTATAATAATTTCACCACCTAATGTGACTTCTCTTTCCATCACCTTATATTTAGCTCCCCCCACCTCCCACCCACTCCCCTTTCTCCCCTCCCTAACCCACTCGTCCCCAAATAAACATTAAACTATTGATGGTGTCCATGGGTTATTTGTTTGTTCATTTCTTTTTTTCTTTGCTTTCAGTTCCACTTTCTCTTTTTGTTCCCACTCCCTCCAGTACTCCAATTTCAACAATCCTTCAAAAATAAGGACAAATATGATTTTATGATTTCTCAATGTTTTGTTAGCCCCTACAATTCTCAATTCCCCCCCGGCTCAGATTGAATTTCCTAGTCACTTATAATCATTCTGCTCCCTTTCACATACCGTCAACTGCCTTGCCCTCCATGCAAATGAATATGTCTAGAGAAGAACACACAATCATGCTGAATGGACACTCTTTATAATCATGATCATTAACCTCAAGTGGTTCCTTAATGTGCCCAGTAATTATATTTTATTTTGCTATTACCAGTCACACTTCCACTCAAGCAGAGCTCTGTTTCATAGCTTCTCTTTCCTCAGACTTCCAAAATCTCTCTCATCCTCGTTCTCAGCTGATGATGTGTTTGCTATTTCAGACTCTGCCACATAATTTGCAAGATGTGCTGAAAAATGAAAATGCAAGGTCTCTTATTTTAAAAGCAGGGAAAAAGAGACATGAAAGGTACTAAAATATCAAACTTTTTCCTTTCATGGTCTCTTTTTCACAATGTCACAGTTCATTTTACTTAGTATTTGTTCTTGTTCTAAGTAAAGAAAAAATAAAAGTTTAAGTATTTAGCATAAATTTTACCATTAATTTTTATATTGTCCCATTTTAATTTTAAATGCAAATATCAGAGTATTTAACTTGTATGCAAATCACCCAAATTATAAAATTCATATTTGGGGGCTCATATATGCATATGTATTTTGTTTTTAGCAGAATAGATGAAATGTTACACAAATGAATTAAACAGTTTCTTTTCACTTTTATTTAAACTATTTCAGTTTTTTGAGGGGCAGTCACATGTTAGCAGCTCCTTCTTAAACATGTTAAATTTGAGGTATCCATTTGACATCCGCGTAGGTATGAAATATACTTGTAAACAGTTGAATATATGAACCTAAAGTTCGGAGGAGACTTTTGAGCTGGAGAAGAAAATTGAGAGACCAGCATTTAGATGATATTTAATGCTATATATTTGAATGACATCAACAAGAGAGTAAATGCAATTAGCAGAGAGAATAATAATGCCACGGGCAACTCTTTCAGTACTCCAAAGGTTAGAGGTTGAGGAAAATGGGAAGAAGTAGCAAAAGAGACAGACTTCAGCTAGCTTGGGAGAAAACTAGGGGGATGACTTTGCAGTCTTGGAATCTGTAATTAGAGTTTCAGAGAAACAGAAGCAATGGGAGATGCATAGATAGATGATAGATTGATAGATGAATCAGCTTATCTCTTTTTCTTCAAACACATGAGTTACGGTCTCTCTTGAGGACACTACATTTCCTCTTCTCTCCCCTCAGATACCTGTCTGACTCACTCATCTATTTCCTTCAAGTCTTCATTCAAATTTTTATTCACCTCTTAGTGAGTCCTTCCTTAGCCACCTCATCCAAAATTGCAACTGTTTCCAAACATGGACACTGTTCTTATCTTCCTATTATTTGTTGTTCTCCTTATTACTAACATAGCATATGTTTTACTTATTAATCTTTCTTTTTGCCTTTTTCTCTGGAGTGTGAATTCTATAAGAGCGGAGGTTTCCAAGTGTTTTTTTCACTGCCATATCCATAGGGTCTAGAGCAGGACGTGTCTCATAGGCATCATTCAACACGTATTTCCTGATTAAATCATAACGTCAATGGACAACTTCCAAAACCATGGAAACATTTTATAAGATTTTATCTGAGCTAAAATTTTGATGGCATGCCCTGAAACAATATCTCAACGAATTCAAAAAACGTTACAGAGAATGGCAGTTTTGAAGCTCATTTTATACACTTTCAAGTTCAAAGAAGAAAATGTAAGGAAGGTTGCATGGAATCCATTGGTTGTAGGTTAAGAAGGGGTAAAGCAAAGAAGGAAAATCTCTTTGAATAAAAAGCAAAATGGAGTAACATGTATTTCTTTTACATTCATGGGTACAGGATAGTTACCAAGTGACATTTATAGTACATAGATGCTATCAAGAGACCAAAATGACAATGAGTTCTGCGGTCTCAGATTCTGGTGGCGATGATGGTGCCTCCAAAGGGTCTGGAAAAGAAAACTACTCTGACATTTCAAAGGTATGTTTTGTTCCATGTATAAGAACAATGCACAGGACTCATTTAAGGTAAAGATTGACCTTTGTTGTAAAAGCTATAGCTCGGGACATGACTACCTGCCATGACCTACCCAGTTAGGAATGTATCAGAACATCTTGTGTGGTTACTTTTAGTCACTGAGCTTGTCAGTTCTGCCAAGTAGCTACCGGGCTTGTCAGGTCTACTATTTTGCCCCTTCTCATTCACAATAAAAATGAACGTGGGGTTTTTTTTTCTTTAACACTTTACCTTCTCTATGCATTCCCATTTGTTGAACCATCATGCAGATTCAGAGTGAAACCGACATGTCACTACGGGGTTAATTGCCTTAGCTGACAAGGTGAATTCGACTCTCTGCCTTTTCATTTCCACAAGGAAATATGCAATTGCTTTTTCTATACTGAATAACTAGAATTTTATTTTTCTTTTACATTCATATTTCCTTTGAAATGTAACAGAGAATAAAGTCTATTCATCTTTGCATTCCACGTATTTAAAGCATGTTAGACACCATGACACTTGCTTCTGGTCAGGAAGGACCACAAAGAGGTAAAGACCATTTAAAAATGGAAAAGGTGTTTTTTATGCCTGACCTCATTCAAGGTGAGTGGTAAGAATAGGGGTTATATTAATTTGTTGGGAAATTGGAGAGATGAAGAAAGTACTCTAAGCTCCTTACAGTGAAGTGACTATATAATTTTTCATCCAAACTAGGAAGCTTTGAGAGTAAACGGAGGCGCAATTTGCAATGAAGCTGGGAGAACAGGTATGAACTGGGACTTTTCCTGGCAACACAGGACTAATGTGTAGTGATCCTACTGAAGGGCAGCAGAATATGCCCCTGAGAATACGAGTATGTCTCTTTGGCATATGGATTATTTTGGGTTCATTATTTTTGAGAAACTGCAGATACAGGAGAAGCTCTGAAAACACTGTGTAAGTTACCTTTTTGTTAAACATTTTTTTGTAAAAGAACCAAAAGTTATATTTATTTAAAAAAATAGTCATTTGTAAGGGTGTCACCCTCTCTGTGCCAGGAAAAGAAAGATGATTAAATAATTGGAAACTCTTATCAATGGTCAAGCCACAAATTAAATCTGAATAACAAATCTTACTCTTGTTTTTCATGCTTTATCAACCTTCCATAGCTGGCCCCCTGGTCCCCACCACCCTCTTTCTTTTGTCTCTCCCCAAAGATGGTATTTAGGTGGTGGCTTGTGCTACCTCAGGGAGTATATCTCAGGTATATGTGAAGTATACATGTTAATAAACCTCTGTTTGTTTTTCTCTTGTTAATCTTTCTTTTGTTAAATGGTATCAGCCAAGAACTTGGAAGAAACATGTTTTCCTCTCTTACTCTACTCATGGTGGAGGTAAAGAGATACAGGAGATATTAGAAGGTAGACACTTTTGGGAGTTCCCTGGTGGTGTAGTGGTTTAAGGCTTCGTCACTGGTGCTGCCAGCGCTGTGGCCTGGGTTCAATTCCCAGCCAGGGAACTATCCACATACAAAAAAAAAAAAAAGAAGAAGGTGGACACTTTGAAAGCAATCAGAAAAAAAAAGTTATCTCTATTTGAAATTAATTATAAACATTTTATAAATGTGACTAATGTTAACATGAACATATATTTAAAAGATTTTGCCCATTTCTGGGTCAAGACCATTAATAGGATAGTAGCAAAATAGAAAAACAAAAGGGACTATCAGTACATGAGGACTTTTAATACATTTATGGACAATAAAAACAAGTAAAAAAGTGTTAATAGGAAAGAAAACAGAGTGGAAATAAAAGCTTCATTCTAGAGTGAATACTACAACAGCAAAAGAGAGACAGTCCAGGCTCAATGTTGTCAAGTAATATGAAGCGTGGGCTTTAAAAGTAGGGATGGCAAGAGGGATTAATTGAGTCTGTAAATTAAACTGTCACCCTTTTCCTTACAACAGTGTATAAAATAGAAAGCAGCCTGATGTTACTTTTATAAAAAAATTATTTTCAATCGAAGGATATGCTGTTAAAAATTTGTTTCACTCCTATGAGGAGGGCTGAGGATTTTGGTGTGTCTGTATAGGAGCCCAGAGTAAATTTCTTCTCCTTTATGTATTTGGAAGATTTTGCACCTTGATGGCCAGCTACCTGATCACTTACTCCAAAGAAAAGGCTCTTAACATGGCTCATTCATGTACAACCTCCTAACAATTTTCATAATATCAAACAAGATCCACATCAGCTAGCTAAAAGATACAAACCCGTAAGTTTGTATAAATTATCAACAGAAATTAGCAGGTATTTGAGGAACATGAATAGTTTGAATTGGAAAGTCCAAGTAAAAAGCAAGACATAATGAAACAATATTGACCCCAGATGAAACTGTAATTCAGAAAACAGAAGAAAATGTTCTAATAGAGCTAATTTGTGTAGTGGGATAACACATTTTAAACTATACTCTGATATGCAGAGAAATACCCCAGAAAGTGACCTTATTTGGAAATAAGGTCATTGCAGATGTAATTCGTTAACTGAAGATGAGCTCATGCTGGAGTAGAGTAGGCCCTAGTCCAATATGGCTGATGTCCTTGTAAAAAAGGGAAACTTTGGTCATGGAGACACACAGGGAGAATGCTATGTGAAGATGAAGGCAGATATTAAGTTGATGCTTCTACCCATGTTCTCACTCAAAGCCCTCAGAGGAACCAGCCCTGCTGTCACCTTGATCTTAGATTGGTAGACTCCAGAACTGTGAAAAAATACATTTTGTTGTCTAAGCCACCTAGTTTGTGGTACTTTGTCACAGCAGCCCTAGCAGACTAAAAAACTACCCATGCATTCTATACTTAGGTATTTATGTAAGATAAAGTATATGTCCAACAAAGAATTCTGTAAGGGGAGTTCCCTGGTGGTGTAGTGGCTAAGGCTTCAGTGCTGTCAACGCTGTGGCCTGGGCTCGATTCTCAGCCAGGGAACTACCCACATAAAAAAAAGAAAAGAATTCTGTAAGGATGTTCACCTTAGGTTTATTTATAATACCCCCAAACTAGAAACAGATTAAGTAACTACCAGTGGGTTAATGGATAAATGAATGAATTTTCATATATTTATATAATGAAGTAGTGTGCAATAATTAAAAGATCAGTCTACTGATACATCCCATTGATGAATACATTAAAAGAAAAAAATATGCCAAGTAAAAAATGTCAGGAATAAAAAATAGATCATATCCCTTTATATGAAATTCTAGAAAATGCAAAACTCATTTATATAGTCAGAAATCTGCACAGTGTTTGGGAGAACAGGGGTTGACTGGGAAAGGGTACCAAGGTACCCTTTTGTGGTATTGGAACTACACCTTGTTTATGATGGTGCTTGTATTTGTCCAAACTCATTGAACTCCACATTTAAATTGGAAACTTTATCGATGGAAATAATACCTCAATATATTTGATTTTTAAGAATACATCAAAGGGAGTATTCTTAAAATACTGTTTTATGTCAGATGGTGTAGTGGCTAGGCTTCGACGCTCTCAACGCTGCGGCCTGGGTTCGATTCCCAGCCAGGGAACTACACCCCCCGCCCCCCAAAAAAAAGAATGCATTGTAAAGAAAAAAGCAATAAAAAATACTTCAGATGTAGAGAATACATGTAGAAATAATAGTGATTGCTTATTTTGTTTTAATTCTCAATGTTATGTTGTTCACTTTCTTAGCATGTACAAACTTTACCTATATAAGTCATATTTTAATGGACATATTTCTGGCATTGCCTCAAAGCTGTCAAAGAGAAAGTTGATGAGTATTTTGGAAGTAGGCTAGAAAACTGGGAAACTGGTTGGAAATAAACTCAAGTATAATTTTTACAAATGCATGGTTTGCTCTGGGAATCCAGATTACTGGTAGGAAGCACTTACCTTTAACTTAGAATTTGTTAACATTGTACAGTGTTTGCTAAGCTTATGCAATATTTTACCTATCTAAATTTATACTAGAAATGGTAAATTCAGGTGTGGTCTCATTTTCAAATTTTCATCCTCTTGGCTATAATTGATTCTCTTTAGGATAGGTGATTGTGGTAGATTATCTCAGAACAACCTTCTGACCAACAGAGGCAACAGATAGGGTTGAAGACCATCAGAAATTTAATTGGGCCTATTTCAGGTGCTCTCTGTTAGAACTTTAAATTAGTATTTTCAAACTTGGCTACACGTGCAATCATCTCAAAAATACTTACACCTGAATCCAATACTCATTTAATTCTATTTAATTACCCAGAAAATGGAATTTTAAAAATAGTCTCAGCTGATTAACATGTGACACCAATCCCTGGAGCATTTTCTTGTGATGCTGAATGATTGATACCCTGTAATAAGTAAGTGGCAGCTTGATGTTTGACGACTCTGATGACTCTAGTCTTCATCTATGAATCAGTTGATTTCTGTGGATGAAAGGCATCTAAATGAGATTTTTGCTATTCAAATTACAACCTTAACAATGCTTTATCTGAAGCTTCTAGCTTGTAGTTCTAGAAAACTGAAAAGAAAAAAAAGAGTATTCTAGTATACCATTTCTAAAGTACATTCTTGTTCAGTACAAATTTCTCTCGTTCAGCTTATCATAACATTTAAAAATATCATAGCATAGAAATTCCATAGTGATATTTTCCGAATTTAAAAATATCTTTATTCTCGAAGTTAATTATTAGAAAGAATTTGTAGTTTTACAAGTTTTAGTTGCGTATTATCCATTCCTACCTGATCACTTTCTAGATTCATGTTGCTATGGATTGGATAGTATCACTGCCAAATTCATGTGTCCTAACTGCCAGTACATCAGAAAGTAACTGTATTTGGAGGTAGACTCTTTAAAGAGGTAAAATGAGATCATTAGGGTAGCCCCTGATTCAGGGTGACTGGTTTAGAACACAGACACACAGAGGGAAGACCACCCGAAGGCAGAGGGAGAAGACGGCCAACTGCAAGTCAACCCGTGAGACCTCAGAAGAAACCAACCCTCTGACAGCTGGATCTCAGACTTGTAACGGTCAACACTGAGAAAATACGTGTCTGCTCCGTACATCCAGTCTGTGATACTTCACTACGGCAGCCCTACCAGACTGACACAGGGGTTCTCAACATCAGCGGCCCCACAGAATCCCCTGTAGATGCAATAAAAAGAAAATCGTGCCTATGCCAATGAAATCATAATGGGAGGGGAGAGAATGTGAGGTGGGTGGGCACTGATTTTTTTTTTTTAACAAAGGACTACATGTGATTTTTAGGTCACTGAAGACAAGATTATATTTAACTGACTTCTTTCTATAACAGACTGTTGTAAAGCTGCCTAGTGTGAATGACTTGAAAATTGATAAACAACGTCATAAGTTCTTTACAATCTATTTAGTTTCTATTGGTTATTTTGACAAAAAAGAAAAATTAAATTATTAGTATCTATTCCTCATGTGACAGAAAACAAAGTAAATGGTTTAAATTTTTGTTATCCAATATTGAAATAAATTTCTTCCTGTGTGGCTTATGCAAACAGACATTATTTACTCCATCATAATATTTCCTTAAAGAGACAACTCTCCATATGTTCCTATTTTCTCAACGTGATCTCGGCCCAGAGAAAACATATATGCCAAGATTGTAAACAATTTCAGTTATCTGGAGGATTAATGCCAATTGTTAGTTTAAAGTTTCTAAAATTCTTTGGTTTGATTTCTTCAGAGAGAAAGTGCTATGTTAAATGTAGAGAGAAAAAATGTTTTTCCTGAAACAGGAAAGAATACAACAAGGTAGGTGTAGCTGCAAGAACCAACCACAGCAGGAAGTGAGTGTCCAGAAACGCCACTGAGAATTTCATTCTTCCCAGAGCATTACAATCAAGTTTTGTGGTTGCTAGGCTGAAACTAGGGAACAGACAGGCCACATGTCTGCATGGTGGGGAGTCTCCAGAAACGGGCCACTATAACTTGAGATAAAAATAAATAAGAGGGAGTTCCCTGGTGGTGTAGTGACTTAAGGCTTCATCGCTGGCGCTGTCAGCGCTGCGGCCTGGGTTCGATTCCCAGCCAGGGAGCTACCCACATACCAAAAAGCAAAAACAAACAAACAAAAAAAAATCAATGGGAGACATCTTGCTGCTCCTGTTAATCAGTTCTGACACAGAACAGGATACAAGGTTTAAGACCAGACAATCAAATACTCCAATAGATGTTCTGGATTCAAATACTGTTTTCTTCTTCTTGATTTTGTGACCTTAGATAATTTATCATCATTATTATTAATTTGAATTTCTCTGTGGCTTGTATTGCCTTAGAGTTTTTGTGTGTGTGTTCATTCATTCAAGGCAATGGTCAATACTCAATGTTAGTTTCTTTCAGACAGCATTTATTACAACTGTGTAAAAATCCTACATCCTTTGCTGCCTTCCTATATATCACTTTGGTACTTGATCCATAGTACTCTTCTATCATTTATTTTTCTCTTCTCACTGTCTTTTATACTGGTAATACTAGAAATTTATGTTTTATTTGTTTGCTATGCTGTGTTGATCACAAAGCAGTTTGGTTTCATCTTAGTCTTCATCAGAAGTTACCCTATTAGTAATATTCTGTGAGTGAAACTCCTGCTCTCGTCAATCACAATCATGTTACTTGTCATTCCTCACTTCACCTTAGAAGGAAAAGGTAACTCTGAGATGGTTAAGGTAAGAAAGAAAACTGGAAAAGGTAGTGGCAAAGTGTCCCAGTGAGTCAGAATAAAAATTCTTCATTTATTAAAGAAACTGCTCCACTTTACCAACTTGACCCACTTAGCCAGCTCACCCTAAATAAACCTTTAATTCTTCCCACTGGATCGTCACGTGATTCATCATCTCACGAACCAGCTACACTAAAACTCCACCCTCGGCCGACATCAAGGTCAGCTGCTTCATTGTTATGAATTCTAATCTCTCAATATTTTGCTCCTTTGAATCTCTTGTTGTTTCTAATAGTTCATGAAGTTTAATAGTACTGACTTTCAATCATCCTTTTTTATCTGTAACATATTTAACACTTAAGTATGTTACATGTGGAACATGTTATATAATCATCTTTCAGCTTTAACATAACGGTTGCAGGTACGTGTCTTTCATTCCTCAGATAGCTACTTGTACTACCCATGTCCAATATAGATTCTAGGCAGTGACAGGCACATAGAAGGCTCATATTAAGCTTCATTTGATAAGTAATTATTCATTTTAAATGAAACATAACTAAAAAATCATTGGTGTCATTTCTTGGTCATTCGTTTAATAAGGTACAATAAGGATGTATTTCTTACTTGACACCCTGTCTTTAAATATCTGGTTCTATTTTGATTTGTCAGAGTCATGAATGGAGCTAAAGTTAATCCTGTACAGAGTAAAGCTCTAGACATACTCTAAAATTGTGAGAAAAATGATATATTGCTCTTAAGTCACTAGTTTTATTTTATGTATATTAATATATTGCTAGAACATAATATGGCATTAATGTGGCTGCCTAGTATTTAATTACACATGCAAAGAAATATTTCTTGGTGTGCTTGATTGTACTAAATGATACAATGTAACAGAAACATGTTTCTTAAATAATTAGTAATTTCATGTTTATGTTTTAAATTTAGTTTTGTTCAATTGCCCTCTTGTCTTGAGTTGAATATTAAGTATAAGGCCTGCATGAAAATCTGACTGCATAGATAAAATAGTGACCCATTTACTATAAGCTCCACTAGGGGATTCATTACTTATTTTACATTTATAAACCTGGAGGCATTTCAAAATGTGCGATTTCTTAAAAGTGATAAAATATTATGATGCGGAAAGAAAGTAAATTTTTCATTTTGGAGAGATAGGTTAATGTTTCCTGATCATAATCCAAAATTATAATATTGCCTATTTCATTGTATTAATTGGAATTTTCTATTCTAATTTTCACTGGGATTATAAATATCCATGCCCCCAAACACAAGAGATTGGGAAATCAGAAGTCCATGAAAAGAATCCTCTGTCAGAATATGTGAGGTATGGTAAAAAATATGTGGTGGATGTTTAAATAAAAAAACTATTTAAAAATCTATTTTAAAAAAACTATTATAGCAAGACACATTGCCACTAACCCCCCTCAAAATACTCCCCCTTGCTTCGAATACACTTATCCCATCATTGTTGCCACTTTCTGAAGCAGTTCTGGGAGTCCTCTTCTGTGAATGTCTTTCGTTTGAGAGTGGAAGTTCTGGCCGCGGGTCTGAAATCTGGTGCCTTAGAGCACTGGCTACTAGCAATTGCAAAAGGGGGTCTTAGATATTTCCTGGTGTGAGAGGTGCTAGAGCCTTGATAAGAGGAGAAGGAGGCACCCCAGAAGGGGGAGTAACCCCGGGTAGGTTGGTGATTAAGGTGAGGAAGGACAGTATTTTACAAAACCAGAGCAAAAAGTTTCCATTTAGTAAAGAAACTGCTCCACTATGCCAATGGGAAAAAAATTTTTTTGTACCAAGATATTGCATAAGATATTCAAATTCCTTCATCCATTCAATCTTATACTATTGCCTATATGTTGTGTGTCCAGGGAAATCCAAGACAAATGAGTATAAATATGAATCAAAGGAGGAACTCAACATTTATGTAAACTTATAAGGAGAAACCAGGAAATCAATAAAAATTAATAATAATCTAAAAAATTTTTTTGTAAAATCCTTTAACAAAGGCTTTGAAAAATAAAAGGAAAATTATAATGCACATTCTAAAAAGACTTAAATAAAATTGCAGATTGAATAGCATTGGAAATTCAAAATCTCAAAGTAAAAGTGAATAAATGCTAGACAGATGTGAAATGGAATTTGAGCACAGGAAAAAAATTAAAAGCTATAATATACTCAAGAAAACTGACTTTTAAGAGACACAAGGGAGTATAGGCAAGGCCAGAAATACAATAAGAATTGGAGAGGTTAGAAGTAAAAATCACCAAGAAAATTTAAGTGAAATGAAGAAAAGCACAAAGTAGAAGGAAGACAAAGTGAGGTAAGATTGGCAGAAAATCAGAGACAAAGTAATATTGAAAACTGTAATTCAAGCAGACCTCCTCAAAATAAAAGATGACCTGAATTTACACCGTGCCCATATACTTCGGAAAACCTACCAGAATGATCAGTTCCCTGACTTAAATGAATAAAACCATCAGGTTTTAAAAATGAAGAAAAAATGGGTCCCCTGGCGAAATATTTCTAAGTATGTATAAGGAATAGAAATTCATGTCAACATTTTATTTCTTAACAACATCACATTGAAAGCAAGAGAACAATAGGGCAAAATCTTAAACGGAATTTTTTTTTTCTGCCAAGTTGTCCTTTAAATACAAAAGCTATAGAAAAAGTTAAACTTGAAGAACTCAGCAAACATTAGACTAATGAGGTTTTTCTGAAAAATCTAGCAGAAAACAAGCTTCACCCAACCAAGTGGTAGCATGAGCAAAAACCTGATTGAATTCAATATTGCAGATTTAAAATAAAGACAAATGTGGGGTAAAAATGAAAAAAAAGTATATAAATGTCACATATTCTTACAAAGTTACAAAAGAAACAGAACAAAAATACACGAGAAAAGAAGAAATTAAAAAGTAGGAAATCTCATTTATTGCCACGTAGATACAGATGGAAGCCAAATCGTCTTTAAAGCTGACAAACTAAGTGTACAAGTCTAAACATGGAAAATGCAGACTAAATATTAATATAAAATTACAAGTAGAACAAATTCAAGGCCGCTTTTATGTAGAAAGTAATATTTTTAACTAAACTTACCTAAATACAAGAAAAATTTAATGTTCACCTTTCAAGGTCATTAAAAGGTCTGTTTCAACAATAAAGAATATTTGATAATTAAATTAAGCAGCTCCCAGAAGTGATTCTTATTTAGACATTGTTTTGGCCAGCCAGTTTATCTTGTAGTTTTCATATGGTGTACAGTTCTATGGTCTTGTTAAGTAAAAAGAGGTGACATAGAGCACACACTTGGAGTCAAAAGGACCCAGGCCATTTAGGTTTCAATGATGGCAATTCCTTTCATTGTACAGTGCTTTAATTTTTCAGAAGGTGCTTTGCCCTACTTTGCCTCAATTTGTTTCACCATTCTCCTGTAGGTTAAGTGGTGTGGACATTATGATCCCCTATGTGCAAAGCAAACAAATGACATCTTTTTAGATTGTGAATTGTTGAAATGTTACATTCTTTTCTGTAATGGGGATATTAACCATAGTGCCATCACATAGTGTATGTTCAATACAATTCTAACTGAATGAATCTAATGGTGGATGAGTGGATGAGTAGGAGGGGAAATGCAGGGGCCTTGTCCCCCGCAGTCTCCCCACTTGTCTCCTGCCCCGAGGAGTGGTTTATTTTCCATATAGCCCTAGAGAGTTGCATGAAAGAGTGAAAAATTTTTGTTGCTGAAAGGCAAAGGGCCATATAGGACATTTTAATCTTATTGTAAACAGAAGGACTACTTAATATTTAAGTCTAAAATTCCTGATAGTGTTATAGTGCTGACAGTTTCAGAAATTTAAATTGTGTAAGGTTGGCATCTAAAAACTAAGGAATAAGTTAAAACAGGCAAGACTTCATTTATGAAGGAAATCTTTCCGGGACACCCATTTTGGAAAATTTCCTATTTCCTCAAAAGTCACGTTTACATACTTATTTTAATGCAAATGGTTACATCGATGTTCCTGTGGTGGTCAGAACTAATTTTACTTCTTTACTGTGTAATGAATCATTTCCTAGCTTCCTTACAAAAATATAATTTCTAGGTAGGTAGAAATGCAAAGGTATTATTATAGAAACTGTCATAATTCATGTCCCTAAATAAAAGACACATTGAATGATTATGGTTGTATCTTCCTAATTGTCTTTCTCATGAACAACCTAGTAAAACTTTCTGAATTCTGTTAGCCTCGGAAGTTTGTTTTCAAGAACCATAGCTACATTATTTTCAACTCAGTTATTCTGGTACCTTGAGCCATATAATAATCACTCAGCTCTGAGAGTGTTGTATTTTTTTTTAATTTGCTTGTATCCACACTGTAAAGCACTGATAAGTTTATGGGAGCAATTTTTAATTAAAGGAAGAAATGAAGAATACACAAATATATATTATGTATTTAGTACTGCCCTGTGCTAGTTTCTATGAAAAACATAAAAGAAGACTTTGTTGTTTACATTCCCTTGGAAGTTACAGTTTGTCTACAATTAAATTGCCAGTGTTAACCAAGAATAGATTTACCGAAGTCCTCGCTCACCTAATGAGGCTTCTGATTGTGTTTACTTGACGATACAAACCAACACTACAAATCAGAGCTTTTCTGTTCTAAGGGATAATTTATCAGCACACTGACTGTTAGGAAGCTCGTGCTAAAATTTCTGTTGCTAAACTCAGTCTGATGGTAATAATAGCAGCCAATATTTATTGAGTTTTTATTTATGTGCCAGCGCTGTGCTAAGCATATTACATGCATCAGCTCATTTAATTCTCACAGTCCTTGAGGACTTGGGAACGAAGGCCCACAAGCTGCTAAGTGGCAGAACAGAGAGAGAAGCCGTGGTACGACGGCGGAGACTGCTGTCAGGGACACCACGGGATTTCCGGGAGACAACAACTTCGTTTCTACCGTCTTAGACGCCTAGCGTATAGAATTATTCAAATAGTAGGGGGTCAGAGTAATCAACGTCACATAGCCCTGTACGTAGGAACATTTGAATAGATGGTGGCTGTTTTTATTTTGAACAAATTATTATCTGTGGGCTCAATTAAAAGTAAGAAAAATAAAAGTTTTAATTTACCTTCACTTATTCCTTCTTTTATTAACTTTCCTTCTCTACTTCATGATATGCCAGCTTCTGGCCTATATGATTTTCCTTCTCACTGAAAGAATGTCTTTGAACATCTATCTCTTGCACGGTTGATCTACTGGCAATGAGCTCCCTCAATTTCATTGTTTTACATTTTTATTGTCCCTTTTACTTTTGAAGAATAATATTTTAGGGTGCAAAATTCTAGGTTGTTGTTTCTTTCTTCAACACTTTAAATATTTTACTCTGCTCATCTTTCTTGTATGATTTCTGAGAAGTCAGAAGTAATTCTTAGACTTGTTCCTCTATACATAAGGAATTTTTTCCTCTGGTTTCTTTCAGGATTTTTTCGGTACCTTTGATTTTCTGTAGATTGACAAGACCTGCCTCTGTTTAGCGTTTTTAGCATTTACCTTGCTTGGTGTTCTCTCAGCCGCCTGGGCCTTTGGTCTGGTGCCTGACAATCAATTGGGAACATTCCCAGTCATTCCAGTTTAAACACTTTCTTGGCTTCTTACTCTCTTCTCCTTCAGCCATTCCTATTAACCATGTATTACCACTTTTGTTTTGTCAAAGTTTTCCCACTGTTCTTAGTTATTCTGTTGTTTTTCCAGTCTTTTCTATGTTTGTTTTTCAGTTTTGGAGCCTTCTATTTAGATATTCTCCAGCTGTGAGATTCTTTCCTTAGCCGTGTTCAGGGTGCTAGCAAGCCCATCACAGGTGTCCTTCATTTCTATTACAGTGTTTTTGATCTTTAGTATTTCCTTTTAGTTCTTTTGTAGAATTTCCTTTTTTTATGTTATATTGGCAACCTGATCTTGCGTATTGTCTTCTTTATCTATCAGAGCTCTTAACATTTTAATCATAGCTGTTTTAAATTCCAGGTATAATAATTCCAACATCCCTGACATATCTGATCTTGCTCAGATACTTACTCTGCCTCTTCAAACTGTTTTTTGTCCTTTTATACTATGTTGCAATTATTTCTTCATAGGTGGACATGATAAAGTGGATAAAAGAGATTGTTATAGATAGGCCTTTAGTAATGTGGTGAGGTGTGGTGAGGGCAAGAGTTCTATAGTCCTGTGTTTATCCCTCAGTCTTTTAGTGAGCCTCTGCCTCTGCACGGCGAGCTTCACCAACACTTGTAAGTAAGTATCCTCTCTTTGGTCAAACCAGTGACGGGAGTGGGATGGAATTGTGTGTATTTCTCTTCTCCTTCATGGAAGGCTGGGAGGGGCTGGCACTGAGTACGTGTTCTCCATTCAGAAGGCTAGAACCAGCAGGCATTGGACATTTCCCTCCCTCAGGCCATTTAGGCTGATAAAACCCTAGCTGGTTAAACTCTGGTTAACTAATTTCTGCTGAGGGCAGCCCTATTAAGAAGACCAGAATGCTCTGGTGTATTTTAAAATGGCTACTTCCCCCTGCAAGGGGGTTTTTCTCTAATATTCATGGTGAGATTCTGGGCAAGCTCCAGGAGGTAAAACTCACCAAAGGTAGGAGACTCCCTATGCCTGGTCACCTCTCAGATTTTCCACACTGAGCCTCCAGCAAGACTGCAGTTAGAAAGTTTTCCTGCCTTACATTGGTTTTCAGGAAGGTTTCAGCTTATGGGTTTCTTTCTGCTCTGGTGAGTTGTGCTTTTCTGTTTTGTCTTTCATCTCTCCAATTTTAGGGTCAGTGGTTTATCCTATGACCTCACTTCTTTCATGAGCCCAGGAAGAGTTGTTGCTTTTACAGTTTGTTCAGTGTTTTTACTTCTTATTAGGATAAAGTGGTAACTTCCAAGCTTCTTACCTGCCATATCAGAAACCAGAAGTTATCAGGTCCTGCCTTTTAAAAAACATGTGATGTTTTCTTCAGTAAGGACCTTTCTTGGATTGATTGTAATTTTGAAAACATTATAATAACATTTATCATAATTTTAATTTCTGTGGCTTCCCCCTTGAATTTTGTACCTGAAGTAAGGGTCTAGCTCACGTCACACTATTCTTGGCCCTGAGAAATGTGTTAAAGACATTATCTTCCACCAGAGACGTGTTGCCTTTGCTTTTGCCAGGTGTCTATGGGCACTTGCAGTCTGGAATTCCTGAGGAACTGAGGTGTCATTTCAGAGTCAGGGGTTAGGTAATAGTACCCTAAGCTGTAGTCACAGGAGAACCTATATCCTTGTAGTTTTTCCTTGTTCCTAGAGCACAAAACCCTGAGTCCTCTTGTGCTGCGATGGCTTTATTCCCAGTTCTGTGGGGCGAAAATTTCACTTAGTCATTCAGATTCTTGGGCTTCTCCCCTTTTCCAAATCCCTACTGGGAATTTGTTGATCTCATAACCTTTTCTGTTCCTCCAGACTTGCTACTTGTCCTCAATGAAAGGTTCGGTCTCAATGACCTAAGCAGACATTCATGGTAATGAAAGTCCTGGCTTATTTAGAAAATTTAAAGTATTTACCTGTAGACATCCTGGCTATTTAAACTCCCCAAATACTCATAACTCCACTTTGCTGTGCAGACAAGTAATAGATAAAACTATTCTATGTGTTAAGGAAAAGATTCACCCCCAAGAAAGTGCTTAAAGGTTATTCAATTCCATCTTTGAGTTCAAAACATCAGGGAGTTAAAAAATGATATCATCCATCATTCTGGAATATTTGCTCATGAAAGAGATTCTACTATCATAATGACCTATTTCTTACCTAAAGAATTCTTGTAAATCATCTATCACTTTTCTTTACCTATTTAAGTCACAAGGGCATTTAGTGGTTCTTAAATCTTAACCGCATTCAAGTGATACTTTGAGAGTCTAAGGAAAGCTGTAAAATTTCTCCACAGAAATTTACCTACTCATATGTTCAAATATTTACGTATATAAATTCAGTGAGATTCCTATACCTCAGGTATATAGGAATATAATAATATTCTGGTTATGATTATTTAAATATTGTTTGGTGCTCAGTGACAAATGCAGGTTTGATATTAGTGGTACCAAATACCCCTGTGTTTTTGGTCAGCTATACCAGAGTCTGGAATATTCCATTTGTTCTTGGGTCATGTGAGTAAAAATATAATTATGGAGAAAAGGATGCAGTAGAATCAGAACAGTGAAAGCAAATTGGAAAAGAACTGCATGTTAAGCAGTAAATAAGAATTACAGGAAAAGAAGGGGCCAGAGAGAGATGGTTATACCTGGGAAGGCTGGATGTCCTGGTAGCAGATTTAGGACCTGAGCACTCTGAACCCGTTTTGGTAAATACTTAGTAAAGACTGTAACTGTTTTATTGATATAATTCCACCATCCAACGACTGCGAGGTTTGTATTATAGTACACAGGTAGGACGATTTCCTAAAGGAATTGGGGTCAGCATGTCCATCAATATCTGTCTAAAGGAATGGGAGCTGAAAGCTGCCTGTGGAAGAGAAAAAAGAAACAAGACAACCTGAGGAGGGTTATAGAGACCTGATTGAATGGGAAGATAACAAGGGGTAGGAATCTTTTCTTTGGAGCTAACATTTTGGATTAAGTCCTATGGTTTGAAACTAATTCACACACACTAAAGTGGGTACCAAATTACCCAAAATAGAGAAAGCTCCATCTCCACAGTTACCTATGATCCTTTTCATAGTCCCCAGGGCACAGGCAGTTGTGAATGCAGCTCATACCATGTAAGAAATTAAACCATTGGGATGGGGGTGGGGTATTGACCTTTAAACATGATCAGTACTGGTGATTTCAATTAAATTAACACTATATGAATCATCACTAAAATGTAGAAAAGCTGTGAAATTCTGTTTCCAGGAGGTTCATATGTAGTTAATGTAACAAGTACCCTGAGCCTAAAGGATTAAAGTAATTCAAAGTATATTAATCCCTCCTGAGCCACACAAAGCTTTGATTTATTCCAGAACCACCAGAGCTTTCTTGATGTTTGTAGAATAGGCAATGGTAGTTAAATTTAGTGCCTCACCTGTTTTTGTGTGTCAAGGATGTTGAAATTAAAAGATTACCATCTATATTTACTATTTATGCTGTTACTGCTGTTATTCTAAAGTATAATCATTTTTAGAGATTAGTGATTCCATTAGAAGCAATCCTCCCTTACCCACCTCTCTGCCCGCCGCCACCCTCCACCCCAAACACTGCATAGCTTCAAATAAAAAAGGAGAAATAATTCAAAGGAGAAATAAATCTCAACAGGCAAAAATAGGGCAAAATAAATTATTTCATAAACATCAGAGCTGTATGTCCTTAACAAAGATGTCAAGATTACATATATATGTGTGTATGTACATGTGTGTGTATATATAGATGTATAGATATATAGATATTTTAATGAAACTGATAGTCTTGGTACATAAGATTTAATTAGGCAGTAGTTCAAAATGAGAAGTAGAAAGACATTTTTTTATATGTCCCTACATCCAAAGTAAGAGAAAAAAGTACTTGTTTCAGTACTCACTGGAATTCGGTATTTTTTGATTGTTGAAACTAAGCCTATGCTCTCACTCATTTAACTTTTTAGAAAAATATAAGATCACTTTTTTTGGCAACTTCTAATTTCTCTTGAATTACTGTGTATTATGCGAAAACTATCATATACTTCTGCTTATATTCTGATGAAAGAGAGTGCTATTGACACATCAAGCAGTTAAAGATCTTTTAACTGGGCCTTTAGGATAGAGGGCTTTGATGAAGTCTCAAAAGTGTATTATTAGCCAAATTTTATTTTACTAGGTTTTAAAATTGTGGGGGATAGTAAGGCCAACAGATCAAGAGGCAGCTACCATTGAACATATAGTTTGTTATACTCTCAGACCCGGAGGGAGCGGGAGCACATCACACAGCAGTGAATCACCTGGGGTCAACCGCAAGGCAGGAGAGTTAGAACCTTTACTGTGGTTCCCAGGGGGAACAACAGGTGACTTGTAAGCTGGGTTAAGATTGGCTAGTTTGAATAATTTCAGGGGCTCTGAGGTGTAGGGGCTGTCTCTAGCTGCCTGGTACCCGGCCCTGGGGTGATTAAGGTAAGTGGACAGCAGCCCAGGTTTTAAGAGCTGGATAGAAGAGGTAGAGGGTTTTTTCACTTAATTGTCTGCTCAAGGTTGTCGGGTGGGGGAACTGAGCAGTCTCTAGCTGAGGCCTCAAAGCTGGGTCAAAACAGAGAGCATTTATAAAACTATATTACAATTGATTCCTTGATGTCTTGACACAAGTTTGAGCTGAATTATTTGGGTATTAGTAGGGAAGACCATCAAAGAGTAGAATTTGAGTTGTCCTAAACAATATAAAACATTTTTATTATGAAAATTAAGGTCAGGAACACATATATTAATACAAGTATAGGAGTTTGGCCTGGCTCGTAATTAAGTTTCCTATTTATATGGCATTAGCCAAGAAGACAGATTTATAATTTCTGGGGTCTGTAATAATATCTTGATGGCATTGTAACATGTGTAAAAGTATAAATTATATATTTATGGATAATATTTTGGGGTTTTTCTCATGGTCAAGGTGGCAGGTCCAGCAGGTATATTTGTTGGAGGGTATTAACTGATAGTTTAGTAAAGAATATGCAAAGTTTGATGGTATTTGTGTTTAACCATAGAGAAGGAATATTGTGGTTGTGGTGGTCATGATTGGAAACTCAGGGCAGAAGGTCATGGTGGAAAGTTAAAGGAGAAAGTAGGAGAAGGCACTGGGGAACGGGTGGTCTTCTCTCCAGAGGGTAGAGCAGTTGACTAGTATGAGGTTGTTGCCTCCTGGAGAAAGCAATAATCTTCATGATTTTTAGAATGGCGAAGATTGTGTTATGCTATAATGGACTTCACCTTAGGCATGCAAGTGTATGGGGTATATGTATTGGCAAAAGCAAGGACTATACTTGGAATATGTGTTAACCAACAACAAACTCAGAAAACATAACAGAATTCCTAATATCAAAGGAAGAATAGCAATAAGCATTTTGTGTCCTAGATGTCAGCGCCGTAGGAGAGGCAGCCTGAGGGTATCAGTAGGGCAGAGCTTTTGGTGTCTCAGGTAAAGTTGTTTCTGGGAATAAAAGATGTCATTTCCAGTGGCAAGCCCCTGGACCAGAGTGACATTATCTTTTCTATGGGTAAGGCACTGCAGCAGGAAAATCAGAGACTAAAAATTGATAAAGAGTTCATATACATTTCCCTGAGATTTAAAAGAATATGTTAATGTAAAGAAAAAAAGTTTTGCTTTTGATAGAATATTTAGCATTAATATTTACCCTTAGAATTGCCAAACTTTGAAGAGGTGGATTAAACTTTGAAGAGGTGGATTATCACTTAGGAATATAAGAAAAAGAAAGTGTTGTAAAATTTTTCTAATAAGACTCAGTTTATAATTGTGTAACTAGACTTGCTGATCTCAGGCACCCAAAGCTATAGCATGTAGAAGTTTGCACTTCAGTGAAGTTACCATCTTATTCGTGAGGGTGGGTTGAAATATCTTTATTCGTGAAATTGTTAAATAATTTCAAACTAAAAACAAAGGTATGGTAGGCTAGCAGATGATTTATCATACTTAGAAAAATTGAAAGCTAAATAAAATATCAATTTCTGAGAGCTGCTAAGATGAAAAAGTTTGATGGAAATAACAAAACTTGCCTATGACAAACCATAAGAACAGAAAGAATAGGGCAGGTGAGGACATAGCTATCTGGTTATGTTTGTTTGTTTGTTGTGTTTGTTGTTGTTTGTAATTTTTTACTGCTTGTACGGATGTAGCAGATGGTGAGGTCATGCAGGTGGAGTGAGAGACCAGCCCTATGTTTCAGGCTGCTCATTTCCCAGATATCTGCCTGGGACAAAAAGTCTTTTGGATCATTAGTGCCTCACAGGGAAGATGAAGAATATCAATCAGGGCTCATTCACCAACTCCCAGGCACATGTAAAGCTTGCAAATATGAGCTTGCAGACAATTCACTGAGTGCCTGCTCTGTCTTTCCCTTACCATGTGCCCAGACCCACATTTTTAAATACTGCTCTTCTGCTTGTACATGGTGTCATAGCTTAGATTCCTGGGTATCGAAAATCAAGTCCTTTCTTCACCCTAGACTTGATCTGCTGGGCCGCATCCAGAGCTTTCTCACTTAAAGATCCTGGACTGCTTTCCATTGGATCCAGCTCCTTATCTTTGTCACCTTCTGTGTAAACACAAAATGCAAGCCAGTTCAGAAAGAGACTTAAATGACAAAATATTGTTCCTCAAAGGAACCCTGAGAATATCTACACTGACTTTTGTTTTATAAATGAGTTAACTCAACCTGAGAGGTATAAGAGCCCATCCAAAGTCATACGACTTGATAGTGGGTACCAAACCGAGATTAGAACCGAATTCTCTGAATTCTTAATCCAGCCTTTCTTTTTAATTCCCAAATTTTTAACTATTATGGCCGGGCTAGAGCGACAGTTATCCAGTGTGTGGTTTTGCAAATGCATGTGCTGCTATACATGAACCCACACAATATTGTGTTTCATACCTGCCTGAAAAGCTGTTCAAATAAAATAAAATATTAATGGTAAATTTACCCAACTGCAGCTGAACATGATAGAGAATGAAAAACCAGTTGTCACAGCTATAGTGCATAAATGGCAAGGGAAATGATCCTGAGCCTTCACTGCATATTGTGCCCATCGGAGAACTATTGTGAAATATTGACTGGTAACATATTTTACGATAGTACTATGCAGTCTTTAAAACTAGTCATTGTCTCCACATTCCGACAGTTTGTTGTGTCTACCTAAATTAATTACATAGGCAGATTAAGCTGTTAGCAGTTCCAGGTCCCTGCAGAAAACAAATGTAAACTATGTTTTACTGACAGAACATCAGAAGTCACATACAGATTGATCTCGCCTGAATTCCATTTATTAATAAATAAGAGACATGCCAGGATCATGTCTGATAGTGACAGATTCCAGTAATATCTAAGAAGGAATTTATTTTCTCTACCCAACTCTTAAGCATGCATAAACTTCCACTTGAACTCTAATAATTCAACCTAAAGTCTCTCATCCTTTTCAAGCATAAACTTTGGGCATTAGAAACACTAAGCAAATTTTCTTTCCACAGGTATAGACAATTTAGGATAGAATGAGAATAATACTACTACTGCAATTCATAATAAAAATCTACATGTGAAGTAAAATTCTGATTCTCTTTGGGTAAGCCAATCTCTTCATTTAGCCTGCCATCAGCTCGGTCGCCTACGTCTAGACTTTAGTTTATTGAGGCAGAAATGCTTTTAAGCCAATTTACCTGAAAATATCTGAGTATGTGTATACAAGTATAAAGTTTACAAATTCAGCATGCAGTCCAGGTATGCACATTGGAAAATGTGGTTCTTGAATTTATTTAAGTCTGTTTTACAAATACTTCTTATGTATTGTCAGTCTTATCCTCAGTTAGATGCTAGTTTTCTAGATCAGTAACCCTGATGTCTATGTCAGAAATACAAATTGACCTAGTCTTTTATTTCTTTTTTATAATTTCTGGGAATTTCTCACACGATGTCAAATATTGCATTAAATGTTTCACTTTGTGGCAGTTCACGTGTGCTTACGTTCCTCCAGATATGCAGGGCCTAACTTTTAAAGTTGGAAAACACAAGGAGGAACACAAGGGGAAAAAATCTTTGTTAACCTTCTGCCTGAGTTAAACATTAAAATTGAAAGTTGGGCATAGGACTAACTTTCTTTGTCAGATATTTAACACATCGGTGATGAGTTGAATGAGAAGAGTATGATGAAACTTAGTCTTCTCAGAATAACTTAATGGAAACAATATCATATATTCAAAGTCTGTTTCTACTTCCACATATTGAACATTGGAAGGTATGCACTGGCAGTATTGCAAAATTTAGCTTAATATAATTTTTACTAAGTTTAAGTAGATAGCAGACAGCAAAGTTAGTAGGAAAATGTATAAAACTTAGGGACTCTGGCAGATTCATATGGGTGCAGGTATAGAATTTTCTAAAGAAAGTTTATTTCCTTTTAAAAAAAGTTTATATTGGGTATGACCTTCAGAAAGCATCACGTACAATTCCTCCATTTTTAAAGCCATAGAGATTTGGACTAAGGAAAATTATGCTCTGACTGACATGAAGATAAAATAGATTTGATAGATTCATTGCTTTCAATATAAATCCTCCATGGCTTTGAAATTGAGAACTCTTCTAAGCTTCATTCATTTATTTGGCACCTAATTTAGATAAATTTCAGAACTATAAGCTTCTTTTGTAAATAATACACTCTATAAAATGTGTTTAATGTGTCCATTATATCCAGTTGATGGATGGTGGTGTTGAGTTCCACTGTGTCCTTCTTGATTTTGTGCCTGCTAGATCTGTCCATTTCTGACAGAGGCATGTTGAAGTCTCCAACGATAGTTGTGGTTTTATCTTTTTCTTCAGGGACTTGTATCAGTGTTTGCTTCCCCCAGTTTGACACTCTCTTTTTAGGCATGTACATGAGAATTGTGTCAGCTAGGAGAATTGACCCCTTTATTATCAATGCTCCTGTTAATTCCTGATACTTTCTTTGCTCTGAAGTGTGTTCTGTCCAAAATCATCAAAGCTACTCCCATTTTCTTTTGATTAGTGTTAGAATGGTATACTTTTGTCCACCCATTTACCTTTAAACTATGTGTTTTTATATTTAAGATACAGGCAACATGTAGTTGGGTCTTATTTTTTTATTTATTCTGACAATCTTTGTCTTTTAATTGGTGCATTTAGTCCACTGACATTCAAAATTATTGACATACTTGGGTTAATAGCTACCATATTTGTTAGTGCTTTCTATATGTTGCCCTTGATTTTTTGTTTATATTTTTATCTTCCACTTTTTTCCTGCCTTTTTGGTTTTAATTCATCATGAAATATGATACCATTTTCTCTCCTCTCATCATATTAGTTGTACTTTTTCTATTAACTTTTTTTAATGGCTGCCCTAGAGTTTGGTATATACATTTACAACTAATCCAATTCCACTTTTAAATAACATTATAGCACTTCCCAGGTAGTGAGAGTACCTTCATAGGTAGTGTGAGTATAATAAAATCCTAATTCCTCCATCCTGTCTCTTATATCATTTGTTATTTATTTTGCTTATACATAAACATATATACATATATATTTACATATATATATTTATGTGCATGTTGCTATTTTGAACAAATTATCTGTTAGATCTAGAAATATTAAAATTTTTATTTTTTACTTATTCCTTTTTTGATATTCTACCATCCTTCATTTAGATCTAAGTTTCTGACCTATATACTTCTCTTCAATCCAAAGAACTTTTGCCATTTCTTGCAAGGCAGTCTAATGGTAACAAATGCCCTCAATTTTTTGTTTGTATGAGAATGTATTTATTTATTTATACTTTACTATTAAGGAATGATTTTTACATGGTGCAGAATTCTAGGTTAGAGGGCCTTTTCCTCTCTACAGCTTAAATATTTCACTCATTCTCTTTCTTGCATGATTTTGGAGAAGTCAGATATAATTCTTACATTTATTACTTTTTTTTAAAATTCATTTTTATTGTTAGGCTTTTTGGGGTGACATCTGTTAGCAAGAATTACATAGGTTTCAGGCATACAACTCCACAGTGCGTTGTCAACTTGTTGTATAATAAGTTCACCACCCAACGTGTCATTTATTACTTTATACTAAGGTGTTTTTCCCTTTTCTGGCCTCTTTCAGAATTTTTTCATCTTTTATTTTCTATAATTTGAAAATGAGGGGTCAAGGTGAACTGTTTCTTGGTATTACCTTGTTTGGTGTTCTCTGAGCTTCATGGAACTATGGTTTGGTGTCTGACCAAATTTGGGATACTTCTTAGTCACTATTATCTCAAATACTGCTTCTACTCCTTTCTTTTCCTTATTATTTCTATTATCTGTGTACCAAACCTTCTAGAATTGGTCTTGCTTTGAATTTCCATCTTTCTTTTTACATTTCCCATCTGTTACCAAACTCAGGTTTGTCTGCTTGCTGCTTGTGAGCCAATGATTAAGAGACAAATGTTGATAGAGGCAAAAGTAGATTTATTCAAAATGCCAGTATTCCAGGAAGACGGCAGACTGTTGCCACAAAGACCACCTTTCCCTTTCCTAGTATGGTCAAGGAGTTTTATAGGTACATGAGAAGAAGCAGAACAAAGGAAAGGAGGAGTTACTCATGCAACTCCCTAGTGCTGATGTCTGGAAGAATGTCTCTTGGGGTCCATTTTGTTACACCATGGTTATCTTGAACCTGGAGGTAAGGGTTCATATGTTGTTTGATGAAAAATTGCAGTCCAGAATGCAGCCTGGTTTCCAGTGCCCATATGTCAGAGGGCCGAGTCAGTTCCTTTCAGGTTAGCATTCTGGCAATCAATCAGATTAATGAGGTATGCATGGAACCTCGAGAAAACAATTATTGAATCGGGGGGAAAGGAAAATAAAGGAAGATAAACTAAATTGTCAAATCCAGAAAAATACACTGTCATACATCTGTTCTTGCACGTTATTTAATCTATCCATTTAAAGCCCTTAGCACATCACTCGGAGTTGTTTTAAATTCCTGGTCTGATAATTCCAACATTCGTATTTGAGACTGGTTCTGATACATGCTCTGTCTCTTTGGACTATGTTTTTAGCCTTTTAGTATGTCTTTTTTTGTTGTTTGAGGGGTGTGTGTGTGTGTGAGTGTAAGTGTAATGTATTAATATATACGGACATAATGTAATGGATAATAGAAATTGCTATAAATTGACCTTTAGTAATGTGGTAGTAAGTTGCAGAAGGAAAGTAAGTTTCCTATAGTCCTATGATTATGTCTCAGTATAGTCGAGTACTATATAATGATGGTCTGGTCAATCACAGACCACAAATATGATGGTACTTCCATAAGGTTATAATGGACCTGAAAAATTCC
The DNA here is from genome assembly GCA_004026885.1 of Lyroderma lyra. Classification (NCBI taxonomy): domain Eukaryota; kingdom Metazoa; phylum Chordata; class Mammalia; order Chiroptera; family Megadermatidae; genus Lyroderma; species Lyroderma lyra. The sequence continues at coordinate 71,719 of PVJL010002432.1, forward strand.
TGTCACCTAGTGAGGTCATAGCTGCCATGGTGTCATAGCATAACACATTACTCATGTGTTTCTGGTGATGCTGATATAAACAAACTACAGATCTGCCAGTCAATATAAAAGTGTAGAACATGTAATCATTTACATGTATATGATACTTGATGGTATATAACTACATTACTGATTTATATAGTTACTATACTATATTTTTATCATTATTTTAGACTATACTTATACTGTTTTACAGCAATTTTTTATATCATTTTATACCAGCAGTAGCCTCACATGTCTTATGTTTACCATGGCTCTCGATTGCATCATTTTCTCTTGTGCTTAATTTAATCTCATGTTGCTTTATAAATTTAGTGTAGCCTTTGTGTACAGTGTTTTAAATCTAGAGTAGTGGACAATAATGTCCTAGGCCTTCACATTCGGTTACCACTCACTCATGGATACATAGAACAACTTCTAGTCCTGCAAGCTCCATTTATAAGTACCCTAAGGAGGTGTATAATTTTTTATTGTTTATACTGTATTTTTACTGTACTTTTTCTATGTCTTGATACATTTAGATATGCAAATATGATGGTTACAATTATCTACAGTGTTCAGTACAGTAACATGCTGTGTAGGTTTGTGGCCTAGGGAGCAATAGCCTATACCATATAGCCTAGGTGTGTAGCAGGCTAGACCATCGGGGTTTGTGTATGATATTTGCACAATGATGAAATTGCCAAATGATGCATTTCTCAAATTTATCCTTGTCATTAATTAGCACATGACTGTACTTTAATCTGCCTATGCTGCTAGACTGAGAACTTCACACACGCTGCTCCACCCCAGCCCTTCCCTAGGTGGAACGGGATGGCTAACATGGGCTGCAGTTGGGTAATTCCTTTTTACCAAGTTGAAGATCAGAGCCAGCTGGCCTTGAGAATTCTGTTCCTCCCAAGTCACTTAGGCTTTAATAAAACCCCAGCACTTCAGGCTCTGTTTACGCAGTTTTTCCTGAGGGCAGGCCTTGTTAAGAAGACTGAATGCTCTGGTGCATTTCAAAACAGTCCTCTTGCCCCTCTTCCTGCCAGAAGCCGGAGGGGATCTTTCTCGTAGTTACGGTGAGAACCTGGTCAAGCTTCTGAAGGTAAATCTCACCAAATTGTGAGGGCCCATGTATGACTGGGTTCTCTGAAAATTTTAACTACCGGAGTTGTCCACACTGAACCTCTCCATCCATTCATCAATTACAATTCAGGTTTTCCCATCCAGGCAGTGTTTCTTGTGGATTTCGGATGTGGTCTTCTGCTCAGGTAGTTGGTCATTCTCTATATTTGCTTCTGAGTCTCTCCACCTGGGGGCAGTGATTTGTCCCTTGACCTTGCCTCTTTGAGGGATCTAAGAAGAGTTGTTACTTTTTCAGTTTGTTTAGCAGCTTCCAAGCTTCTTACATGCTGGACAGGAAACTCGAAGTCCTGTAATAACATTTTAGTAATAATTCCTGATATTTAGTGAGCTCTTACCACTTATATACATATCCAGGAATTTAACACTTTTTTTCCTTTAAGTTTTTAAAAAGCATTTTCCCATTTATTCTGTTCTATTCCTAAGAAGTACAAAATGTATGTTTAATCTCCCTCTTTCTTGGATCTCTCAATTGCTCTTGGACAATGTTTATGCATTTTCTTTCTCTTTATAGTAAAAAATAGCTTCCCAAATTTTCCCTCAAAATAATGATTTATTTTTATGGAATTTTAATTCTGTTGTTTGTTTCTAATGCCTTCAATTGCATGTCTTCTGAATTTTCAAAAATGTGATATGTCAGCTTATTTTTCATCTCAGATACGTTGTAATCTTAATTTTTCCTCTTTTATTTTTTTGTTCGTATGGTGTTATTTTACATTTTTCCTTTGGGCAAACCACCTGGTGTCTAGAATTTATTTGTTTTATGTAGTAAATCTTCTAAAGTGCTTTCTTAGCTGTTAAAGCTTATCATCTTATACGTTGCAGAGTTCTTACCTGTCATGCATATTATTATTTTCTATTTTTTGTCTTTGAAAGAATGCAAACTATTCAAGACTATTACTTCCTTCTTTACCTAACCTAAAGAAAAAAATGGATTTTTTCCTACTCTGTTCAAATCTCTGTATGAGTACTCCTATTAATTTTTTTTTAATTTTAGTATTCAACCTGGAAAAGAGATATTGTAGGTGTATATTACCACTAGTCATTCAGCAGGATTAAGGGAAATAAGAGGGAGCTGAAACTAGAAAAAGTCTCAATAGGTTAAAACCACTGCAGGAAATATGCTTTTAAAATGAATTTCTGGTTAGCCTGCTTTCTCTTCTCAGGAAATAGTTGCTGTGCCCAATAGCTTTCATGGGACATCTGACTGAAAAGTTGGCAGAATACACATTTCCTATTTATGGAGAAAATCAGTATAAATTAGGCAAGTTCTTCTATCTCCATCGAACCAGCCATATAATGAGAAATTTTGTCAGACGTTGAATTTTTGCTGTATACATGCTAAATATATCTAATTGGTTGGCTTTATATGATAAAAGTATCTTAAAGTTATTATATTTGTCTCTCTTACAGTAGGTTTTGATATCTATTCTCATTTCTTCAAATTTAGGTTCAGTTTTTCTACAGCTCTGGAAAATATTCCCCACATTGAAAAAGCCTCAGCACGCCTTAGAAATCTATGCAGATGGGAAGTCTTACGCCTCAGACCTTGATGTAATCACAGGTGAGTTTTTCCAAATTTACTGCAATGCTTTTGATTGGAGACGCCAAATGTTTTTTCCAAATATTTGAGCCTCCTTTATCTCACATCCTGGCCCTTTCTAAACTTTGATAAAGGGAACTTACAATTTCCTACATTTAGTGATCTCAAAAATGAAACTTTTTGAGAACGGAGTTGTGATTTAATTATTGGTGACTTTATAAAATCTATTTCCTTTGTCTTACATATTTTTTTAAAGTTATGATATTTGGTTGATATGTGTTATTTGGTTTCACTTTCAATAGTTGTAAGATAGCCAAGGTTTAGTTTCAGAGACTGGGGAGTTTTGATTGTTGTAAAAAACATAGCTTTCAATTTACCATCTTAACGATTTTTAAGTGTTACAGTTGAGTAGTGTTAAGTAGATTTACATTGTTATGCAGTAAATCTCTAGAACTTTTCATCTTGAAAAACTGAAACTTTCTACTCACTACACTCTAATTCTTTCCCAGCTCTCCCTCTCAGCACTTGACAATTACCTTTTTACTTTGTTTTTATGATTTTGATTACTAGATATTTTATATGAGAAGAATCATACGGTATTTGTTTTTATGTGACTCGCTTATTTTGCTTATGTAATGACCTTGAGTTCCTTTCATGTTGTGTAGCATGTAACAGGATTTTGTTCCATTTTAATGATGCATAATATTCCATTTTATTTATCCATTTATCTGCTGATGGATATTTAGGTTGCTTTCACCTGTTGGTTATTGTGAATATTGCTGCAGTGAACATGAGTGTGTAAATACTTCTTTTGAATATGTATCCAGAAATGGGATTGCTAGATGATATGGTAATCTAATGTTAACATTTTGAGGTTTAATTTATACTCTTTTCCATAATGGCTCTACCATTTTATATTCCCAACAAGGGTGAACAAGTCCAGTTTCTCCACATCCTTGTCAATATCCATTTTCTATTTTTTTTTTTTTCTTGTATGTGGGTAGCTCCCTGACTGGGAATCAAACCCAGGCCACAGCGCCAAAGCCTTAAGCCACTACACCACCAGGGAACTCCCCATTTTCTATTTTTTGATAGTGGCCATCCTAATGGTTTTGAGATGTTATTTTTTTTTAGTTTTGATTTACATTTGTTTTATGATTAGTGATGCTGAACATCTTTTCAGATTCTTGTTGGCCATTTATATACCTTTGTTGGAGTATTGTCTGTTTGTGTCCTTTGCTTATCTTTTGATCAGATTATCTGTTTTTGGTTGTTGATTTATAAAAGTTTCTTGTGTATTTCATGTACTTTGGATGAATGAGGATATTTTAGATATTTTGTTGCAAAGTATTAAATGGCTTAAAATGTCATTGGTAAAGCTGAATAAATATACTTTAGGTTTAGTTTTCAAAATGACTTCTTTGAAGAAGAGTTACAATAGGAGCTAATGCTTCTTTTGTGATTAAAAAAATTAAAAACCTGCCACTATAGATGCCATATCTAAAGCCATGCTATAACGTATTAGCAAAATAAAAAAAAAATACTACCCAAGATCAGAAAACTTAAAATACAAAAGCTATTCTCAGGAAGTTCCCATGATCGTGAAGCCACTGTTGCAACTGCAGCTTCCAGAAACACCAGCAAAAACTTATTAGGAAAATGAAAGCTCTGCACAATTATTGTTAATACTCATGAATCAAGTGACCACATATTGATATCTCTGCTAATGCTGCTACAGAAAACCAGACCCTTATGGAGGTCTTTGCTAGCAGAAGCAAACAAACAAAAAGCAGCAAAAACACCCCAACATCACACTAACCATGCAAGTGTCAGGTGAGTGTCTGATGGACAGAACCAAAAGTTTATCCAGAACTGTAGCTACAAGAGTTTCTGGAAATGCAGAATCCCATCCCCTGCATTATAAGAAAACCCTACATAAGTATAGGTAGTTAAAATGACTTTTGGGCTCTAACCCATCACATCTATCTCCAACTAAAATACAGGTTTCCCTACTATTGCAATGTAGAGGTCCCTATGAACCCTTTCATGAGCTGAAATGGCATAAAGCAAAGAAGCAATTACTATTCACTGATAAAGAAAAAAAATCTGACTGTTCCCAGACACCCAAATTAACCTGCCAAATCCCACCAAATAACACGTAACACCCAAATTAAGTAGAAACAGACACTAAATACGTAGCCTGTATAAAGTACACCTTGAAGATGCCACTGGTTGCTCAGGGCACACGCTGCCTATATATCAACCTGCTGCCAAAAAAGAACATTGAACACTGTTTTTTACTTTTTGGCATTTTTTGTTAAAACAAAAATCCTCTTTGGATTTCTTTTGGTTAGCAAAAATAGGTACTAATGTAAGTCTTTCATAAAAGCCAAGGGACATAATACAAACTTTCAAAAAGTGGAGGATACATATAATAGATTTTGCTTCTTTTTGTTTTCCCCTTGTTGTTTTGGTCCAAGTAAGAGAGGATAGGTTCTAAGCCTTCATTTATCAAAATCATCCAAGTCTGATTTTTTTAAAATTCCAATCTGATTTTTTTTCTCCTGCTCAGAACATAAGGGCATGTTAGCATAAAATATGAATTATTTATTATAATTGTTTATTACTCTTTATTTGGCACTTCAGAAAGATGTACCCATTTGCTAACCCTGCATATAGGTTCCTTTGACATGAGAGAGGTTGACTTTTGTGCCTGTACTAAGTGACGTTAGCACATAAGTGTATGCCAACTGCAGGTAGCTATGCTTTCATATATGAGCCATGATAAAGAATGTGATCTGGTATAGGAATCGCAAAATACTGCTGAAAGCAAGAATTTGTAGCATAGGAGAAGGAAGAAGTTGGAGTTAGAAGAAGCTGGGGGGGAAGCTAAATATAAGGTGATGGAAAGAGAAGTCACATTAGATGGTGAACTTATTATACAACAAGTTGACAATGCACTGTAGAATTGTATGCCTGAAACCTATGTAATCCTTGCTAACAGATGTCACCCCAATAAGTCTAACAATAAAAATGAATTAAAAAAAAAAAGAAGCTGGTTCCTCGGAATATTGATCTGTCCAATAAAATAAGAGCTGTTTTGTTCTTAAACTAAGAGAAGGATAACCTGGCTATTAATTATCCATAAATCAAATGTACAAAACAACTTTTGCTCTCTATGGAATATGTAAAAATTTGTTAGAAAATTCGTCTTTCTCAAATGGTGATATATAATGGAATTTATGTGTATTTCTTACAAATAGAAATGTTTTTATGTTTAGTGAAAATGTCACTCCATCTTAATCCTATAATCCCCCTTCTCTTTTGTCCCAGGTAACTTACAGTCAAATTTAAAGATAGAAATATTGAAGAAGTAAACTTAGAAACCAAGTTTTCACTTTCAATAAAATGGAGACTTAAAAAAGTGTTAGAATGCTGGATTAGAACTGTTATAGAGAAAATCTAACATTGCTCATGACAGGACTACTGAAGTCACCGTTACATTCTAATTATAAATCTGACTTGAGATGCTATTGAGATAAAAGTCTAAGAAGTAGTTTTCAAGAGAGGTTTTAAAATATTCCAATATATTTCATGAAAAGTATGTTATAATTTTATTCTTCTTGTGGAATTACAGGATTTTAATCAACTCCAATTATCATTAAAGTTATTCATTCATTGATTCAACATCTATTCCCTGAATGCCTACTATGTGCCAGCCACATAGTAATAGTTAGGAGCATTCCTTGGTAAGAAAAAACAGATAAAGTATTTTTCACCAATGCTTATGTACTAGTGGATGAAGATAGACAACAAACAAAACAAGCCTAACAAAGTAAAATAATATATCAAATGTTGATAAGTACTATGGAGAGCAATGAAGCAATGAATAGGAGATACCTCTTGAATGAGTTGTAAACTGGGCAAAGAACCGAAGTGTGTTGTCGGTGAAATACAATATTGCTTGTAGAGGAAGTGGTCAAGGCAAGAGCAGGGACGTGTGCAAAACCCGTAGGTCAAAGCTTGCCGTGAGTGTTCAGGGAACAGGAAAAATGGCCAGTGTGCTGGGAGGAAATAACGGGAAGATCTGGTCAGCAAGGAAATGGAAGACAAAATCAAGTAGGGCCTGTAGACCATCATAAAGATCTTGTTATTCCTTTAAGCTCTTGAATGGTTTAAAGAAAAAAAAAGTAACATGATCTGAGAAATGATAAGGAACAATGGTGGGAGCAGAGGTACAAATTAAGAGGCTACTATAACATTAGTAAGAAATGGTTCTGGCTTGGGGTACGGTGCCAGTACATGGGGGTGATAAGAAATAGAAGAATGGTGAGGGCTATGTTGTTAAGTATGCAAGAGGAGGTAAGAAGTAATTCACATAGTTTCAGCTAGAGACATAGATATTTCATCTATAGTAAAAGGAGACAAGATAGGGTATATATAGGTAGGTGATTTATAGATTCTATTATAATTTTTTCTCATTAAACGGCAGCAGAATCACCAACCTTGAGTGAAGAAAGTGAACAGATCAGGGAAATAGTATAGTACAATTGTCACACAGCTCTACAGATCGCAAACTTGAGATTAATAGAAATGTGTTTAACGTGCAAACGGTCACCATGGTTCTGTGTTATCTCTGGCCATATTTAATTATATATGTGTAGCATCACAGGAGGCAGAGATTAGATTTAAGCAGGGTTGGGGTTTTGCCAGTGAATCCAAAATATAAAAGAGCAGCAAGAAAATTGAAAGTATATGTAAGGGAATGATTTTATTGATGGAATACAAAGTCAAAACCGAGGTAGGAGATGAAGATTATCTAAGTGTGGTGAAGTATAATAACATGGCAGTCACATCAATAGATTGTAGGTCATTGTAAGTGTGAAGAGATTGATGGAGTTGCAATAGTAAAGCGAGTGAACTGAGGATTGGAAGTAACCATAGAGAGTGGTATGCATGAAACTAGATTATGAATTGTTTGTTTGTTTATAATGTAAAGGAAGTAAAAGGGTGATACAGTGTGAAGTAAAGATCATAAGAGGAAGAGCTGAGAGGACCTGAGAGAAGGTGTAATAGAAGGATCATATATACACAGAATGAAATTACCAAGAAATATAGTAAGAACAATGTTGAAAGAAATGACCATAGAGTTACCAGTGAGAACCTGCCAGGCATGTGGGTAACTCTTCTTCACTTTTGTGAAGACAAACATACCTGAGGGGATTGGCCACATCTATGCAAATGACCTTCTTGAAGATAATTCTGAACATTTTTTTTCTCAGCTTGTATGATTAAAGAAACAGGCTGTGCAGAATTGTATAATGGTGGAGTTTTAACACTCAGGATGGTTCTAATTCACCTCCTTCAAATCAACTCTATAAATAAGTTCTGAGCTACCTGGTTATTATCTGAAATTTAACATGTGGAGAATCATATTAAAGGTTTCTCCTTAGGAATGGCTTTCCTCATACATTGTGCCAAGACTATAATATAACTTAATTAGGGAGATTCACTACCATCAGCAAGTTTGTGTGCAGGAAACCAGCTATTTTAAATCACAGGTTTTCTCATTTAGCCATTGAATGGTCTTAGAAATATGAAAGCTTGCATTGCTACCATATTTCTCCCAAGCTGCTTTTGGAGATGGGATTAATGCTCTCTTGGGGGAATTTTAGACTGCAGTTATGTTAATTATCAGGAAACGGAATGTTATATATGAGCTATCAATTATCACAAAAGGTACAAATAAGGTAAAGGAGATCTGATGTCATAAGAAGGTCTGTTCTCAAGCACTTTATAATTTTTATACTCTTTTAAAATCTTAGTCATAGTAAGGACATCTGTGTTATGCTCAGAATAAGTGAACTTAACCCAATTTAATTTCTTATATTGTAGTTATTTTCTATGTAGTGGAAGTAGAAATGCATTCTTTTTCTTTTTTTGAAGGTTAACATACAGGAAAAATAAGACTCAATATCATCAGAAAATAGGTTGGTGAAACCTCTCAACTGTATAACCTGTGAACATTTTTTTTTTCTTATTTTCCACCAGGGAAAGGTCTTAGTATTTTCATTACCTTACTGATCACAATAGTGTTTTTTTTAAGACTTTTATTTCATAATCAAAAGGAAGCTACAGTTTTTTGAAGGTGTAGAATTCAAATTCCTAGAGTTACTTTAAAATCACCTTTAAAACCCCATGCATTCATTTTGATGAGTACCTATATTTTTAAGTATACCTCTTCAGGTTTCTGCTAAAAACCCACAACCTTGAGAATGAACCCTGCAAATGTAAGCAAATTCTCATCAAAAGCAGTAATTTATTGTCATGCAGGTCCACATTCCCCCTTCATTTATTTAGAGGTAAAAATAAGAGGAGTGAAAAACAGAGGTTGTCTAACAGTTCAAACTCTGGGGTATTCAATTAGGCGGTGGCAGCTGATCATTAGATTAGATATATTCCAGCACATCACAGAGGGTGAAAAGATCCCTCCAGAGACAAAGGTGCTTTAGAGCAATTTCACTTCTAATTATGTTTCCTGTAAGATTTTGTTTGCGTTTGATTTAAAATAGGATGTAATCTGCTAGAGAGAGAAAGGAATCAAAAGATTAACATCATCTTATTATCTAGTATGAAATGGGCCTAGGCTCAGGCTGATGTGTTGAAAACTATAGAAATATTTTTGCTGTCTGTTATCTAAAGGGGAGGTTGCCTCAGGATAGATGATATGAGCAGATATATTACTTTAGCGTGGTGTGCCACTATATCATCAGCAGCTAATGTCTAGAATAAAAATGTTTAGCTTTATTATATACCTAAAGAACAGTCTGGTGTGTGTTCATCCTTGGACTGTGAACTTCATACATTTTTATGGAAAGGAAAATGTATCAAGTTCAACTGAATTATGAATTAGAAATAGGTTTTTATTATTTATTTTATCTTTAGCCCAATTACTCCTTAGAAGCAATCTCAGCCTCCTGTTACTCCACTGCCCAAGCAGCTCTCCAAACAATCTCTGTGCCCTGCTTACTGTGCTTTGCAAACTGCAGAGGGTATACTCCAAGCTTTCTGTAGGAAGCCTTAAAAAATGGTCTACCTGTAACTAACATGAAAGAAGTAGTTTCCATTTCCAATCCTTTTCCAAGATATCAGGGAGGGTGATGAAAGTTTTCTTTCAAAAGCCTATTGATGAAAGTATGAGCTGTGTCCTCCACCCAACACACACACACACACACACACACACACACACACACACACACATTTTTTTTTTAAGTTCCTAGTACATTTTGTATCCTAGAGCTCAAGTCAGGACTGCCTTGGATGAAGGGGTCAAAAATGATAAAATCAATCCTTAACCACCTTCTTTGAAATACGTAATTTTATCTGACACTCCACTTAAATATGTAGCAGACATTACATTTGATACCTCAGTAAAGCTTCAATTTTGATATCCCTTATATGTGAGTGGCCGTGAAGTCAGTCGAGGCTGTCAAGAATAGCCCCCTGCTTCATTTTAAGAGTTCTGGCTTCCAAGTTAACTGGTAAGTAAATAATCCCTAAAAGAACTGAGAGTAAATATATAAAACTTGTTTAGAATTTCTATCCTGCATTCATCAAAACTATGCTGTCAAAGATCCACCATTTTTATAATTCAACCACTTGTATTAAATTTGAAGAAAATAAAATCTTTAACTCTTAAGAACATTTTGATCAGTTTTTTATTTTTTTACTTTCCTTAAAAATAGAAAAAAGTTAAGTGGTATTGTGTCCACTTTTATTGATAAAACAGAGAGAAACTGACTTGAAGACCTCCCAATATTTATTCCCTCCTACAGTTAGGTTTTCTTCAAACACATATGAGTACTTCATTGGTTCCAGGAAGCCTCCTCTGATCTTCTAGGCTCAATTAGGATACTTAGTCCATGCTACCATAGGTCCCTGTACTTCTTTTCTTCCACATTGACATTTTCTTGTAATTAATTAATATTGGCTTCTCCTGGAAACTCTGTAAGATAAGACAGTTTGTATGATTTGTTTAAGGCTCTCCTGCATGTAGCACAGTGGGTAGCAGAGGATAGTAGCTCAATGTACATTTTAGGTGAATTAAAGAATTAATATGTATATCATTTTGGAAATGGTCATATTTTTATTGAACAGCAGTAGGCACTTGAATGAGGCTTTACAATGTGAGTTAAACCTAGCAGGGTTATAGGTCAAATTATTAATCTACCTTTTGACTACACTAACACACTGTCAAAACTGTCACTATTACAAGACCAGTTGGCTAAGTTGTATTTTCCTCTTCCACCTGGGGAAGAGAAACACCTGTTTCACTTTGTTTTCTCAGAGTCAGAACCCTACCATCAGCATCTTGTTGACCTTCAACACCTCACTGCCACTCAACTATTGAAAGATAATTAAAACCGTGATAACCTATGTCCTAGGAAATACAATTCAGAGTCACAAAAACAAGGCAGCTATCCTAACTTATTCTGAATAAGTTAAGGAGGCATTTTGTAAGAAGGCACTGCAGTTTAATAATATCAACATAATATAATTAAATAATGTAATAATAATGTAATTAAAGCTAAAGTTTCCCATTAGTGACCAGTTAATTTTCACCCCTATTGTTCTTGTCTTGATAAATAGGATGATCCAATGCACTTGTAGTAGTTGCAGATGTATCATGGTTAGCAAAATACTTTGTTGCCTCTGTTTATTTTCACTTGTTTCTCCACTCAACATTGTTAAATATTAGACTTTTTGGTTTGCATCCAAACAATGGAATGAACGAATATCTTTGCAAAACCTAACAATAACTCTAAATTCTCCATGCTATTATTACAACTGATCTTTAAGAGACTTAAAGATCAGTTGTAATAATAGCATGGAGAATTTATGCTATGTTACAAGTGATCTTTAAGAGACTTAAAGATCCTGTGAAAACTTATAAACATTTCAAAAGTTTAAGCAGTACCCTTTCTACTATAATTCTCTTTTTGGTTTAATATTTATTTTATTCTCTGAGCCACTCCTAAATATGCCATTTTTTCAGTAGGTAAATGGCTAAAGAATATAATTATTTTTAAAATAAAGAAAATGCAGAAGTTAAGATATAGTTTAATTTTTAACCTTACTATTAAAGAAATGTAGATCAAAATAAGAGGTTTTTATAAATAACATTTTTAAAAATTTTAATAAGAATGTCAAGACAGGGTAAGATACCAGTGAGAGAGGAACATTTAAGCAGTGACTCTATCCTGGTATAACTTAGGTCACAGTACTCTGCATTTTAGCTATTTTGAAATTAGTCCTGATGCTCTACTTTCTTATTTGCGTACCTAAAAGCTAAAGACCTATGGTTTCAATCTAATGGTTTTAATAGTATTTTCCCCTCACTTTGGCCTACATCCAGCATGAAGGTGTTTATTAAAGCTGATACAACTATTTTATATCTCTACATGTACTAAAAACAAACTAACTACATTTTTATTTGAAGTGTTTAACTATGTAGGACTATGTAATTGGACCAAGAAATGGATTTATAGTTATTGAATAAGTTCAAAACTTGTATATGAAAAGGATGGGATGAAATGAAATCAAATAAGATAGAATTGTGACATCTTGCTTGAGAAAGATGTCTTAAGTCAAAAAACTGATTTAACTGTTGCTAAGTAGGGGTCCATTTTTCCTTTGGCTCCTTTTAATTTTCCCTTCAGATTTAGCTGGTCTTTTAGTCTCTCATTGACTATGTACTGTTTTTCTACTAAATTCCTTTTCTTCATGGTAGCCAGAGTCAGCAGATGATCAGACTGAATGTCAGCAAACTTACTAAGTCTCACAGTTAGAGAAAAGTTGAACTGGAATTCTAGTCTTAAACCACCCCCTAATTTTGATGATTAGGGAGATTTAATCCTCCATTGTTCAATTAAGAGTTGAACTCTTAGGTGAAATATTTTCTCTTTCTCAGATTATGTGATTTTCTCAGTGTAGATTTTCTTAAGAGATGAGTTAAACTCAATTACAATGAAGCATATTATGCCTATGTAATAATCTTCAATCTATTAAGCAGTTATTGGAGTATCTGTGATAAGTACAACCTATTCCTAATATATCTCTGTATATTTATATATGTATATATCTTTATTTATTTTTGTAACTATATCCATATGTAATACCTGTGCATTTTTCTGTAAAACATACTTTAAGTATATTGTTTTGTAAATATTTTTGGTTCTATTCCTACATAGTAAAATATCATTTTTACACTTTGAAAACAAGTACATTTGTTATGTAATTCCATTGAAGAACATTATTCACCATCGTGAGCTAGAATCTATGGAGTGATCTCATATTTTAAATTTCACAGGTCACATCTCCGCACAATAATTTTGGAGTATTAAAAAAACCACTTATACCCACAAAATAGCTTTGCTTAGGTGGCTTTGAATTCATAATTAGATTGAAGATACTGTGCTCTAAGAAATAAACTTGTATATATTGTTATTAAGATTTGGGTTTGGGAATAATTTGCCAAGTCTTCTCAGACAGAATTCTATTATAGAATTTGCAAATGGTTCTGGTCGAAGTGTAGAGATTTATTAAATAAATGCTTTCATAGTGATAGAATTCTACATCTTATTTATAGCAAGAATATACATATTTTCCAGAGAAATAAGCAATCACTTAAGGTAATTTTTTCTGAATAGGAAATTTCAAAGTTCAAAATACAACATAATGTGTCAGAGTCCTTGAAAATGACAATTGGTTTTAAATTTTTTGAGATAGTAATGTACATGTACATTCACCTAAATGTAATGAAATTAAAGAAAAGAACTTCAGATTTGAATGTGGTGAATCAATGATTACAAGAAGTACTTAGACTATAGAATTTGTTGTTTTGTTTAAGACAGCATTTATCAGCACCATCATCCAAACGTCGGTGCAATTACATTTTTTGCATAGAAATCATAAGACCAAATATTACATCTAATATGTTATATAAAATATCCTTGTGGTGGTTTACAATTCAGTTTATATGTTTCTGAAAGTAGGTATCACAATGCAAAGACAAATAAGTTTTATCCTTTGACAATTTGATGAATAACCACCCCCCATACACACACACGTGTGTGCAGTCATGTACAAACATACAAACCCAAAATTCATATCAAATCATATGAAACAAAGGAATAATAAAGCAGGCAATTGTATATAACAAATATCATATATTTATGATAAGATGACATAAATACTTGAGATCAAGAAGCAGAACAATTGAATATCAAATACAAAGCATGATTCAGTAATCAAGGAGGAGATTGAATGAGAAATGAGCATTACCGGGTTAAGTGGCAGATCTTAAATGATGTGTAAGTTTCTGTTACTAGAGGGTCTGATACTTGTGGATTAGGGTGGGTATGGGATCTAGAAGAGTGTAGACTGAACCTGTTCTCGCACTGCCACCGACTAGCTGTGTCATTTTTGATGAGCCGTTTAACTTGTGTAAACTTTAAATTTCCTCATCTGGAAAATTAGACAACGTAAGTAGATGGTGTCTTAAAGGCCTTTAATTCCAAGTTGCAGTGATTATTCTATACCTAGCCCTGTGCACTGTCTGTGCTTATCTCCTACCACCAAGATAAAATTTCTCCCATTTTCAATGCTGAAATCCAACGAATCCTTTAAGGACCTGTGTGCCAAAACATGTTCATTACAAGGGTGTTCATCTTAAGCAATAACTAAAAAGAAGCTAAATAACCAATAAAATGAAACAAGATAGGTAAATTTTGGATAATCCACTGTAATATTGTATAGTCATTAGCCAAAAATAGTAAATCATTTAAAAAAAAGCTTTAGGGCTATTATAATTAGAAGATAAAGTTGAATATATATCACAATTGCAACTGTGTAAATAGTATAAATACATAAACAGAGATTAGAAGAAAAAACACACATTCAATTTCTTAAAGTATTAGAATTACAGAGGATTTTTATATTCCTTTAGATTTGCATTAATGTGGTTCTAATATTGCTTATATAATCTGTTATGATCATGAATATATCTCATCCATATTTTAAAACCTAGCTTAGACGCCTCTTCCTGAACAAAAATAAAATTTCTCTCCTAAATTATTTCTATTTCATACTCTGTTTTATAGCATTTATTAATTTAAATTTTAATATATTGGTGTTTTTCTATATCAGGATTACCTATTACATTGTAAACTTTTTGAGGGACAAAACATATTGTCAACCTCTGTATTGCTCCGTAACACCTAACTCTGGGCTTTCTAGATAGCACGTGTTCAATAAATTTGTTCAGTCCAATTAGCTGACTGTACATCATAGTATAAAGCAGAGTTGAAACTGATAGATTAATTAATCTACTCAATATATATTTATTGAGAGTTAGATCCCATTTAAAGAGGCTGGCGATACAATAGTAAAAATAAAGCAAAGTTTTATGTATAAAAGTTATGCAAAACACAACCTTTCAGTGTGTTACATCTAACTAACAATAGGAAGATTGCAGTTGGAGATGAGATTTGAAGAGATAAGCCAGGTCAGAGGATACAAGGTCTTGGTGAGGAGTCTGGATTTCTATTCTAAACAACATGGGAAGCCATTGGAAAATTTTGAGTAAGGAAGGTGACATGAATTTACTGGAAATGTAAAAAGTCACTTTGCTGTTTGGAAATATAGGGGACAAGATTGGGAAAGAGAAGTCCTGTTGAAAAATCATGAGGGGATTTATTTGAAGATGGTGGCATAGATTTTCATGCCAAGTGTATCAGAGATGGTAGGAAAATTCAGCTTTATACCAATTTTGGGTTATATACACTGTTAATCTTGGTTACTTAGAGCTTTCATACCCAGATTAAGTCCTAACCTATTCTGGCTACTGTGTCTGTTTGTTAAATTAATCTTGACATTTACTAGATCTCTGTTAAATCCTTATATAAAAGAAGTCTCAGTGTGACTAGAAGTGGCTTGTTTCTTCATTTGCTTTTTTTCAGATCAGACATGTATTCACCACTTTTAATTTTTAATTTACTAGTTCTTAGGGAAAACATATATAGTACATTAATTGTTTTAAACTGCACATCAGAAACTGAATCAAATAATTTATTAAACAGCACAAAAAGGAAGACAGAAGTCAAGTGAATCAATATTTATTTTTCATTTATAATTTGTACCATGAAGTATGTAAGACAGCTATATATTTACTATCTCATTTAATGTGCACAATAGCCCTATGAGGTAATATTTATTTTTCTCTAAATTTGCAGGTGAAAAAATAAACACACAGAGATTTTCTGATATTTTTAATATTACTCAGCTATTAAATTTTTGAGTGGGGATTTAAACTCAATTTAGTTTAATTTTTAAGCTCTAGCTTGCTGTCAGAGCCATTTACTACAAATGCTTTATCCAAAATTTTTTATTTTTTAATTTTATAGTTGAACATTTATTCTTTTGAGTGTTTTACAAAATAAACTCCAACTCCTTAATGAAGGCTCAGTTAATGATTTTTTGTTTGTTTGTTTCCTATGAATTTCTAGGGTTCAAATACTTCAGAACCCAAGACCAAACAATTCTAAACCTTAGAGGTAGAAAAGAAACATAAATGCAATTTGTTAGTTACATTGTATATGCATGTTTGTAGAGTTCGTGTATATGTGTCTGTAGAAAGGTTTACTACAGTTGCATTCCACATTGTTTATTATTGAATTTATAAACTGTAGTTGGTCATTTTTTATTATGTTTGTTTTGATTGCTGATATATGGGTTCGACATGAATTCAAAAATGGATATGAGGAACAAATTGCTTCTCAGCTCTCCTGTGGCTGAATCATCATAAATTACACACAATGGCTATTAGTAAAATTAATAATGAAGTCTATCAATTTATTGTTTGTTTGGGGGCTTTAAAATCTGGTATCCTCTTAGGATCTGTCAGGATTAAAGAACATGTAGGAGGGCTAGCTAACATTCATTTATTCCAAAATGTATTTGAAAGCATACAGGTTAGAAAAAATCTATTTGGTAAATGCACCTTAATTCTCCATTACCTAGTTATGTTGATTTTGTTGTTGTTTTCTTTTTGTCATTGACTGTTTCCTGAAAACTTATGTACTGACAATATGCTGCTAATTTTCCAACATGCACAGAATCAAATTAGAAGACACATAAAAACTCCCAACTTATAACTGAACGTTTGGAATTCATAAAATGAAATTTTGATACCTCAATAAATCTAGTATACTCGTACTGCCTCTAGTATGCAGACTGCCTTTCAATGACTATTGAAGTGAATTTAAGCTTGTTCATATGATACAATATTGTTAATAGAGCAATATAGTTTCAAGAGACACAGATTAATGAACCAAATGAAATATTGCATTGTGTTTGTCTTCTATGAGAGTATTTTATATAGGAATAATAAAATACTATCCTCATTAAAATTGTCAATTTACTTAAAAACAAACAATGCTCCCCTCCTTAAAAATATAATGCCTCAGGAATATATAAAATCAAAACTGCTCAGTAATATATGGTATTTTTATTCTCTTACTTGAAGGGTCTATGCTGTTTTTCTCTTTGAATTGTTTAAGAAAATAGTATTTGTGTGATTATGTTTGAGATAATCACTATACTACTCACCATGAGGAAGCCTGGTTAATAATGTTCATAAAGTATAAAACCAATCTTGAAAAGATGCTACAAGAATTTGTGAAGCTAAATTCTTTTAGTTCAATGTCCTTTTTTGCGTACTTACCAAAATTTCACAGACTCCCATGGTGGTTTTTCAGGTATGACAAATACAGCACTTTAGATGACCTCTCCCTTTCTGTGTATATCTAGACCTTGATGCTCAAAGTTGATTGAAGGACAATCAGGCAGGCATCACCTGGAGATTCATTAGAAATGCAGGATCTCAGGCCCCACCCCAAACCTAACTGAATCAGAATTTTTATACTTATGCATTCGCCAAGTGATTCACATGCAAAATAAGACTGAGAAATATGTACTCTCCTAATACGAGATCTGACAATTCAGTTCCTGAACTTGCCACCATGCACTTATGTTGATAGCACTGTACGAACAACTTGTAAGGTTATATAACCTTGGTATATTTCTGTCTCACAACTGTGTTCATGTAGATGTGTGGTGGTATCTTGTCAAGTGACTTCATTATTGTTGCATGTTTTTATGTGCCGTTTTGGGAGTGTTGAGCTTGAATTAGAGGAATGAACAAACATTAAATTTCTTGTTAAATTTGAGAAGAGTGGAAGTGAAATCAGTTACATGTTAGTCCAAGTTTATGGGGATAATGACATGAAGAAAACGGCAGTGTACAAATGGATTAAACGTTTTTCTGAGGAGAGAAAGCATCACTGATGAAGAGAGGTCAGAGTGGCCAGTAATGAGCGGAACCGACAAACACATTGGAAAAATTTGTTGAATTGTGCATCACAATCATCAGCTGACTGTGAGAAGCGTAGCAGAGCAAGTAAACATAGATAGAAAAAGTTAAGAAAATCTTAGCTAAAAATCTTGGCATGGAAAATGTGTGTGTGAAAATGGTCCTGAAGGAGGTCACTGATGAATAAAAGCAAATGAGAGTCAAAGTTTGCCAAGACCTCTTGGAGAGTCAAAATGATGTTTTGGGCTATGTTATCACTGGTGATGAAACATGGGTGTACTAATAGGACTCTGTAACGAAGCGTCAAAGTGTACATTGGAAGTCAGCCAATTCTCCACAACCAAAATTTCCTCAGTTCAAATCAAGAGTCAAAACCATGTTGCTAACTTTTTTCATATCAGAGGGATCATTCATTATGAATTTGTATGAACTGAACTTTGGAAGTGCTGAGAAGGCTGTATGAAAAAAATTAGGTGAAAACCACCTGAACTTTTCACCAACAACTCATGACTCTTGCATCACGACACTATACCAGCTCATATGGCAGTGTCTGTTATGGAGTTTTTAGCCATTACACAAATAACTGCATTGGAACACCCTCCCTACTCACCTGATCTGGCTCCTAATGACTTTTTTCTTTACATGAATATAAAGAAAATGTTGAAGGGAAGACATTTTGATGACATTCAGGACATCAAGGGTAATATGACAACAGTTCTGATAGCCATTCCAGAAAGAGTTTCAAAATTGCTTTGAAGGGCTGACTAGTCACTGGCATCAGTGTCTAGCTAACCAAGAGGAGCACTTCTAAAGTAACTGCAGTGATATTCAGCAATGAGGTATATAGTACTTTTTCTAGGTTGAGTTCGTGAACTGGCTTGTCAGACCTCGTACATCCCTTCTCATTAACTTTCTACTCACTCTAAAAAATACATGTCCTTTGGTTACTTTAATCCTTTGTCCATAACATATTAAAAACATGTCAGATTGCCAATATAGGTTTCATAATGATATGTTCTTGCTGTAGTTCAGTGTCCTGACTAATGTGCCCTTTGTCTCCTTTAATAATTTTTGGAGGCCTTTCTGAGAATTTTACCTGATAACCTATATTCAAAATGAGAAATATTTTTATTGAATGCTTTCTCCTTGTCTTCTTGGAAAATAAGTATTGCCTTTAAAATTGAGCTCTATTTCCATAAGTAATTGTATTTGCTGGTACTTTAACTGAATGACTTAAATTAAATCTAACACTATAAAAATAAGTTGCTGTTATTATCCTCATTTTTCTGAATGATGAAACAAAGTTAGTAACATGACCATGGTCAGACAAAGAGCAAATAAAGTGGAATTTTCAACTTGCTCCATATGACTCCAGTGAAGGTACTTTTAGTCACAAAATCATGATACATTGGAATCCATGTCTAGAAATGGCCTTTACAATTCTCAGATCACAGGTATTATTTCCAATGTATTTTCTTTAAATTATTACTTTATATGACTTTATAGCATATTTTTCCACACCGTACATTTTTTTCTAAGCATCTGTTTTTCTTTTTTCCTTACTACTTTCAGCTTTGTCTTTCTTCCATGATTATCATTACATACCTCATATACAGTATGCCATAATTTCTTAAGCAGTTTCAAAATTTGTACACCAAATCATGGTACCATTTCTTTGCCCTGCCCTTGACACAAAGGTAAATATATTCATTAATTTCCTCAGCAAATCACTACAAAACATTTATTTTGTGTCAGACACTGGAATTGGAAAAATGGAGAAACAATCAGAGCCTCTGCACTTAGTTTCCAGCCTATTTAAGGAAAAGACATCAGTCAAATCATTATTACACTAATAAATATATACGTACCACTAATCAGAGCTTTGTCTACTCTTCAAAGCAATTCTGGAACTCTTTTTCTGGAATGTCCATCAGAGCTGTCCTCATACCCCCAACTCTGACAATTAAGTTTGCGAACTTGCCACCATGAGCTTACTTTGGCAGCACTGTACAAACAACTCATTACCATATGAAAGCACACAGGAGACTGAGCAGGATTTCAATGAGTAAAATTGAAGGGGAGATGAATCATTTTGAGAAACATCTTCAGCAAAGGTTCTGTGGAGAATAAAAGGATGACACGAAGGGGGAACCTGAGAGAACGTTTGATAATGTGCTCAAGGCCTTAGCTCACTCAAAGGCCAAGACCTACTTCCACTCTTTTAAATATGGTTGGGCACTGTTATGGTTCAATTGTTCCCCCTACCCAAAGATACACTGAAATCCTAATGCTGGTACTTCAGAATGTGACCTTATTTGGAAATAGACATTATAGATATAATTAAGTTGGATGATGCCATCCTCGTGTATGGTGGGCTTTTAATCCAATACGACTGTTGTCCTTACAAGGACAGCTATGTGAAAACACAGAAACACAGGGAGAACACAGTGTGATGACAAAGGTAGAGAGGTTGGAGTTATACAGCGGCCAAAGAACACCAGAGTTTGTGGGCAAACCATCATTGGCTAGGAAGAATTCCTCCACAGGCTTCAGAAGGAGCACGGCCCTACCAACACCTTAATTTCAGGCTTCTAGGCCCAGAACTGTGAAGTAATAATTTCCTGGTGTTTTAAGCAATCCAGTCTGTGACACTTTGTTACAGCAGTCCTAAGAAACATTCAGCCCCTCCAACTACAACCTAGAAAACCTACTTCTGCATAAATCCCAGAATAAAGCCTAATACATGAAAATTCTTTTAAAAGTTACTATCAGATGGGAAAAGGACAATCTTTTTTTGAAAATGAGAAATTAAACCTGAAAGTCATGAGACAAAGCAATAGTAAAATTTGGGAGTAGCATTTTTGCTTCCATGTGTGTGTGTTCTATAAAAATATAAATTCATCCGATGTATTGTTAGCACATCAAATTTCATTGCATAATGGACATTGCCTTCAAGAATTTTTAACCATCAATCATTTACAAAATCAATCATTTGAAAAACATATCAGGAAGCAGAAAATAAAGGAAACAACCACCAAAATCCTTTTCAAATTGTTCTCATTCAAAATTACACATACTTTTCAAAATCTTGCTCTTGTTTGTGAGAAACTAATTACAAAATATATCAGAGAGTGAGGGTGTGTGTGTGTGTGTGTGTGTGTGTGTGTGTGTGTGTACATATAAATTGCAAGTTCTACTCCTTGCAGAATGTTTCTGGTATAATTTGGGACATCAGATAGTGGGAAAAGTAATTTTCTATCATTAATGGTATCATTCCTTTATTAGAGCCAAAGAGGAAAACAAAATTTGAAAATGGGTCATTGTTTAATGAAAGTGATGGCATTCCGGGTGCAAGTGCGACATTATTGATAGGATTATATACACACGCATCGGCTTTCTTTTCTAGTTTAAGCACATCGATCTTAACAAAGGAATGATGCACATCAATGTTGTCATAATTTTCTCTTTAGAAAGCTATGTACTATTACTTTTGGTAATTAAAATAATATAATGATGCATTATTAATCAATTATTTAGAAACATAAATTATAGATCCCAATTTGCTCCCATCCTTTGGAACTTATGAGAAATCTCATGTTGATTAATTATATAATCAAACATGAAATCATCTACAGAAAGTAATTTCAAAGTAGAAATGAATATGCCATCTGATAGTTAAGTTATAGTCCTCATATTCTGGACTACATATCTATATTTGAACAGATTTACAAATAACTTTAAAAACAAAATAGAGATGTATTATTTATTCATTCAGTGCCAAGTACTGAGAATAGATTTTATATTATTACATTTTTTTATATATGAAGTTCAACAGTTCTTTAAATGTATTTTAAAGATGAAGATATTGCTAAAATGGCAGATTTCCCTCTATATAATACCTGTAGACAAAAAAATATAAAACAGTAATTTCTATTTTTGTTTCCAAAGCATTTTTTGTTGTTTTTTTTTCAATTGTATTTTGTCTTATTTTACTTTGCTTTTTCACCCAAGCATCTTGATGTTCTGTCAGATCTCAATATCACAAAACACTAGTAATGTACTATTGAATAATTGAGTATTACAGTAAGACATACATACCTTCACACACACATATACTTTCAAAGTATTTGCTAAAAAAATCACTCAGAAAGATATAAACTCACCCATTCTATCTTCTCTGATAACTTTTTCTTACTGTTGGTATAGAATGTTTCAAAGGAAGAGAGAGAAATTCTGGATAGCATACAAAACAGACAAACTCTACATATTGAGAGCTGTGAAAATAAATGTTACAATGATAATTGTATAGCAAAGCAAAAGCTGGAACTAATTAGACCTCTTATGCATATCCAAGGCTCTCCATTTCCCTTAGAATGTTATACTCAAGATAACCCAATTAAATAGTGCTATGAAGCCTCTGCTGCAGTGTTCAGATTATGTCTGAGGCAAATAACAGCAGCTCATAATTGGTGCAGTTCAACCACAGTTCCTGACCTCAATATATGAATCAGCAATGCACACAAATCAGATCTTATTTTATCATGTTTATGGGAGGTTTCTTTTCCTCTCTGTCTGAAGTCCTCAGTTATAAATCTTTTGATGGACCAGTCTGATGACATGACTGACATTTGGGTCCTAGTTTTAAACTATGTATCATTCTATTTTGCAATAAGCACTTTAAAATTTTTTTAATGTAAAGGGAATGCTATTTTTCAGGAACCCTGTCTGTAGCTGTGTAACAGAACTTGTTCGTTGGTAGATGTTTTCCTAGTTTGTAAAGTAAAATGAAAATTCAGACATACTGACATGATACAACAACTGACCAAAACCAATCATAAAACATACCAACAAAAGAATACAACCTAATTAAGTAGTGTCTTCTTGCAAGACCTGTTCACTCTTCAATTTTAGTGTTGTTCTTTTCCTTAATACACTCATGGTAATTGAAGTTCAAGCTACTCAGAAGGAATAATCTAGATAGAAATGTTAAGGTATCTAAGGTCCTACATGACTTTGAGAATTGTATAGGATAAAAATGCTATACTCATACCTCTGAGTCATAAAAATCATTAAATACTAATAAATTTATCTATTAGAGATGAGTTGACTACTACAAGGATTTGGGTTTATTTTAATTACTTTAATTATAATTATTCTTTTAAGAAATTATTTAGGACCTTGCTTCTTTATAATTCATAATTGATTTCTCAAATGCAATTACTAGTACTTCTATTGTTGCTAAACTCCAGCAAGGAATCTCCAACTTGAAGTAATAGCCATTCAGTCAACAAACAAACATTCTGGATTATCTGTTATTTGTCAGTCATATGATAGACGCTACCTAAATACAAAATAATCTCTGTCAATAGAGTGATTGAACACAATGAGAAAAAAGTGTTTTTGCAAAATGCTACTGTAATTCTATGTGATGGGTATTATAAGTGTCATGAGTAAGAAAAGTATAGGAATTCTAAGTTAAAGCTACTATTTCATCCTGGGAGGATTAAGAAAAGTATTATAGAAGACATCTTGATGAAGGTAATGCTTCTGTTGGCCTTGAGTATTGAGTAAGTTTCAGCAGACTGAGATTTTGGTAATTAGGAGGGAGACAGGAGATGACCGTGTATGCTTGAAAAACACTCAGTGGGTCAGCTGGACACATACTGTAGTCAGAAAATAAGGCTAGAAAGGTTCAAAATCAGAATGAACTGGATATTAAATGTCAGGATAATTTATTATGTTTATTTAATATTATATAATGTTATTTTAAAAACAAGCAAGAAAACAACAAAACAGTGTAACTTTGGAAATAATAAAAAAGGTTTGTGTGTACCAAAAAGTACTAAAGAGAATAAAAATGGGATTCTTGATTATTTTTATAAAAAGTATGTACATTTTCACACATCTAAAAGAATATGCATTGTATTTATTAATTAAGCATTTCTAATCATAAAATTATTATATATTCAAATAATAAAATTATATTTTTAAAACATGGGGAAGTAAGTGCATACACACACACACACACACACACACACACACACACAAACACAGTCCCTAGTAATCCAACCACCTATAGGTAATGCTTTAATATTTTGTTTTACTTTGTACATTAACAAATAATTATATACACTGCTTTGAAGACTACAGCATTCAATTTAGATATATGGTTAATATGTCCTAATGTCAAAAAACATGCATAGATTTCTTGTTAAATAAAATGACATTAAATACACCTGAGAACTCTCTAGTTTCCATTGATAGATTAAAATAAAACAAAATGTTTTAGAACATATGGCTGATTTTGCAAAAACAAAAAGCAAAGTCAGAAAACAAGCAGAATTCAACAAATAATGGATTTCACTAGGAGATATACCAAGATTTTAATAAATTCCTAGATTTGTATTTGTGTACAATTTTATCACTATTATAAGTGAGCTGTAATTAAACTACTTTTCACACATTTTATACATATGTCTGATTATTTTCTCAGGGAAAAGTTCTAGAAGTGTTGACTCACATGACATATACATTTTTAAGACCTATGTAATCCTTGCTAACAGATGTCACCCCAATAAGTCTAACAATAAAAATGAATTAAAAAAAAAAAAAGACTTTAGGTATGCATCGCCAAATTCCTATTTACATTCTAACAATGACAATAACTCTATTTACACTTACCATATCAAGTAGATTACATACATTATTACATACAAATCTCACAGGGACTCTAAAGTTTATATCATCATCTCCAGTAGAGGAGTAAAGGCCAAAGATTCCGTGTTTAAAGTTGCAAAAGCAATTGACTTTTGTGTGTTAACCTTATATCCTGGAATGTAGCTATTGTCACTCACTGCAAGTTTTTTGTTAATATTTCCAAATTTTCCACATAGACAGTCATGTCACCTGTAAACAAAACAGTTTTATTTCTTCCATCCTAAACTATCCCCATTCTTCTTTTCTGTATGCTAAGGAGTAATTGGATGTAATTATTATGTTTATTCTTCTTTATTAAGGTGTTTTTTCTTCTGGCTTCTTTCAGGATATTTTTCTTTATCGTTCATTTTTTATAGTTTGAAAATGATAAGTTTTGATGTAGTATTTTGGGCATTTATCTTGCCTGGTATTCTTTCTAGCTTCCTGAATTTGTAGTTTGCTGTCTAATGTTAATTTGAGAAAATTCTGTCATTGTTGTTTCAAATATTCTTCTGTTTCTCTCTCTCTCTCTTCTCCTTGTTATAGCCGTTATGCGTATGTTATGTTTTGTCTAGTTGTCCCACAACCTTGCATATTCTGTTCTGTTTTGTTTTTTTTTTCAATTTTTTTTTCTCTTTTTCAGTTTTTGAGAATTTTATTGATATATCCTCTAGTTCAGGGAGTCTTTCCTCAGTTGTGTCCAATTATTAAAAGTATTCGTCTGTTACAATATGTTTTTTTTAATTGCTAGCATTTTTGTGTGGTTTTTTTCCTTAGAATTTCCAGCTCTCTCTTTAAGTTGGCCATGTGTTCTTGCACACTGTCCACGTTATCTATTAGTATCCTTATCATGTTAGTGATAGGTGTTTTAAATTTCCAGTCTGATAATTTCAACACCCCTGCCATGTCTAGTTCCGATTCTTGCTCTGTCTCTCCAAAGTGTACTTTTTATTTTCGCTTTGTAGTATGCCCTGTAATTTCTTCTTGATAGCCATGCATGATTTACTTGGTAAAAGGAACTGCTGTGAATAGGCCTTTAGTTATGTGGTGGTAAGGTGTGGGAAGAGGGGAAGCGTTCTGTAGTCCCATGAATAGTTGTCAGATTTTTAGTGAGGCAATAACTGATCTGTGAACTTCACAAATGTTTCTCAGGATTTTTTTCCTCTGTTAGGTGTGACGGAATGGCTAGAACTAGCTGAAGTTGGGTATTTTCCTTTCCTCAAGTTAGTGAGGCTCTGATAAAACCCCAGCTGGTTGAGGTCTGGTTAATTACATTCCTCTGAACTCAGGCCTTGTTAGTAAGAAAAGAATGTTCTGGTGCATTTCAAAATAACTCCATTCCCACCATCCCTGCGGGAAACAGGAGTGGGTTATTTTACGGTATTTAATGTGGGAACCTGGTTGGGATCCTGGACGTAAATCTTACCAAATTGTTCTGGTCATTTTGTGATTGAGGTCCCCTCCTGACTGGGTCTACCTGGACTGACTCAGCATAGTCTGCATTGAACATTCAGTAATTCATCAATTACGGTTGAGGTTTTCCTGAACCTGGGCTCCGATTCCCATGGTGCTTTTTGCTCATTAGTCTCTGCTGTAGTAAACCATGAATCCTCATGTTTGCCTGGCTGTCTCTCAAATCTTCTTATATGTCCTTCCCTCTCTTATGGACCCAAAATAAATTCTTAATTTTGGAGTCTGTTCAGCTTTTTACCTTGAAGTTAGGATGGAGTGGCAACTTCCAACCTTTTTACATACAGAACTGGAACCAGAAATCTACTGAACATTTATTTTAATGTTTATTGGCTATTTTCACTTCTGTTTTTACAAACTGCTAATTTATGAATAGGATCCCTGTATTTATCTTATTTATTTGTAAGAACTTTTAAGAATTATGGGTATCAATGCTTTCATAACTGTATAATAGCATTTTCTCCAATTAGTTGTTAATATTTTACCATTATTTTTACCACACAAATATGTTTAATTTTTTTCTTTAAAGTTACCACTTTTCATACATTTTCTGACTCTGGAACATATTTCTAAAAGGACATTTTTCTTTGAATTTTATATACACTTTATATTCATGGTTTACTTTTAGAAGCATAAAAAGAAAAAAATCTGCAGTAAGTATGATGGTCTAAACTTATTCATGTGCTTTTCCTTTTAAATTTTGAAACTTCCCTTTGTACCACATCCTCCTGCCCGACTCTATCCTTCTGCCTGAAAAAGATTACGATTTATTACAGAAGGAATCAAAGAAAAAGATTCAGGTTTAGCCATTTAAAAATATTGCTTGGAAGCAAGTAATAACCTTGAGAGCTAGGATATTGTCAGGAGGAAAGATTGTCAAATACTTTTCTCTTGCTCTTTAGCATATCAGCAGCTAGAATGTGTGTGGTAAACCATAGTGGTCCAAATAGAAAAAGCAAACAGAGAGCCAGTTTCTGACCCTAAGAAAATTAGAGGAGGAATGGATTAGAAACAGAGGTCATGAAGATGACTACAGATATGTGCCCTGATTACCTTTTTCTGGGTGTTTCTCCAGAAAGTGGCATTAATGTTAGGACGAAACACAATAGTTAGGGCACTACTCACTTTGAACTCTGAGAAGCGTGGAATCAAAGACCTGGGAACAGAATTATCAAAGTAATTTTGATAGTGCCACATTGTCCAGCAGAAGGAATCAATTAAATTTTATTTCTTCAGAGAAACCCTTATTTCCCATATTACAGAACCAGAAGCAAGTGAATGTTTGTGAGAGTCTTTGTGGTAGTGCAAGGCACATACAGAGGAGACCACTCTGACTAAGATGAATGACAGTCACACCCAAATCTCTGATTAGTTCACAAACAAAACCTTGGGTGGATAAGTAGGTAGATCAGGGACTGCCACTAGGACAGTTTCTAGATTGGAGGGTAGAACCAAGTTTAATGGACAGGACTTAAGCATTAGAGGTCAGGGATGCTTAAAGACAAAATGGACATAGGAGTCACTTCAGAACAAGCAGATGCTAGTCAGTGCACAGCCCAGGACTAGCATGAGGCCAGGGGCCTTGTCCCCTAACACACACAGCCCACTAACTCAAAACCAGATACTTGTCTTACGGTGTGAATCAATGAGGTGGAGAACTTACCTGAAAGGCTATTCAAAGGATGGTTTGATACTGTGATTTAGTCCAGGTTTTAAACTGGATAGGAAATTTAGTTAATTTTTTTTCTTACCAACCAGTGGGTGGTTTCTTTTGAAGGGGGCAAGAATATAGCCAATGATAAATGAAGAAATAGATTTTCTTCTTTTTATCTATGTTATAGGAAGTTAACCTGCAACCTGAGTGTTCTTTTTAAATCTCAAATTAGAAAACCATCTAAGTGCAGAAATAAGTTTTGAGAAAAATAGTTAAAGTATTTTGCATGTGAGTATTTATAAAGATAAAGCAGAAATTCAGAACTTACAAATTTTACTTTAGCTTATAGTCACACACAGGAAAAAAGAGATATTTTACTACTCAACTAATATAAATCTTTAGTAATCTAGGTTGTTATTGTAGAAAATTCTCAAAGGCCAAAATAATCATAAGTTACAAAGGTGGAAAAAAAATCTGTGTATTCCCATTTATATAGAATACATATATTTTTAAAGTAGATTTTCTTTTACATTAATAGTTCTCTGTTTTGCATGTATGTTAGAATCTTCACTGAATCAAACAATTTGAAGTGGTTCTGACATTGCCATCATTTATTTATTTTTTGTTCTTGTCCTTAAGTGTAAAAAAAATCAGTATTTAATTTTTCACCAGTGGAAAATAAAAAATGGAGTGGAATCAGGAAAAAACTCCATGAGTGCATGGCCTATGTATGACCTTTGGTTCTTCAGTATCCCTCTTATAACTCCATGAAGAAAGAGTAGTACCTATGAAATTTCTTCCCATTAAATAATATGGGCCAAGACTTTGACATTAAATATTTAATGGATAATGCAGTCTCCTTAATTTATTTTAGGATTGTACTTCTGATTATTCTGGTTGCGTCTGTCATCCTTCCAGGCCATTTTGCGTGACTCACAAGGTTAGGTTCTCTCATCTTGGCCAACACAAGTCTCACATTGGGACTCAAAACATCTAGGAGCAGTAATGTGAAGGTTTAACTAACTCCAGTTGTTCCAGGAGTACTTTTTATAAATTAGAGGTAATAGCTTCATTCCCCCCACCCCCAATTTAATGGTAGTCATTTTGTATCATTTGCTTTATTCTAGGAAGTTCTAAAGAATAGCATTATATTGCGACCTGAACAGCTTTTTAGAATCTATAGGGACAGTAGCTGTGCTTATCAGCTCTTGGGTAACAACATAGCCTCCATGAAAGGAGATTTATTGATTGAGAGGATGATTCACTAGCTCTGTCATGTAAAAGGCTCTCACAAAAAACTAGGACAGAGGTGTTTCAAAGGTCAACATTTTATGCTGCCAAACTGTAACTTTAAATGACTCATCTTGATTTTTTCATTCTTTCTGTAATTTCCCCTCTTATGCATACTACTAAAGAGATGGTTTTTAAAAAAAAGGAATGTTAAAAATAAAAAAAGTTTATATAATGTTAATAATCTTTTTCAAATAAGGGATAATTTAAATAAATTCAATTTTTGTATTCATTACTTGTCCAATTCAAATATAAGAACCAAATTTTCTACCCTTAATTTGTTTTTATAATCTACTGTGTTGTGTTTATATCCAGGAATTACTGAATTTTCTTCCTGAGTTGTTCTAAAGCATGACTTCAATAGATTGCTTTCATTTCAAGCTTATCTAATTTATTCAGTAAAGTGATGTTAATTCTAAATTATTGCTCTAAGAAGGTAAAGTAGTATTCATTTAAAATGTAATAAAAGAGGAATTCTTAGATATTTAGTCATAAATAGATACTTAAATAGTCAATGAAGTATTACTTAGGGTAATTGCTCTTAAGCAATTATACTTTTCACACAATATGCATGCCAATCACACACAAATTTATCAGCTATCCAAATGTTCATTTATTAACTAACTTATGTTCTTTTAAAATGATGCTAACCACTATATCTCAAAGTGTAGTTCTTCTACTATAAAATGTAAGAGTGCAATTTATTTTAGATTTTGAAATTTTAGATTGGTTAATTACATTGCTTTCATTAAAATACCAGTGGTACTACTCTTTTCCCCCTGCAAACTGTTATTGTTACAAATCAACATAATTTTATTACTTTATTGAAAATGACAAAAGTATAAAAAACCAATAGGCTTATAATTAGTATTTAAAAGAGATATAGCTTTATTGTAACACGGTAAAGTTCTTTTGGTTTTGCTTTTTTAAGAAGCCGAGAACAGAAAGCTTTTTGTGAGAGAAACGTTTTTGTTTAGGAAACGATCTCGATAAGTTTCTTATGAGGGAGAGAGAAGAACCCAAGAGGCAAAGGACATAGGTTAGCACAAATCAAGTGATGAAAGAGATGGCAGAACTCTCAATGAGGAATAAAGAGAGTTTTGGAGGAAAGCGGGGAGAAAGAAGAGAAGAAAGAGAGGAAATTGGTGAAGAGCTAGAGCTCTGTGGAGATTTTCTATCATTGAAACTCCTTACAGAAAGTTTTCAATATACGTAAATGCATGTAAGTATAATTTATTCTGTGGGACTTGAGGAGCAGAGCTCTGGATAACACTAAGCCAATGTAGGGAAAATATGAGACAGATGGTATCATGATCCCTAAACAAGTTGATTGAGCTTAGTTCTGTGCAGGATCTCCAAAACAGATGTGAGAAAAATAACTGATTACACACACACACACACACACACACACACTCACACTCTCTCACACACACTCACAGAGTCTTCCTTAAAATGCCTGTGTGTGTGTGTGTGTGTGTGTGTATGTATATGTGCATATATATATATATATATATATATATATATATATATATATAGTTCCTGGTTGGAAACAACTAATTCTGTCTTATTGTCAGCTAGAGAAATAACATTAAAAACTAGTAGAACTAAAGACCATGTAATTTAGATTACTGTTATATTTCATATTTTTATTATGTCAATGAGTGCACAAAAATTTTAGTATACAAGGGCTGTCCAGAAAGTAGCAGGTCATGTAATATAAAAAATAGAGGCATTTATGCCTGGATTTTTTCAGGACAACCTTCGTATATAGGTGTGTGTATAGTATTTACTACAGATATCCAATTAAAGTCATTAGTAAACATTTTTTATTATTTACAAGCTATCCATTCTATAGATAAATTTATTGTTAAAATTTCTAATCCCATGTTTACTTCCTCAACTGTCCATAGCCTTTCTTGCAGATATGTGTAAAGGTAATGCAAAGTCTCTTTAATCTTTATTTAAGCAAATTATAATTAGCATAAATTTTCTGATCTTTATAAAAGGTCATACTGTGAATTCTTACCCAGATAGAAATAATTTTGCATCTACAGTACCCCAAGGTGTCCTTTATACCCTATCTATTTTTTACTGAGACTAAACAGGAAGGAAAACATGAAAGTTTGTTTGATTTTTTTTTTCAATGAGAATTCACTTGAAATCTGCAAAGGTCTGGTCTTTTTAGTTCTTTTAGTCCTTTTAAAGAAGTATTCCCAAAATGCTGAAAGGCAAAAATCAGAAGTTCAAAATAAGTAAATGGTTCTTTCTATGATAAAAAATAGTCCAAAGCTGCATTTTGAATTTTATCAATTTTAATTGAATTGAAGCCTCAAAGAACGGCATCTGGCCTGATACCACCCTCCATCCCCAATGCCCAACACCTAACCCTCTGTTCTTGCCCCTCTCTAGTAGACACATTAAACATATTCATGAGTGTGTATTCTGTACATGGGGCAACACTGTGTTATCACAGAAAAATATATATTAACAAAATACTTTGTAGGTTCATTTATTCTTCCATCTTCCAAGAAACAGTAGGTGATCATCTGTCTCAATCACTGTGCTAGATGTTGGACATAGAATAAAGGAAAAGAAATAAATAACCATAACTAAATGATATGATGAGGATGTCCTTGGAGCAATGAGACCAAAGCATCTGAGCCTGTGTGGAGGGAATGAAGGAACTACCATTAACAGTTTCTTAAAGAAAGTGACTTTTTAAACTGAGAGCTGAAGGATAAATACAAGTTGTCCACATACAGAGAAGAGAAGAAAGATTTCCAGGTAGGAAGAAGAACAGATAAAGATCAGAAGTCAAGAGCAAATATGGCTTAAATTCAATCAATATTAAGCAGTCAGTATGGTTGGAAGATAGAATAAAGGAAAGGAAGGAGAAAGGGCAGGAGACAGGCTGCAGAAATAGTCAGAGGTCGGCCCTGGCAGTTTGGTTTTCATCCTTACAGCAACAGAAATCTACTCAAAGTTTTAAATAAGAAAATCAATGTAATAAGATATCATTTAAAAATTATATGGCTTCTTTGTGAAGGGTAGGTGGGAAAAGGCAGTGCTGGATACCCGTGAAAGCCAGGTTGCTGTAGCAATTTTCGTAACAACTGATGGTGGCTGCATGGAGCTCATGGTTCTGAAGGTAAAGTGATGTGAAAACATTCAGTGGTTACTTTGAAGCTAGAATGGACAGGAGGTAGTGAGTTTCTGTGTATGAATATTGGGTGGAAATGTGGTTGATGATATGAAGGATGGCTGCCAGGAGTCTGATGTAGATAACTGTAGATATTGGTTTCATTCTTTGAGAGTAAATATTGAGATGACAAAAAAGAGATTGTGTGTGGTGTGTGTGTGTGTGTGTGTGAGAGAGAGAGAGAGAGAGAGAGAGTTGGGGGTGAGGTGATGGGTTCAATTATGGCTGTGTTGATTTGCATTGAGGAGGCAGCAAGATACTCAAGCAGAAATGTTGAAAAGATATTTGAACATCTGGGAGAAGAGTTTTAGAAAATGGTTGGAGTAGATCATCAATACATGCAGGATAATTGAAAATGAAAATAGACAAAACCACTTAAGCAATGTAGAACAATAAAGGAGGCTGATACAGAGGAATACTAACTTTTAAGGACCATATAGAGTGGTGGAAGAAAAAAAATAGTGTGGTGTCATAGAGCCAAAGTGAGAGTACTTTCAGAAGAAAGAAAGTTAAAGAATAATAATCATTGTCTCTTGGATTTTGTAAGGAGTCACTCACATTTACTAAAATGTTTGTAACTCTAATAGGGAAATGTTCAGCAACAACGATGGTGAGAGTTGAGAAATAATAAGAATGTGAGAATAGTAATGTCATCCACAGTGCTTATAGTAAAGATTTTTTATAAAAATGGACATGCCTTCTAGGAAATATCAGGAATACCCAAAGCAGGATGAAGTGGGAAAAAGTATAAAAAGAAGTGTTTACAGAGAACTCCAATGGTTGACAAGTGGTACAGTTTAAGTAGAGCTTTTGAGAACCTCTCTTGCAGTGACATTTATAGTTGTTATTGCTTTTGGTGTTGCTATACTCTCAATGATCTTCCTTTACATTCTAGATAGTTTGAAACTCAGAAAGATTGGGCATGATTATGATAATAGTATGGCTAAAGTATTCTAAGGTGCATCTCAGAACTACTTGTTGGAAAATTATGTTAGACCAACCTTCCACTCTTTGTGAGGTGAATAGCAATTTGAAACAATATATGAGATGGAGACTCAAACCTCCACTAGGCCATAACTTCACATTTCAGAGATTTCTTGGGGCACATCACATAGTACTAGCACAGACCAAGGTCAGTAGGCTTAGATGTGCATAAAAACATTATCACTGAATATTTGAGAGAGGTGAAGGACACAATTGCAATTTGCAATTCTGATTCTTTGTGCATCACAGAGAATTCCTCGAATTAGAATACTGAGTACCTATGCCAAAAAAATAGACAGCAAAGTAGCCAAGGCCATTTTAAATAATTAGATGCAGGAGTCTGTCTCCTGTGAATATTCAGTGTAGAGTGTAGGGAAGGTGAATGGGAGATATTTTTACATGAATGGGCTGCAGATGGAGGGTGTCTTCTAAGTATACAGTAACTCACACCATGTAATTTATAATAACATTCCATGAAAGATGCTTCCACCTTTCTTTATACATACTGCTCCTGTTTAGTCATTTTCTTATACCTGAGCCTAAAACTGAGTTGTAATGCTGATCTAGTATTCCTATATCCACAGGGTGAATTATACCTAATTTTCTTAGAATAATTTTATTATTTTGGTTGACAGTTATAGTACATCTCACTACATCACTTTAATGTTTTGAAGATAAATATAATTAGGGACACAACAACCAAAGCTCTTGCTTTAATTTTTAAAAGCATATTGGGAATATTATTTTTAGAAAAAGCAGAATAGTTGCAAATAAATCTATTTTTCCTGGTGATGTAAGTTGTTCATTTTAACTTCAGTTGTAGTCATAAACAAAATTTTCTCATAGCTATATTTTTGAGCTGTTACATTTTTAAAAGGTTACAGGTCTTTCATAGCAGCCTCCAGGTCCCTGCAAAATGCTGAAACATAGATGCTGCTCCATCTAACTGACAACCTGGCCAGAAGGAAGAGGATATTATAACAGGGTTGTATTTAACACTGGTTCCTCAGCACATGGACAGCACATTCCAGAGTACTATGGCATCTAAGACATCTGTAGAGGAGTCATTACATCTGGAAAAATCCTGGGAAGGCATTGGTCCTCAAGGACCTGACCCTTAATCTAAAAACATGACATTCTTTAGAGGGAAAAAAAAGGAAAAGTGAACAAATATTATTTTATCCACAACACTGTGTTATTAGTAGCATCTCAAGTTTCATCCCCCTTCTTGCTTTCCTTTGTACAAGAGTATACATCAAACCCTGATAAGAACTGGGAGTCACAAAAGCACACCAGATTAAGAGGGTAAGCTTTATTCTAGTCCATTCCAACTACGCCAGCTCAGATGAATTTCTCTGTACTACAGGTAATTTCAAGAAGAAGGGGTTGGGAAGATGATTGAGAAGAAGAAAGAACCTATGAAAAAAATAGAAAGACCTTACTAAGACTTTAAAGAGTATTGAAGCTCTGTGATGTAATGGAAAAAGTACTAAACTCAGAATTCCTAGGAATGAACTTAGAGATCACATCTTTGTGTAAACTTCAGAAAGTTATTTGATTTCCCAGATTTGATTTCTTTATGAATAAAAAATTAAAGGTCTAGAGTCTAGACCAAATGATATTGACACTATTATGTGATTCTCGAAAACATTTCCTATCCATTACATGATTCCATGTCCATATAATTTTCATTGCATTGTTTACACTATGTTTGTTGAATTCTATTCTATGTTGAGTGAGAAATTAGAGAGTAAGGGGAAAAATTCCTATTAGGATAGAAAACTGAGATGACAAGCAATTACACTAGAGTAATTAATTATACTAAGAATTAAGAGCTTGTATTCTTCATATTTTAGGCCACTAGAGCGGATATCAATCTGTCATCTGTCTGTATCTGTCCTATCACTTAGATACAACAACATCCTTAGCATTGCACATGTATTCTGGGCACCATATTTCACTCAAGAAAATGAAGAAATAATTTTTATCCCTCACCAGGCAGAAGAAGACAATAGCAGACTGTCTAGAATCCGGTATGCTCTTATAGGGGAATGTGAATGTCCATTTAATAGTTATTCCTCACCAGAAGATTTCTGGTTTAAACTTGTTTCTAGAGGGGAAAAAAAGTGAAAATGTGGGATAGTGAAAAAAACCTCAAAATGAAAAGGGAATGAGGGTGGAGAAGGTAATAGTTTAGGGATGAGATTACCTAGACAACGTTTGGGGCTAAAATGCCCCAAAGAGGTGGAAAGGTGCTTTAGTTCAACCAGGAGTATTTGTGACTAAGATTTACTGAGAGCAAAGCAAGGGTTCCAGTTTCTATGCCTAAATTAAATTTTTATGCTTTTTCACTTTTGTTCTTAAGTCTAATAATAGCAAAGAGAAAATAGAGGCATGTCCCTAAACCCAGACTTACTGAATCAGAAATTACAGTCTTAATGCCCTTCAAAAACTGAATCTGATATAAAAAACTGAATCTGATATAAGGAGAAATCAAAGTTTATGATACTCTAGCAGCTACTTCAAGTGGAAATCTGAGCAATGTGAGGCATGAATTGACAGGAAAGAAAAGGAAACCAACAAAATAACAATTCATGAGAGAGGGCGGCCTAGAGGAGCTGTGATTGTTGCTGGCTTCCCACCTGGGCTTCACCTTATCATCTTTGGCTGCACTTTTGAGACCTTTAAAGAGAAGATTCTCTTATAGAAAATAAGTGAAAATCCAACTTTGTGAAAAATGTATTCAAGTGAGAAGAGAGTAGGCATTGCTCAAGTAAACTGAAGAACTGTCAAAATGCTCAGGAACGTGAAAGAGGTTCAGTGTAGCCGAATTATTTGGGAAATGGGTTAAGATTCTTTCTGTTGGGAAATATTGAAAGATGGAACTTGATGGTAAAATTGGCTAAGGCCATTTTGTAAAGGGCCACATTAAGGTGAGTGGATGAATTTAATGGTGATAAGAAGAGAAAGGTCAATATTTTATTAAGAAAAACTTAAATGTGTGTTTTGGAAAGATAACTGATACTAGTATGAATGTTGGGTTGGAGTAGGGAAGAACCAGAAGGGATGAGTTAGAGAGCCACTGTAATAATCCAGCCAAGAGATGGAGGGAGGAAGGAATGAAGTCAGTGGTGATAGTAAAGGAGGGGAGAGAATAAACTGGAGAGATAGTGGAAAAGTAAAATTAATTGGACTTAATAACAGATTGAGTGTTAGAGTTATAAAATCGGTAAGGAAGACTCTAAACATAGCCTTGGAAAACTGGGTGAATGACAATTTCATTGAGTGAAGTAGGGAATACAAGAACTAAATTATTTCCACTTTTAGCCAGGCTGGGACAGCTTGCAGGATATCCAGGTGGAAACACTCTTCTAGTAATTTTGTCACCCAGGAAAGAAAGGGAGCTATAAAATGTGTGGTGTATCATACATCATCTGTACAGATGCTCTACCATGGTACACCCATGACCCCATCTTCCCTTTATTCTCTTGACCACCTGAAATTAAGCAAAACTCTCTTAGATCAGATTTTTGTTTTGTTTTGTTTTCTGTGAAATTATGCTCAAAAAGGGCCTCAGGACAGAGAGCCTTTCAAAGCACCAACCCAAACTGATGAGGACACAGCACATATTACAAAAAGAAGGAAAGCATAAAGTCTTTTTAAATTTTTGTTTTAATAGTCAAAAAGTATTAACATGTCTCATCTCATTAAAAGCTAGGGCAAATAATTTCAATTTTTCAAAATCTTTATTTAAGCAATCTTATGCCTAATGTATCCAATTTAAATTATTTTAGACATTTTTTATTCTCACAATTCACACAATTTAAGGACCATGATATATCCTCTCACAACTTCATTTAAAAAAAAAACAACCTAGGGCAAATAATTTTAATTTTTTCAAAATCTTTATTTAAAGAATCTTATACCTAATGTATCCAATATAAATTAGTTTAGACATTTTTTATTCTCACATTTCACATAATTTAAGGACCATGATATATCCTCTCACAACTTTATTAAAAAACAAACAAACAAATAAAATGTCTTCCATTTAGGGAGATGTGAGCTAATTATGATAATTTGGTATCCTGTTCAGTTGTTAAAAATGTTGCCATATTTATATTTAACTTTGTGGGTTGTTCACCAAAAAAGCATGTTCAAGATACCTTTCTGAACAGATATTTCTGTGATAATACTAAGGTAATGAACTCAAATGAGTAGATTTCTCATTAGTTTTGCAAAATCTCAAATATATTTTACAAATTGGTAAAAAAGTTAAACAAGGCTGATAGTGCTCATATGTACCTCAAGTAATTTCTTAAAATAAATAAAAATAATTAAATGTAAAGGTCTTTTGACTCAATGAAATTTTTAAAATCAAATTTAAATTCTATAATACATATTTAATCCTCTTCTTGGTTCAACTAAGAATTCTCAGAAGAAACCACCAAATTCTTTCGATGAAATAGACTTAAGTTTACATAAATAATGCCAATGTATGTTTTTTCCTTAATTCTTCTATTTCCCTCATCTGCCCGTCTCCAGGATTTGTCAGCAAAATCAATGAAAACATATTCTAAATTTATGTTCTTTTTTTTTTCTTTTTCATAATGTCCAATGCAACCTAATCCAAGTAACAGTCATCTTTTACCTGGGGCACTGCATCAGCTCTTTTCTCTTACATTCTTTTAAAGCCCTTAAATAGATTCTCTCTTCAGAATAATCTTTTAAAGCAGGATGCTTCATTTAGGCATTTAAAACCCTCCAGAGGCCTCCATTACACATAAAAGAAAAACTAAACACCTTACAGTCTTCAAGTCCTTCCCAATCCTGCGCCTGCCTGTCTCCTACCCGGGTTCCCCTTCTCCCCTCTAGCTTTGTGCTCCAGCCGTTCTGGGCTTGTGCCAAGTCCTCAAGCACCAAGCCTATCCCCATCTTAGGGTTCTGACACCAGCTCTTATAGTGGCCTTGCATAATGTTCCCTTGGTATCAGCTTAGCTTGCTCCTCCTGTATTCCTGATCTCCCGAATTAAATAGAAAAGCTTTCTTGTCACCTGGCCTAAAGCAACTACGTCATCAGTTTTATCCAGCTACCATATTGTCTCCTCATGGCACTTCTATGCAATCACGAGCAGAGAGTTCTCTTGCTTATTTATTTGTTGTCCATCTTCCTTCACGTAATATGAAAGCCCAGGACTGTCCTCTCCATGGATGAGATGATCCCATTAGTGGAGAGAACAGTTATTGTCATCAAATAGCTGAGGTTTGAAGCTTTGATGATAATTATGTTATCTCTGGAAACTTACTCAAACTTAGCTGGCCTCAGTTTCTCACATGTAAAGTAGGGATAACATTAGTATATACCTCAGAAAGCTCTTATGAATATTAAATAAATATTAAATATTAAATATTAAATGGTACATTTTAAGCATCTGAGAAATGCCATTCATTGATCACCCCAGGATCTCAACACCTGGAACAGTATTTGGTACAATATTTTAAAAAATTTTAAATGAGCACATTATATCCTTTATATTTAGTGATATTTTTCTTTCATAAAAGATTCATTTCCTTTATTTCAGCCCTAAAGTATGAGTGTACACCCAAATGGGGAGTTTTTTTTCTTAAAGTTGTAATCTAATTCCACATAGATGTGAATATTAATTTACTCTGGAGCTTCAGTGGTCTTTCTTATAAAATGAAACTGACAATCCCTGGCCTTTAGTACTCCATAGAAAT
Organism: Lyroderma lyra; assembly: GCA_004026885.1. Taxonomy (NCBI): domain Eukaryota; kingdom Metazoa; phylum Chordata; class Mammalia; order Chiroptera; family Megadermatidae; genus Lyroderma; species Lyroderma lyra. Next base: position 110,891 of record PVJL010002432.1, read on the forward strand.
GTAAAGCAAAAGAGAAACGCAAAACAACAATAATTCACCAGTTGTCTGTTAATTTAGCTGCTCTCTTCGTGTAATTCCATGCTGCAGTACAAGGCAGTTTTAGTTGTAAAGTGGGAAGAATATAAATTATGGCTAATTGAAAGTGCCAGGGAGACCTGAAAGATGACAGAAAGCAATTACCCAAATTGGGCACGGGCCAGGCAGTACTGGCATGTCTGCTCTTAGAAATAAAGTGGGGTTTTATGGGGCTAGAACAACTTGGTAAAATACGGCTACTAGAAATAGCTAGTGCCTCAGTTTCCCAAGGTCTCCTCCCTGTGTTCCTAAGATGAAGTGTTCCTGGGAAGGGAGTTTGTGGAAGCCTCTTTCTCACAGAGACAGCATATTTGCATAGATCTAACTTTATATTGCCTAAAGCCCAAGAGTACCCCTGGTTTCCTGGTCTGGGATATCTGGTATCCTTTTGGGGTAATTTTTCTTAGAAACCACAGGCTGTTAATTTGCTTTTAGGTTGGAAATACTGCTGCTTCCTCAGTCATGTGGATGCAATAAAATACAATTTGGTCATCCCCTTAGCAAGAAAATGGAATTTAATATAATATTTTCTTTTTTATGTATCTTTTATGTATCTTGGGCTTTCATTCTATGGCATATGAAGAATACTTACAAGATTTTTATACTTCTATTAGGTTTGCATTCACGCTAAGCCATGTATATATGAGTTCATTAATATTTCAAAGGTGGAGGAAAAGTAGATTTTTTTTCTAATACCTACGTGCCTTGGAGTAGTTTTCATTGCTCCTTCTTAGCACCAAGGAAACCAAATGTTAGAGAGGTTAAGTATTGTTGGCATGATCACTCAGCTTGTCCCTGACCCAGTGGGGATTCCAGCTTAGGCCCAGGTCAGCACAGAGCCACTACTCTTTTCATGACACTCACTGGTTTTTAAGGACAACTAGACACAAAATTGTAATGAAGATTGAAAAACAGAATCCAACACTGTTGATGACTTTAAAGAATTTACGACCTGATGATGGAAAATATGATATAAACATACATGAGTATTGAGGACACACCCCTCCTTCCCCTTTTATGGAACCCAAGCTCTGTTTACTACTGGGACTCATGCACATCTGACAGTGTCTGTGCCCTGGTCAGTGAGAGCAAAGGAAGTCTATGGGCATGAGGGGTTGAGTGGCTGGAAGAGACCTCCTTGTCTGGGGAAAGAAGCACAGGTGACAAACTAGCCTCCAGGGAGAGGAGATGAGTCCAGACTCCCCATTACAACTGTAGCGCTTGCACCTCCACTAGAACACATTTCGCCCTATGTGGTGTGACATTTGCCAATAATTACATGTTTTCTGAGAGGCTGGCTGTCTTACTCCCTTCCACATCAACTGTATGTGCACAGGGCTCAGAGCAGGGCAACAGGAACTTTTGGTGGTATGATGACTAAGGGCATTAGCTCTGGGGCCAGTGCTGCCGATTTCTGCTTCCCCACTTACTAACTGTAGGGCTTTAGACAAATTAATTAATCTCTCTGTGCCTCAGGTTTCTTATCTATAAAATAGAGATGATAATACTACCTGTGCCAGACCCCAGCATAAGGACTAAATACATTGATATCTGTAGAATGCACTGAGCAGTCCAATTGCATGATTGAATGAGCTTAAACATTCCGTTTTTGTGGTCACACACTTCTGCAGCCTTGCTGGGGCCTGGGGGTGGGTTTGGCTTGGTCTGTACAGAGTATAAAAAAACAAAAACTGAAGTGGAATATGTTCAGAAAGGACATACCGGCTTTACTTTTACACAGCCCTTATTACTGCTTGTTTTCTTACATTCTGCACTCTACAATTTTGGGTCATCTGTCACACCTCCAGTAATTTGTACTAAGACAGTGATAAAATTATTAAGGTGGACAAAGACTTGAATCCATTAGAGTGACACAGAGATTTGATTCAACACAACTTAGATGCAATTGTTCAAACAGCTGTGAATATACATCAGAGTGTATCATCTATTCTAGGCTATATTTTATATATGTACAAATATATGAGTATATAATTTTAAAAGTCAATCCTTTGCTCATATTAAAATAGTCTTCATGGAATAACCATTATCTTCTAATGTTACATAACTACAAATATACAAATTAGAGAAGTTACATACAAAATGTTAACTGTGGTTTTTGTTTACTATATTTTTTATTTATAAAATGGTATGCTGCTGTTTTGGAAGCATTTGAAAATTTACAAATATATATCCTTTTATGTAAATAGATCCTTATATTTATTGTTGATACTAGTGGCTAAGTTATATTCTATCATGTGGTATTTCATAATTTAACCATGTTTTTATTAACAAACTTTTGATTTGTTCCAAATTTTATTATTATTTTAAATAATATTTTGGTAAAAACTTTTAAACATGAAGCTTAATGCCCACCTCAGATCCTGTCCTTAGGGTGAATTCCTAAAATGTTATTGCTAGAATAAATGCTTTACAGATTTGTTGTTGTTGTTTGGGGGGGTACTTTCTCTCTCTCTCTCTCTCTCTCTCTCTCTCTATATATATATATATATATATATATATATATATATATTACTAAGTCTCCCTCTAGAAAAATTTTACAAATTTATACTCTCTTTATATGAAAGTGTGGAAGAAAGTCCCCTATAAGGGTTTTCTCTCACCCTAGAGAAGTAAAATCTCTTGCCAGTTATGTAAATGAAAACACAGTGTGTCAGTGTAGCTTTCATTTGCATTTCTTTGAATACTAGCAAGGTTGAATATGTCTAAAACTTTTTATTGGTCATTTATAATTGTTCTGTTGTGAATTACCCAATTATATCCCCATCTAAATTTTTATTTTAAATTGGGTATTCATGTTTTCTGGTCAATCTGCTAGAATAATTTGAATAATATTTGCTATAATAATATTTTGTTAAGTTTCCTGGTTGGTTATGTATTTGTAATCTTAATTCTTTTTCATGTTTATATAGTAAAATAAGGCAATACTTCTTCTACATTTTCATCTAATTAGGTCAAGTTTACAAAGTCTACTTCATCTTAATATTTAATAGGTAGTTATCTGTTCTCTTGTGCTTTTCAAATTTTTACAGTGTAAATTTAAATCTATAGTCCTAGAATTTATTTTGAGGAATTAGAATTATATAGGATTATTTTTTAGGTATTAATTTTATTGTACTGCCTTCATAAAAATGAGATTCACCTTTTCTGGATTCTAGAAGAGTATAGGGCTAGCTTAGTATGGGTGTGGGGTTTTTACTATTTTTTTTTCATTTCTTCTATCACCATTGTTCTCTATAACTGTTTGAATCCAGCTTCATAATTTATATTTTCCTAGAGAACAATTTCATAGAAAAATATACATATTTACAGAATAAAAACATGTTTTCTCTTAATTTTCAAATGTTCTTTACCATTTCTAATTATCTTTGTTTCATATTTAATACATTGTATTTATTTCTCTATTTTCCTAGAGTTTGTCAACATCATCTTTTTAAAAAAAAAATCAGCTCTTAAATTTACTTATTATAATATTTTTCTATATTATTTGTTCCAGATTTTCTCTTACTAAGTCTGAACTCCCTAAATTTTTAAGCTTTGGTTACTATTCTCATTCATGAATGAAATGCAGAGCAAAAACAGTATTACTTCTCACAGAGTGGGTTCATATGGTGGGTTGTCTGAGGAGGCTGGAGAACCTCTACATATTGTCATGCCCTGCATAAAGATGGCTAGTGAGGGGCCTTGGCAGGAGCTGAAATTCCACACCTTGAGCCCGTCATCAGCCTGGAGGAAAGGTGCCTTTTGTCTGTTTACGCAAAGGTGGTATATATGCTAACAGCAGTCCAGTTTTGTTTATGTACTTTATATAAATAGAGTCCTAAGTGTATATATTTTGCATCTCATTTCTTTCTATCCCTCATTATAGTGCTTTGTGATGATTCCTTGGGTGGACTTCTGGTTTATATTAAACTTTCTTGCCCTGTGCAGATGACAAACATAAAAAAAAAAAAAGAATTGTGTACTGAAAGATGTGTTTCTGCTCATTGCTAGCTCTACTCACTACAATAGTAATGTACTTATCAACAGACTTCATACAAATGAAGAGAAGTTTCCACCTCCAAGTAATCTTACAAATATATTTATTTTTCATGTAAGAAAATTTTAGTCCCCCAAAATTAAGTGACTTATCTCAGTACTGGTTAGGGAGAGAGCCTGGAATTTAAACCTAGGAGTAAGACATCCTAAGATCTTATTTCCTTACAGACTCATGTTTTTTTAAAAAAAACAAAGAAAAGAAAAACCTGAGAGACCTAATCATTTTTAAAACTTGACAACTCAACAAAAATATAATTTCACTAACTTCTTTACTAAGCATGTGACCGTGGAAGCCCTATTACCAGTCTTCTGAGGGTACCCGCTATGGTCTGAATGTTTGTGACCCCATAAATTCATATGTTGAAATCTTAACCCCTCAAATGATGGTATTGGGAGATGGGACTTTTGGGAGGTACCTAAGTCACGGGAGCAGAGTCCTTATGAATGGGATTAGTGCTCTTATAAAGGAGCGATTCCTAGCTCCTTTCACTGTTTGAAGACACAGAAAGAAGGTAATGCTGTGAACCAGGACGAGGGCCTCACCTAAACATGACCATGCGAACACCTCCATCTCAGACATCAGCTGCCAAAACTGAGAAATAACTTTTTGTTTTTACAAGCCCCCCAATCTGTGATATTTTGTTATAGCAGCTGAACAGAATAAAGCAACACAACTTCCTGTTCACTCACCAGGGACCCAGGGAATCACTAGAAAATGGGGACAAGAGGTCTTGCCTGTGTGACTTCTTGACAACATCTAGACTGTAATGACTACAAGCTGCCATTCACTCTGCAGATTTTGAATAAATATAAAGCAATTTGTGAGGAAAATCAAATTGCTCAATGTGTCTGTATAGGTAGATGTATACATAGGTGATAGTATATTTCTATTCTCCATACGTTTTATAGTCTTTCCTGTGATTTTCTTAATCTTGTTTTAACTGTTCAGTTTATTGGGGTGACATTGGTTAGTGACAATCACATGGGATCCAGGTGTACAAATCTACAGTACATCATCTGTGTGTTGTGCTGTGTTCATCACCCAGAGTCAGTTCTCTTCCATCACCATATATTTGAGAGCCTGTCTCTTCTCTCCTACACCTCACCTCCCATTTCTTAATGTTTTCACTTGGATTTTATACAAATTTAAAAAATACAAATTAAGTCTAATTTGTAGCCATTCAGATTTTGTTTTGTTTTGTTTTGTTTTGTTTTGTCCAGGGGTCAATATATAGCCACATACTTCCTTATTTTGAAAATGGAGACATTTGTTCCTTTCTGGTTATCCTGCACTTCTCTTTCCTGCATAATTAAAATAACATATTTCTGGCAGTGACTCTGAGATCACATTTGTACATTCCTACATCTGCATAGAATATGAATCTTCAAAGTCTCAAGGCTTATATTAATTTAAAGTAATTAGGGACTGCCTCAGACCACTTACTATCTAAGCAGCAATAGCTTTTTTATATCATTCTAGTTTTTTTAGTTTGAATGTCATTTTCTTTGCTAGGAAAGATGAAATCCAACGAATGTTTGCTTATTTTTTCTTTCACTTGTAATAATACCATTTTCACTAAGCAGTATGTCTATGATTTTTTTTTATCACTTTATAAGTAACTTTAGAAGGTTGTAGATTGACTTTACTAAAATAGGGCAGTGTCAAGAAGACATGGATGTGCATCCTGATTTTGCTTCATTCATTAGTTTGGGCAAATTTCTTAAATTCTAGAAGTTTGTTTTCTTCATCTGTAATTCTAACAAAAGTATACCAGTATATCACACATTTGTGATAAGGACTTAAAGGACATGCAATGTAAATATAAAACATTTAGGACAGTGTTTGGTACATAGTGGATATAACAAATTGTTAATTGCATTGTCACAATTTCATTTTATACTGCATTTTCAGGAGGTTAGCATCACTAAGTGATTAAGAGTAATTGTGTATAAGTTGTTTCTCTGGGAAGCAGACCCTGAATAGAAGTTAAGCTTGCAAAAGATTTTTTTGGGAGGGTGGGGGCAAGAAAAGCCTTTAGACTACAGTTCAGATCTCTCTTCTGTGAAGAGAAAAGAGAGAGTTTCAGACTGAATGGAGATCTCTTAAATTCTCATGTAGCTAAAGGGTTTTGGAGTGAGATTCCCCATTAAAAAAGGCTCACATTGCACAGGAACACCAGATCCGAGTACTTCTGCCATGCTGTACTCATCACGGGCTGAAGAAACTGCATAGTCTTCGTTCAAAAATGTAGACATTGTTGTTGCACACTGTCAGCCAACTGTGCTCCTTGCAGCCAAAGAGCAAACTCTTTCTTGAATGGAGATCCAAGTAGTACCCCTCATGTGGCCAAAAAAGTTTAGGGAGTAAGACTGCCTGTGTTCATTCAAGTCTGACTCCTCCACTACCTAAGTACCTTTTGTAAGAAGGGTACTTAACAGCTCTATCTTCTTCATCTGTAAAAATGAGAAAAATAACAGGAACTACTACAGGGTTACTGAAGAGGTTAAATTAAATACAAATATGGGGCTTAGAATGGTGACTTAGAGTGGTATCTGAAAGAGAACAGAGACTCCATAAATATTTGCCATTATTATTTTTATATTCTTAAATATTTTGACACTCCCTTGGAGTTATTCTTGCTTATATACCCCTTCTCACAACGTGTGCATTTATTTGTTTTTAAAAACAAAATATGTTTTTCTATATTCTTAAAACTGCTCTAAAAATAGTCTTTAAAAAAAGAACTCTTCAAGGATCCTTCTGAGTAGATACTCATTGCTTATTTGCTTTCTTTACTCCCATTCATTGCTGCCAGTCCAGGTAATTGCATTTATTAGTATTTCATTCATTAATCCTACTTAGTATATGTAAGGAGAGAGTCTGCATGAGATTTTTGTGCCAAAACCTTATACAATTGATGTATTTGTTCCACAGTATGAACAAAATGAGCTTCTTTGAGGGCAAATCATAAGCACTATTTGCTATAGTCTTCCCAGATAAAAGGGAGCTATTTCATATCCATCAAAGGTGAAATAAGATTTAGTTTAGTGGACCAGAAAAATATTACCTGTTTTGTCATAAATACAATGGAACAATTCCAAAGAAATCCAATTTTGAACAGCATTACAAACAAGGATTAAAAAATTTCAGAAGATGTGGGTGTTCTGAATACCTTTTATTGTTTAAGGTGTTCTCCTAAAATTAGCCAAGCATATTATGTAAGAATATGAACCCGCCTTATTCTTGTGCTCCTTCAATATTTTTCAAAACCAAAAATTTAATAATGATCTATCATATTCACAGTCTCACCCATTCCAAAAATCTGAAGTTCTATTTTCTTTTTTTTTAGTTGTACTATCCTTTTAAGAAGATACTTAGAGCAATTCCTGGGGCACCATAAGCATTTTTACATAAAATACAGAAAACATAGGCTATAAATTATGGTTGTAGAGAAGAAATTGGGTTGTTTTGACCAACTTGAAAGATTGTCTTTCTTTTTATTTTAAAATAGTGTTTCTTTTTCATCATCTACTAATGGTAACATGACATGCAGAGAATGTAAGTAATGAATTTAAGTGCTCTTTTCATGATCCTTTAATAATCATTCCTCAAGCATTGTCATAGCAATCCTTTATTCACTCAGCATACAAGGGCTGTCTGGAAAGTATCCAGCCATGTAATGTGAAAAATAGATGTGTTTATAGATGTTTTTTTTTTTTCTGGACAGCCCTTGTATATTTACTCAGCAACTACTTTGTGGTTGGCCTACTTCTAGGTACAATGGTACAGAAGTGAATAATTGAAAAAGGGTTCATTCTTCAGCTTAAAATTCTCCATATAATTACAATAAGATTCTTACATTGCCGACAAGGCCAAATTAGTTGTTGAGCCTCTGCTAGTGTCAATGAGCTTAAGTCATACAAGCTCTCTAAGCTTACTCTGTAGTAGACACATTTCTACCAGCCTTCTCTTGTTTTTGAACATCTCAATCCTTTCCCTGCTTAGTACAATTTGCACTAGTTGTTACATCTGGTGTGCCCTTCCTTCAGATCTTAGGACTTCTCATTATTCAGATCTCACACCAATGTGTATCTGGTCTAGAACAGCTCCTCGCTCCACTCTCCAATCACAATGTATCCCTTGATACTGTTTTATTTTTTATCCAAAATAATCATTATTAGCAATTATCTTATTTATTCTGAAATAGTTATTGACTTTTTAAAAGTATTTATGGCCTTTCTGCCTTTATGATTCTATTTGACAGCCATATGCCACATTTTAGGCCCTGTCTCCAAGGCCTTACCATGTGTTTCTGGGTCACTTTGTTCTTAGTTCTATTGTAGCACTGAGTACCCTCTGTATTATAATGATGATTGTATTTTACTGTCCCTGACACTAATATGCAGGATATTTGAGGGCAGGAATTATGGTTTCATATTCACAGTTTCAGTTCCTGAAGCAATTCATAGTGCCCTATGATTTCTCATGAAATATTTATTGAGCAAATCAATTAATTTTAAAATTTGTGCAATATTTATCACTTAATTATTACATACTGTTTCAACTGTTGCACATAAATAAGGCAAAAAAAAAAAGAGAGACATAAGCTTAATCTTCCTTCACCCTTTTAAAAAAAGTGTTGCATTCTTACACTACAACTATCAGAACCATATACTTTTACGAGCCACTTGTGAGTTCTAGGGTATCGAATGTTCTCATTAGAGGTCTATAGATAGCAAGCAAGTAGGAAGAACTATGAGAGTCTGTAATACGATCATTTAAAATTTCTGTTCGAGGTCACATCATTTCCTTTAGTTATAGAGAAAACCTCTGACATCTTGTAAGAAGACACTCATTTACACTTACAGATGAGAGAATGAAAAGATTATATACTAATTTTAAAATTAATATCTGGATGTCTGACTTATTTCTACAACCATTTTAACATATATGCCTTCTGTTAGCAAAGAGCACATTGAAGTTCTTCCAACAGTAATAATATTGAGTATTTTCCAAAGTTGATTAAAGCTCTTCAGTATCATGAAACTCAATTATTTATTAATTTCTAGAGGAAAAGATGTATGCTTGTTACTTATTATACCATAATAGATGATAATTCTTATTTAGATGGACTTATGGAGTAGATATTGGATGAGAAAAATAGAATATTTGAAGACCTAATTATATGCAGAAAACAAAACATCAATCTGCTATTTGATTATGGTTATTTTCATCAGAATTCTGTTTCAAAATGAAACTTAAAACCTCAAATACTTGTAAGAAAATAGAACAGAATAGATCACCAATTAATGTAATTACAGCCTGTGCCAGTGGAGTGACTTCCTCATATATCACTACAATTAGCCAGAGTAAAGATGCCATTGCTTGACTCATTACTTTAACAGTGTATAAAGAAAAATAATTCAGCCTTTATTTTCAAACATTATTTTTCCATATGTGATTAAAATATATATAAATAATATAAACATCAGAAATCATATTAAATGAACCATTAAACTGGGCCAAATATAAAGGAATCATATCCTTCAATAACATTAGAACTAAGATTATTTTTAAAAAATTACCTAATTCATCATAAAAGGACAATTTTCTTTCATTTGTTTCAGAATGTCATTTTATACAACATGTTCTTTACTTTACAATTATGTACTCAAGAATGCGGTAATCTTTATGCTCTGAGAAGTGTATGAGTTGGCATTGCTTTTGCTTTCTGTTGCTTTTACTGAAACAGCCCAGGAAAGTTTAACTGAAATTAATGCAAGAGAGAAAAATCAGCATTGCTCAATAGAAACTTCCATGCACCATGGTTTGTCATGTTTTTTGTAGCAACCTAGGGTGCAATGGACAGTGTTTTCCATCCTAAAATGTCCTTTCAACATTGGCCTTTGATAGTGAGTAAAAAGATGTACTCCACTGACAGCCAGACTTGCCCAAATAGTCACAGTGTGTACACCTTGGATAGATTTACGTGCCACAGTGTTTACACAATGATATAGTCAGAGATTTACATCTGCAAAAACAATGTTCAAACCTCATGCCAACTGGCTATGTATAATACCTCAACTTCAACAGCGCTGCTTTAGAAGAAAGATGAACAGAGGAACCTACTGAAAAGAGGGGAAATGTGATCTAGAAGAAGAAATGGGCAGGATAAGGGAAGGACAGGATGGATGAGCCTGTAGAACGTGAACATGAGCAAGAGAGTGAAAAATGGCACATGGGCTAGATTATGTTTCAGAAGCCTACAAAAAATTTAGGCCCATTTTCCTATTACCTTCTCCATTTCCCCGCACACTTATTTGTCATACTCAATCCATATTGTATTCCAGATAGTTTTATTTTCTCGACGTTTTTAAACCAGTACAAGGATTAGTTCCAGAAGAGGCTCTTTGGCTTGCTGACTACACATGAGCAAAGACAGTCTTTTAGAACTGCAAATACTGACTTCTGGCATGTCATGTATTGACAATTTTCATTATAAATTAGTAAAAAATTTCATTTCTAATTCAGAAATATTCCTTTAGGGACAAGTGAGTACATACAATAAATAGGATAATAACTCCATTCTCCCACACATGAAGCAAGTTGTCATGAGGGCAAGTGGGATACGGCCAGGCTCCCCTACCATTGTGAGGGAATTTCCCTCCCATGATGCACCCTGGGAAATAACTTTGAGGTAGAAACTTTCCAAAAGTTTGGGATCATGAGTAGAGATGTATTAGAAGAGAACAAACATGGTGCTTTTTCTATTTTGTGTCTATATACTGAAGACAGTCCCTCTCTGTGTGACACATACATTTGCCCTATGGTGAGCTCAGTTCAGCTGATGTGTCAAATGTGGTCTAAAAATGCAAGAGTATCTGATGATGGCTTTAGTTTTAGAATTGTGAGGAATGAAAACTGATCTTGTATTGAAATTATTTTCATTCTTCTATATCCCTATGCTCTGGATTTGAATGTAACTTTTAATAAACAAAAATACTAAAGTCAGATCATGAAACTAGTAATTAATGAATCCAGAATTTGCATCTACAGCTGTGATTCCCAATCTGGTGCCCTTCTTATTAGCCCATGTCTTCCCATCAGAACCAAGTGCTTAACCATTTTCTGAAGACATAGACATCTTTCAGGAAGTAATCAAATTGCTCTTCCTAGAATTATCACTGCTGTTGCTACCACTACTTCAGTTATAGTAGTATTTGGGTTTTATGGAGCCTGAAGGACCTAACGGATCCTATTTGTTCATGAAAGGAGGTATAATATCATGGATTGATAACCCTGTCACAGAGATCAAAATTTGAATTCTGGCTCAATATTTAATATTTATGTGATTTGGAGCAAATTATGTGAATTCTCTGTGCTTCAGTTTCCTCGCCTGTAAAGTAGGAATAAAATTTGTATCTGAATAATTCCACTCTGGTCATGGTGGAGTAACTGGTACCAGACTTTCCTTCCCATGTAAAGAACTAGATAAAAATGCATGAGCACCCTATATGAAACATTGTTTTCAAATATTTGGAAATAGCCAAAGCAGCACTATTTACCTTTGTGGGGGGAGGGCGGGAAGAAAACATACTGAGTGTTATGAGGGCTGTTCAGAAAAAACCCGGCCATAAATGCCTCTATTTTTCACATTACATGGCTAGTTACTTCCCAGACAGCCTTCGTATAATTGTTTTAACTTTCTGCCTGGATGCATGTTCCAGACTATGAAGCAGGGAGAGGGATCTCTGTAAAGGTGCCCCTTCAGCTCAGTTGAGTGAGAGAGCAGATAACAGGGAAGCTAAGGTAGATACAATGTGCAGGGCCAAAATTTTGGAAACGGTGCAATGTGAGAAAAGAGTGCCAGAATTTACGCAGGGGGTTGCACTGAGTTTTTAACTATGAAACTGTTGTATGTGATAAAGACTCCATGAGGCCTTGCGAAGAACAATTATTAGGACAGGACAAATTCTAGAAGCTATTCATTGAAAAAGTGCTCGATGAAATTTTTGCAGGGATAGCATATACTGGTTTGTGAAGACAGAGTAGAAATATCTTACTGCACATCCACATTATTTAGTAGAAAATCTACTGCATAATAGATAGCCTTTAAGCATTCTCGTCTGTGTTCCCTTCTCCTCGTGGACTCCTTCTTGTTCCTGTGTCATTTTCTAAAGTTTGACGTGGGGATGAAGGTGAACTTTATTAAAAGGAAAGGAGGAATGTTACCCTCTTTTTATAAGAAGACAAAGAGAAGTAGAGGGAGAGAGAAAATCAACAAAAATAGGGTACACACACACACACATACACATACACACACACACACACACACATACACATACACACTCATACACATACACACATACACACTCATACACATACACACTCACACACACACTCACACAGCCACACACACACACACCCTCACACACACACTCACACACACACTCACACACACACACACACACATCCAAAGCTAAAGTCAGAATCACTTTCATACTACAAAAGCTCTTACCCCTTAGTACCATAGACTAATAATGTTCTTCACGGTGTCTCACCTAGTACTTCTCTTCCTTGGGGGTAGAATACAGAGGGCTTGAACTCAGCTAGAGATTGCAAAGTTCTCCACTAATAACCGTGACCTGAACTCTAGTGGTGGCAACATGGTAAAGAAGGAAATGGGCTGAGATGCTGCAGAGAGATGAACTAAAGGCTGGAGTTTCCAGGATTAAAAAGAAGCAGTGGCACAATTAATAGGACATGGGACATGAATACACTAGACAGAGATACGAAAAGTGTGCAATGACTTGAATGTGTGGAGATCAGTATAATTTTGGAAAGGCTGAATTGCAAAGTGCTGGTGTAGCACTGAGGTGGTGTCGTGCAGCTGATAACAGAAGAAGTGACATTTTATGTGAGCTGTTGGATGTACATTTTAAAGAAATCTGCTTGGAGGTGAGCATAGACCCCTTAGAGTGTTATATGAAATGATTACGTTCTAGAGGTCTGCTGTACAGCATTGTGCCTATAGTTGTAGCACTGTATTGTACACTTAAAAACGGGTAAGAGCACACAGATCTTGTGTTGTGTTCTTACCACAATTACAAAAGCAAAGTGGTGCAGCCTAGAGGAAAAGCATATGGATGAAAAGAGGAGTGACAGGCAGCATAGAAAAAAAGTAAATAAAAGTAATGATGATGTTGAGTAGATTTAATAGGAAGGAATAATTGTGAGGTTAAAAATAGGAAAATTGAATTCAGAGAAGTGTTTGGTGGAATATGGGAACAATAATATGAATGAATGTTCTTGTGCCTCAGAAGAAACATTGCTAACATTCTGGGTTTCAAGGATTTGGTAAATAAAAGTAGTTTCATTTCACTGAAGTATGGTTGGGAGAGGAACTAATATCAGACAACTGATATTAACAGAAATAATCAGCTATTTTTTTCTTCTCTATCAGTATCCTTGCTCACATAATAAATGATATTAGGAGTTAAGGAGTTACTTTCATTGTGTTACAATGCCTCATCTTTGAATAATGTAAGTGCTTTTCATTATAAACTTTTTAATGCAAATTTTAATAGGTTGAATATATAAAGCCTTAGGAAAGTTAATTTGTTTCTAAGGAATTCTTTAATAGCTATTACAAAAACTTTAAAAAAAAAAGACAGACATTAAAAAAAGAATTAAAGTTGATTTATCTATGCCTCAGAAAATGCAGGCTAACTGAAAATATCAAATGCTGCAACGCATGGAAATTGTTGTCATAAAAATAAATTATCTTAGTGGATATGTATTCAGAAAGTAGTAAATAATGCTATTCTCTCATAAGAATACATTTGAAGCTGGAAGAATAATTACAGATATCTCCCTTTAAGGAAGATAGTCTCTATGTTCTTGTAATATAGATACAATAAATGCTATAAGATCACACGTACTCAGCAAGTCTGAAAACTCACCAGGTTGCATCTATATAATGATAGTAGTAGGATCCAAGCTCAAAAATTATCTTGTGCCCATGTTGCCTATTCTCATTCTATTACAAAATAATGTAACTAAAACAGATAAACACATTTATCTATGGCTTCCTGGAATCAGAAATATTTGGTAAATGATCACACTCGAAAGGGAATAAATGGGGCAGGGGCACATATTTAGTTGCCCTGCGGTTTGGAGGAACAAAGAGTACACAGATCCTTTATTCTCTGTTCTTCCTCAGAAGCCTCCACTGCCACTGGCAGCTGAAAGAAAGAAAACTAAACTGACCTATTCCAGTAATCTTACTGTTCGAGTCAATGATGTTGAACCACTCTAATTCCATCACTTTGGGATACAATGTTTTTCTTTCAGGTTTCTATCTCTTCCATGTCGAGAGGGCAGGACTCATGCTACCTCGTATTAGCAGAGGAGACTCAGGTTATGGCCCCACCTGGTGCCCTGTGTGCCCTCCAGAATCCTGGTGTAGTGAAATAGGACTGATCACATATCACTCTCTGTGTGCCGTGTACTGGCAGCCAGTTCTGGAGACTACGGCTACAATATTTGTCCTAGGTCTCAGAGCTCCTGTCTGCAGTAGCTCTCACTTGAAATGGCAAATTTGACAGGCCAGCTACTGTCCCTCTTATCACATCTGCGTCCCTTCACCAGGAATGCAGGAACTCTTACACAAGGGCCTATGGGAACATGAGTACTTCTTGAAGTCTCTCTATCTACCGGCCTCTGGCCACCAGCCCTGGCCCAGTGTATTTACACCACATTGGCACGTTGGATCCAGAGCCTTTCCCCAGGGCTTTGCAGCCTCCATCACACAATTCCTATGCCACTTGTCACAGTGTTTTCAAACTCTAACCTAGGAGTCTGGATAATTCTCAAAACACTCACCTTAAAGTTTGGGTACTGAGCAGGAACAGAAGAAAGAAGCTTTGGCCCTAAACTCTCTTACATACTTTAGGACAGCAAGACTTATGACCTAATCACCCCAGGCAGACGAAGAAAAGCTTAAATATATGTCTGTTTTAAATATTATAAGCTGTATATAGCATTAACATTTTCATTTCCTTCACATGCCTGTTGCATCAACTGTCACTCTCTATGTATAAACCCAAAGGGACTTCTTGCTTCTAGCTGACGAGTGAGACAATCATGAACACTTTACAAGAAAAGTAAAAGGCTTATTAATACCGGGCTATCTGGAAAGTATCCAGCCATGGAATATGAAAAAGAGACGTGCATGGCTGGGATTTTTTCAGGACAGCCCTTGTAGACTTCAAAATATTGGATTTATTACACTTAAGACACTATAAAATTAGGGTGGAGGTTATTTGAACATGGAATCTATTATATACCAATTTTTTTCTGGACCTTTCCCTAACTTCTTTTAAATTAGGAGTACCGAGCAAGCAGGGCCAACATCTTGTCATTTTCCTATGATCTATGCATTCCTCAGGCCAAATCTGCAATCAACTCCCTTATTTAACATTAGTTATCCTTAAGCACACGTAACTCTGGGACGATCTGCTAATATATGATAAAAGAACAAAATATTAATACTCAATATTTTGAGTGGGGTAGAATTCTATTACTGTCTCTCCCCCACCGGTGTAACTGTCTTTGTTACTGTTCTCACAGAAACCTCATCTCCAGTGGTCTCTCCTATGTCTCTATTTTCTTTCTTTGTCCATTACCTCCACCCTAAATTTGGCCCTTATAACCTATACTGGTTATACACATTTTTGTATCTTCAGCATCATTTCTGTATTAATTGTCAAAAGCTGTGTAACAAACGATCCCAAGATTTAGTACTTTAAAAGCTTTTATTATTATATCACTCCACTTCTGTCTATCAAGAATTGGGGAGTGGCGCACTGAGTGGTTCTGGCTAAGAGTTTCTCATGAGATTACAACCAAAATCTCAGCCCGGGCTGCACTTTCACAATATGCTATTTGGTAGAAGCAAGTTCACACTTAAGGGAAAGGGAATGAAGCTCCACTTTTTGAAGGGAGGAGGATCAGAGAGTTTGTGGATATACTCTAACCACTTCACCCTTCTGCAGGGAATGACTTTCCTGCCGTAGCAATGCCTCTGACTGTCACAGAGCTGTCCTGGACCCCCACACGTGAGCAGGCCAATGCTTTCCATTCACGGGACAGCATTCTGGAGCCTAATGCTGAAGATCACCCACTCTTTAACCCCAGAGATATCGCCACACTTACCTGTGGTAATCCCCTCATCTCTGTGCTCTTCCAAATTTACGTATTTGTTCAGATTTCTTGCACCTGAAATACATTTCTAAATACTTGCCCTCTTACTGTTCCTTCATAATCTTTATATATAAAAATCTGATAATCTCTGAGTTCTAGCTCAAATACTGTCTAATATTTAAGTTTGCAGTATTAGGATATCTTGTCCCCATTCTTATCCCCTAATATTCTCCTAGCATACCCTTTACTTCCTCCATTGCCAACCAGTTTCACACAGATGCACCCTGACAGCACCCCCCCCCTTGGCTGTAGCCATTATCCTCTACTTTCTGTCCCTAACCTCTCTGACACAGGACTCCTGTCAGAACCACTTTGGCTGTGTATTTGCAACCTGCAAGTATGAGGGAGTTAGTGCCCCAATGGGCAACTGTTGATCAGTGGAGGGAGAATCACAGTGACCGAATTCTGATCTGTCTTGCCCCTTAGACAGGTAGTTCTGGGACACAAGCTTCATGGCTGTACAGAAGGTTCTGGCTGCATCAGGCTAAGTTGTCTCCAGTGGTGACCAATTCAAGAATGTACTCTGGAGTTGTCCTTCCCTCCTCAGCTGTTTCACTCTGCCTGGCCTGTTGCTCCTCCTCCTCGGGATTCTTTCTTAAAATAGACCCCCTGCCTACTAGCAACAGTCTCAGCCTCTGTTTCCAGGTAGATAGGCCTTCAGTATGACAGTCTCCCTGATGATTAATGAAAAGCGATCACTTCTTTCTATCACAGTAGGTCTTTTATGCTGCTCTTATTACGCCTCCTTGAACTTGGATGTAAAATTCTTTAAAGTGGCAACTCTGTGCTTTTCATCTTCATAGCCATGATGCTTACCCTTGTGTTTTCCACATCATAGGTTTTCAATCATTCTTAAATGAAGACGTAATGTTTAAATTCTGTAAAATTAGATGACGTAGTGAATACATAGGCATATTGTCTGCAAAACTGGATAAATATCTTCCCTGTGAAAGTGCACCATAAACATTTGGTGTTACAAATAAAATCCAGATTGCTTAAAACTAAATTCTCAAAAGAAATGCAAACTCTGCAAATCTGAATTTTGGGGAGGCATCTCTTCAGGGAAATTAGAGACTTTTGTTTTTACGAAGCCCACACATCTTGGGAGGATCACCTGAGGCTGTGTCTCTATGACATCAGGAAAAAGAAAATAACTTAAAAAATAACCAGATTTATATAAAAATAAAATTGTTATATTAACAAAGACACCAGCTCCTGATTTTTCTTGCCTTTATCTCATAATGTTCTGCAGTAATGAGGAAGACATCCTAGCAAGAAATGTTACTTATCTATCTCAACAATTTTTATTTTAAGGAATTATGAGGTAGAACTGTCTTCCTTTTCCCATTTCACTTTCTTGAAATTAATTTTCCATATGTAGCAGCCCCAATATTTTTAAGATAAATATCGGACTGTGTTATCACTCTGCTTAAAATGAGATATTAGAACAAATCCACCTCCTTACCCTGAACTACACAGTGCTACATGGTGTGACTCCGACTTGTCTATCCCAACTTTCATACCACTCCCACCTTTGATTACTGTACTAGTGACACAGTCCTATGTTCTCTAACATTCCAATCCCTTCTGACGTCAGGGTCTTCACCCCACTTCCATCCATCTGGAGTGCCTTTCCATCGTTTTTGCATGTCTGACGTCCCTGTGCCTCAGGGAAATGGAAGTGATGAAGGGACCAATCTCATGACATTTTTGTGCAGATTAAATGTCTAGAACACAGACCAGCATAATAAGCACTCAGTGAGCTTTAGCTATTATCAGGCATGATGTTAAAAAAAAATGGAAAGAAAAGAGGGCAACATAGTCTTATTTAGAGAGGTGGGAGCTGCCTGTATCTTCACCATTCTTTTTTTAAATCAAGGACTCTAGTATGAGGTGGGGTGGGGGAGCGCAGGAGAGAAGTGGTGGTTAATATTCTTTGCTCCCTTCATTCAGAAAATGAAAATTTAAAATGCCTTCTTCAGTTCGGCTTCTGAAAATACTGGCTGCGATCATGTGGTGACTTAGAAATGGCTTAGAAAAATATCTGGGAGGCAGTGATTGACCTTCTTTGAATGTCACACCATAATGACATGAAAGATTCTCAGAAAGAAAAGGCAAGGTGAATAAATGTCAGAATTTCCTCAGCTTAACTCATGAGAAGATTGGGTAGTCTTCCAAAAGAGGCTTTGTATAGATAAGAAACATAATTTTAAAACAGAAGTAATAGATAAACTAAATTTAATTTTAAGGTTTGTTTTCTTTTCTTTTCCAGTCTTCCAAAATTGGGATTGGATAGCAAGATAAAATCATTAATAGAAAAGGAAAAGATAACAGATTTTATGAATCTGAATTACGGTGTATAAATTTTTAAATTCCAGATGCACACACATGCACACTCATTTAAATGGTTCTAAATAGTGTTTTTAAAAGATACCATGAAGAAAATTCACCAATTATGTCATGTCTTACACCAAGGAAGAGGTCCTCAAACTTGAGAGTGTGAAAGAATAGCACGCTCTTATTACACAACTATAGAGTCTTTACCTTCAAAGAGTCTAATTCAGTAGGGTTGTGTAGGCCTGGAAATCTGCATTTTAAACCCTTGTTGAATGACCAATTATATGGCAGGCTGTGTAAGGACTAAGCTTATGTAAAACTCTATGTCCCGAAGATGTGTCAACATGGTAGTTAGGCGCTTTCATAGGGGCATTCCGCAGGAGCACAGGGTGCCTAGATTTTATACTACATGGAAAGAAGGGACTGAACCACTGAAAATATAAATGCCATCTGCTTTTTATCTCAAAACCTAATAAGGAATATTTGTTGTATTAACTGTTAATCTGAAGAAATTGAAATACTTTAGAGAATGCAAACTCTGTATAAGTAAAAAGTTTAGGGAAAATGAATCCTGCAAAGAAAAATAAGACAAGATTTTGTATATTCATCCACTCTCCCTAATTAGTTCATTTCCAAATAGCTTACATTGTACCTGAAGTCACATAAAAGCCTGTGCCAACTGTTGACAAGCACCTTAATTTTATGCCTATGAATGCACATAATCAAGGGCAAATAAATGTTCCCATCAGAACCTCAAGTGACTTGGGCCCATTTGTCATTTTAGAAAGAATGTTCTTCCCATTGTGAAATTCCACCTATATATTTAAGTTCACCGACACGCAAACCTTTTCTATGTTGTTAGAGGTCAGGATATTATTTGCCCTTGCGGGAGGGGCAGTAGTTCCTGAGGATGGGGGTCCAGAGAGGACGAGGGGGCTGTGGTGGTGCTGATAATGCTCTGCTTCTTGATTTGGGAGCTGGAAATGCAAAGGGTTAACTACACCGAGCTATGTCCTTAGGACATATACTTTCTTAAAACATTTTTTTTTTAATTTTAGAATAGTTTTAGATTTACAGATTGTGAAGATTGTACAGAGAATTCCCGCATACCTCACACCCACCTATTATTTTTCTTATGATTAGACTGGGGTTTGGAGTTTGGGGGAAGAAGTGCCATTCTCATCACATCCAGAGTACATACTGTCTGTGACTCATCACTATTATTGTTTAACCTTCATCGCTGCCTAGATAGGTGTTAGCAGGTTTCTCTACTGTCAAGCTGCTCTTTTTTCTCTCCCTTTCCATACTGTGCTCTAAAGAAGTTACTGTGTGCACCCCAGACTTAATGAGTAGGAAGCTATGCTCTATCTACTTGAGTTTGGAATATCTACATCAATTATTTGGAATTCTGCACAGAAGATTTTTTTGTTTTCTTCTGTTTGTTTATTCTATCGTTTAACTATATCAATATGAACTTGCATTTATATTATACTTTAGATTGAATCCAATATTTATTTACTATGTTGCTCAAATTGTTCCTGCTTTAGCCATTGGAACTACTTGGTTGTTCTCTGTGCCCTTTTGACGTACCACACATTGAGTCTTTTTTATTCTATTTGTTTGTTTCTTTGTTGTTTTGGTAAGCATTTCCTTCTTTTCTGATACTATAAAATGTAGCAAGCTATCTTATTTCCTGCCCCCAGCCTAGAATCAGCCACTGCTTCAAGTAACAACTGTTACTATTATTATTATTTTATTTTTCATTGGAGAATGTTAAAATGAAGATGTGGGTGCTGAGTGTGATTGTGATTATTGCAACTAGGATGTCATTTATTCTAAGCCCTCTGAAATGACAGAGCAAGAAAATACATGTATGTATACTAGCCCATGTATGTATGTATGTGTGTGTGTATATATATAAATATTCATCACCTATACTTATATTAAGCTGAATATGAATTCGTATCATGTCACAAACTCTAATCTAGTACCTCAGGCATCCTTTTTATTCCCATGATTTAGCTAAAACCTTACATTCCACAATAAGAAACTGGCTTCCATTATATGCCATCCATTAATTTAATTGTTCAGTTCCAGTATACAGTCATCTCTTGATATCCATGAAGGTTGGTTCAGGGCTGTTGCTCACCTTATCTCTGCAGTAACAAAATGCTCAGATGCTTAGCTCCTTTATGAAAAATGGCGTAGTATTTGTATTTAACCTGTATTTGCATATAGGCCACAACAGGATATGCCTACACTTCATTTACGTGGATTCAGCATAGTGCTCAGCATGTGCCAAATTCAAGTTTTGCTTTTTGAATATTTCTGGCTATTTATTTTTCAAATATTTTTTATTTTCAGTTGGTGGAATTCCTGGATGCAAAATCTGTGGATACAGGATGCTATAACATAAGACATTATCAGAATTGTTAATGGATTCTGCTCTATGAAACAATCTTACCAACTAGAGCACAGTGCTTGTAAGGACTTCCTTGTCTTTAGTCTTCCAGACGCTACTCATTTCTCAGTTACTTCAGTCAGCGATTTTCTCTCTCATCCCCTTCAGGGAGGTTTGTCATATATTTAGATAATTTTGCTGTACTCTATATTCTAGCCTGTGGTATCCTTTTAAATCTTCTTCATGATTTTTAAAAATTGACATACATAAAGGTTCACTCTTTGTGCTGAAAAGTTCTATGGGTTCTGAGAAAGACACAGTTTCATGTATCCGTCATTATATTAACAGTATCATGCTGAACAGTTTTGTCTCCCCACAAGTCCCCGTCCCTCCCTCCACCACCAAACCCCTAAAAGCCGCTGATCCACCTTTTGTTTCTCTGGTTTTGCCCTTCCCAGAATGCCATGTCCTTGGCAGTGTCTGTATGTAGCCTTTTCACACTGGATTCTTTCCTTTAGAAATATGCATTTAAGATCCATTCATGTTCTTGTGGGGCTTGATACTTCGTTCCTTTTCATTGCTGAATAGTATCAGGTTGTATAGATGTAAAACAGCTTGGCTATCCATTTCGCTATTGAAGGACACCGTGATTGTTTCCAGGCTTAGGTGAGTAGGAACAAAGCTGCTATAAAAACGTGTGTGTGTGTGTGTGTGTGTGTGTGTGTGTGTGTGTCAGGGAGTGTGCACTTAGGTTTTTAAATCATTCATGTAAACATCCAAGAGCTAGTTTGGTGAATCACATGTTAAGACTATGTTCAGCTTTATAAGAAACTGCCAAACTGTCTTCCAAAGTGACTGAAACATTTTGTACTCTCTGTTGCTTTCTATCCTCACCAGCATTTGCACATAACAGTTGTTTGGATTGTAGCCATTCTAACACATAGGTAGGATTCTCCCATTACAGTTTTAATTTGCACTTGCATGGTGACATATGACGTTGAGCATTTTCTCATGTGCTTATTTGCTTCCCTGTGTCGTCTTTGATGAGGTGTTTGTTCAGTTCTGTGCCCATTATCTAGTAGTATAACTCATTTTTGTGTTTTTTGTATAGTTTTATATCTCCTTTTAACATTGTCTATGTCCTTTGTCATATATGTATAATATTTTCTCCCAGTCTGTGGCTTTATTTTTATTTTTAATATTATAGAATGTTTTACAGAAAAGTTTTTACTTTAAGACCAACATATTGATTTTATTCTTTTATAGATTATGTGCTTAGTGTTGCATCAAAAACTAATCACCAAACTCAAAGTAACATGGGTTTTATGCTAAAAAAAAAAGATGACTAAGTAACTTGACTTGATTCTGTAAACTAAAGTTACATTGTTCTTGTGCAAATCTCATTTCAGCAATTGCTATCAGGGAGCCAGATTTACAGACAGCTCCGGGAAGCTATAGCACAGTTATCAGGAACGTAGGTGGGTGGCCATAGTCGACATTTGCCATACTAGATTTATTGTACACCTCATTCTAAGATTGAGGTATTCTCCTTTGGGTTGGAATTCAGTTTTTGTTCATGAAAAACTCATTCATCTAAATTGTATTAGGTTTTCCAAGAGGCTGAAATGTGCACGCCTGCAAGTGAATCAGACATTCTAAAGCCCAGCCTGCACAGGGATTGGCAAGTTACTTTTTATTGTCAGAGATGCCTTTGATCCAGATCTCTCTCGGAGGAAAGCAAGTGTTTAATAGAGAGAAAACAAAACAAAACAAAAATGAAGCCCAGCATTGTCCTCTGAGAAGATGGATACTTTTTAGAAGCAAGGGAATGTCATGATTTTGGTAAATCCTTACCCTGGCTCATTTTGTCATGGATATTCAGAAGTTATAGAACAGCATGATAAATGAAACCCTGATGCCATACCACATGGGCTTTAATCCCAGCTCCAAAAATGACTGGATAGTTGATCTTGCACAAATTACTTAATCTGTTTCCTGATGGATATGTAAGAATAGTGGATCTACTTCGCTTAGTAGTAGTGGACTACACCACTGATTTAATTTAGTGCTGTTTTGATCAGGGTTGAGCTTCTTCCTTTAGCTTTATTCATCAAAATGTCCAAATTTTATACCATCTGTTCAATGCATCCAAACTGGAAGATCAGGTTGTTCACCACTGATAGGTAGATGGGGTGCAGAGGAAGGAATTCATGACCAGTCTCACCTTTAGGTTTTAGATGTCACATGTTTTTTTCTGCTCTCATTTCTGTAGTTCTGTTTTACCTAAGGAAAAGTCTGTCTGAAAAATAAACCATTTCAATCTTTCTTTTCCCTTGAGTGTAAGATACACAGAGGGAAAAATGTCCCTTGGGTTACAAGTGTGAGAGAAGAGGATAAAGGAATTAGAGAATATAATTAGATTAATTAATACTTGAGAATATAATTCAATTAATTAATACTTAAGTATATAATTCCACCATACAAATCATACCCAAAGCCCAGTGCCTGGCACTGGTAACAAACTTATGTTATCTAATCATAATCACTACTGTTATGATGAATGTCTTAGTTCGGGCTGCTATAACAAAATAGCACAGATTGGGTGGCTTATAAACAACAGAAATTTATTCCCAGAGTTCTGGAGGCTGAAAGTTTGAGATAAGGGTACCACGGTCGGGTGAGGGTCTTCTTCCTGGTCACAGACTTATTGTTGTGTCCTCACATGATGCAAGGGGACGGGGAGCTCTCTGAGGACTCTTTCATAAGAACACTGTCCCATTCCTGAGGGCTCTCCCCACATGACCTAAGCACCACAGCACCTCAGCACCTCCCAGAGTCCCCACCTTCTGATACCATCATCTTTGGGCATTGGGTTTCAACATATGAATTTAGGGTGTGGGAAAGGAATACAAACATTTAAACCATATAAATTATCCAGAACATTTTCCTTACTTAAGGTTTGTTTGGAAAAGACTATAAGTAAAAATTTCTGACTGGAGAGGCAAATAAAAACAAGCAAAAATGAATGAACAAACAAACAAAATAAAAACTTTTGGATAGGGAGTGCCCTGATGACTTGAATGATGTAGATCGGAAGAAAGAGTGAACCAAGGTCTGAAAGGAAAGAATTGTCCTGAATGATTCCTTTGACTAACTTGTATTTCACTCTAAATAGTAACACATTGATCTCAGTTCCAGGAAAGACAAACTCAGTCCTGCTCAAGCACCCACATCTGTTTTAGCAAGTGTCAATGGGAAGTTATTTGATGGACAGCAAGAACAGGAAGACATCTACTTTACATCAGTCTTGATTTGGGGTGTTGGTTTCAGTGCTCCTGGATGGTACCAAGACAAGAGCTTACTGTAGGAACCAGCTTGGGTGACCTCTAACATGTTTCTTTTTCTTTTCATTACAAATTATTTCCAAGTCATATGGGGTAAAGCAGATTTAATAAATAGATGGGAAACTCTCTCACACTATTAGCTAATATTCATTAAACAGAAAAATAATATATTTCAAAGATTGATCCCAACTTAAGGATTTAATCATTTTGAGAAGTCATTTTCTATGTCTTACATCCTACGTGGGTCAGTTTTGCATGTTGTATCCAGAAATTAAAGTTATTATTACTTTTTTTTTTTTTTTTTTTACTAAAACAAGTCATCAAACCTTCTTCTTTTCCTTTCATTTCTATGAACCATTAGGATATTCTTTGCAGCTACTCTGAGGCTACTTGGGGTGGGGAGTGAATTAATCACAAATTTTAATTTGTTTTCATTAAACATGCAAATTATTAGCACTAAAACTCAGCTTGGTTTTTCCCACAATAATAGTCTATTTGCATCTGCTTTACATGCTATTATACTCTATTTTCTTTGCTATAATTAAAGTTAGCACTTTATTATAAAATTATACTTTCTAAGTTTTATAACAAGATAGTAAATATTCCATTTATAAAATCCTATTTTGTAAGTTTTATAGCAAGACATTAAACATTCCCTGACGCTAATATTAACCTACACAATAATTTGCATTTCCTTTTTATAAATTGAGATATACACGTGTGTGTGTGTGTGTGTGTGTGTGTGTGTGTGTGTGTTTACCTCAAGTGTGGGGATGGTAAAAAGTTTAAAAAGTTTTGTATTTTTGTTTCCATTTCTTAGCTGGAGTTGAAGTTATTCTAGTATTATAATGATTGAATATTTTTATTAACAGTTATTTTATCATTGCTACAAGTTTGGGTTACATAGAACTGAATCAACATTTGTATATGAAAATGTTTTATGTTAAATCACCTCTATCATCTTATGATTTATGTGGGTTCTGAATAATC
The DNA here is from genome assembly GCA_004026885.1 of Lyroderma lyra. Lineage (NCBI taxonomy): Eukaryota > Metazoa > Chordata > Mammalia > Chiroptera > Megadermatidae > Lyroderma > Lyroderma lyra. Next base: position 136,359 of record PVJL010002432.1, read on the forward strand.
CAACAATTTCTAAGTGACCTTGCTAGAGTGGAAATAGACCCAGCCAGAACTTTGCTAAGGACTAACACCAGTATTGACTCAGCCAGTCTTAATGAAGTTTAGAGTCCCGAGGAGAACACCAAAACACAGCTCTCATTTACTTTGCATTTACTTTTAAAACGTAGGCCGTCTTTGCTAAACCCACCTTTGCTAACTGAAGAAAACATTCTGAAAGGCATTTGTGACACTACGTATTGGTTGTCAAGAGACCTAAGTTCAACCTGCCAGTCTGGCCATGTGTACGGCTGTTAACTTCTCTCGTATTTGGTTTATAATATAAAAGTGTTGATGAAATCATAACTAGGACCTAATATTGCTTTAAATTGCTGAGCTTATGAGAGCTCATATTTCAACATCAAAAGGCCTGTGTCCAAATCCCAGACCCACTCTGATGAAGTATGGATTTGCCGGTTAGCCTCCCTAAAGGTGGGTTCTCATCTTTAGAACCAGAGACAGTGTGTGGTCTTCATAGGCTCTCCCCGGTGTAACACTAAAGACGATAGAGTACTATATTCATATATCGTAGCAGCGGCACGGAGAACAAAACCGCAAACGATGGCGTGCTGGGTACATACATTATGTTCTGCTCCTTCCTCTAAAATACCATTAAATGACACCAAAAGCAAGTTTATAACATAGGAAAGGCAAGAACAAGGGGAATGGGAGAAGACACAATAGCAGCGAAATGTGGGAGCTGGAAAGCAGAGGCACATGGAGCTACTGACTTGGTGCACCCCAGAAAACTGAACCCTAAGTCAGCAGTGTGGAAAGCAGAGGAACAGTTCTTATATTTATACTGTGGACCTTCACAAGGCTCCAGCACTCACTCCAGTAGTTGCCTGTGGAAACTGGTGGAAGTAGGGCTGTAACAGCTGATGGAAAAATCTCTCTAAGGTGTTGGGCCTCCACACACCCTTCCCACTCTTGCAACTGAGCTAAGGTTCGCGCTCCATCCAAAGAGTCATTACAATGTCTAGATTGGGTCTTACTGAGAACTTTTGGACTGGGGGGCAGCAGACCAAGTTGAAAGTCGGGGTCCAAATATAAAAGAAAGAGTAAAGAAAAGAGCACGTAGTGGTCATTGAGGCCCTAAACTTTCTTCTTCATGTGCCCCCTGAGTGCTAGCAGTCAGGCAGGAGACTGAAGTCATCCTGATCAATCAAGAGGGAAGACCTCATGATGCCGACAGGAAGTTTCTCAATAAATGGTTCAGATGAATGTCCCACATTAAAACTACACTCAATAAGTCCTTTCCAGACATTTCTATCAGCTTTTTATTGTCCATTCTCAAATATAAGTGGACAGCAAAGGGTAATCTGACATTTGAAGAATGCATTTAATATAAAAGTCAAGGCCAATAATGAAAACAAAAAGAGAATAAAAAGATAACTTGAAAGGAACAGAGACTAGGCAATGACAGAAAAAAGATCTTCAAAATGACTATTTTTAACTTCATGCTGAACTTTCATAAACATTAAAAAAAATAAAATCAAATTAAAACAAAACAGCAAGATCACAAAGAATTACCCAAAAGTAATGAGGGATAAATGTAGGGATGGAGGAAACTAAAGGGGAAGCGCCACTCTCTGGGTAACTGATAGAAACGGAGCCAAATTTCAAACAACCAATGGCCAGAAAGGTATGCATCAGTTTATTTCTTTTTACTATGAAGGAATCAAGAAACAAAATGGCCCTGCAGGTAAATTTCAGACTTTAGGAATATTCAAAGAAACCCCTAAAATAACTTACAATAATGTAAAAACCTCTCTTGGTCACGGTTATGTGGATTTGTGGCCTCAATTCTCTGTTCAATTTTGCTAGAATCTGACCACAGTGACGCCAACACGCTGAATTCTTCCTTCTTTGCCTATTTTGAAACTGATCCAGAGGAGAGCCCTAAACAACCCTTCTAGGGGTCCTCTGGAAGAAGTGCAGGGGCAATTCTGGAGGCTAGCGTGTGCCCACATTGTGGGAACCACAGATTTAATCCTTGTCCTTCCCAGAACATTGTGGTGAGGATGAGTTGGAGGTGTGAAGTAGGAAGGATTGTGACAGATTTGTCTGAGACAACAGCACAGTCAGAGACGGAGAGGAAAGACTCACTCCATGGTCTGGGAACCCTACTGGGGAGCATGTGGCTGTGTTCATGAAAGGAACTCCATGTGTACATAGGAGGTCTGACAATTAAGTTTGCAAACTTACCTTGGCAGCACTGTAGAAACGACTCGGTAAGGTTTCAGAACCTTGGTGTACCTGCGTCTGTCTCACACCTGTGTTCGTGCCCACATGTGGCAGTGTCTTGCTGAGTGGCATTCATTATTGTTGTGTGTTTTTGTGTGCTGCTGCGAAAATGTTGGAGCTTGAATTAGAGCAATAAAAAAACATTAAATTTATTGTTAAGCTTGGCAAGAGTGGAAGTGAAATCAGGGACATGTCAGTCCAAGTTTGTGGGGATAATGCCATGAAGAAAATGACAGTGTATAAATAAATTCAACATTTTTCTGAGGGGAGAGAAAGTATCACTGATGAAGAGAGGTCCAGGCAGCTAGTAACAAGCAGAACTGATAGAAACATTGTAAAAATTCATCAAATTGTGTATTAAAACGATCAGTTGATTGTGAGAAACATAGTAGATCAAGTAAACATTGATAGAGAAACAGTCAGGAAAATCTTAACTGAAAATTCTGGTGTGTGCAAAAATAGTCCCGAAATTCATCACCGATGATCAGAAGCAAGGCACAGTCGAAGTTTGCCAAGACCTTCTGGAGAGGCAAAACAATGTTTGGACCATGCTATCACTGGGGATGAAACGTGGGTGTGCCAGTACCACCCGGAAAGAAAGCGTCAAAGAGCACAATGGAAGTCAGCCAGTTCTCTACAACCAAAAAAGTTCCATCCGTCCAAATCAAGAGGGAAAACCACATTGCTAACCTTTTCTGAAATCAGAGGGGTTGTTGAATTTGTACCAACTGCACAGTCAACCAAGTTTACTATTTGGAAATGCTAAAAAACCTGTGTGGAGAAGTTAAGATAAAAATGAGCTGAAATTTTTTTCACCAACTCGTGGATCTTGTATCACAACAATACACCAGCCCATGAAGCACGGTCTGGGAGGGAGTTTTAGCCAGTAAGCATAACTGTATTGGAACACCCTCCCTACTCACCTGATCTGACCCCCAATGACATTTTTCTTTACCTGAAGATAAAGGAAATATTGAAAGGAAGACATTTTTATGACATTCAGTCCATCAAGGATAATACAACAACAGCTCTGGCCATTCCAGAAAGAGTTCCAAAATTGCTTTGAAGGGCTGACTAGGCACTGGTGTTGGTGCATAGCTTCCCAAGGGGAGCACTTTGAAGGTGACCATGGTGATATTCAGCAATGAGGTATGCAGCACTTTTTCTAGGATGATTTCGTGAACTTAAATGTCAGACCTCACAGATCCACGTGTTTGCCCTTCGTTCCTGTGGCATTATCCAGGGGGGAACCCAGAGCCCAGGCCCAACACATCAGGTCTGCTCAGTGTGAACAGTGCACTGTCCCAGCTGCCCACTTTTCTCTCTACCTTGTCCATGCCCAGTTTCTACATTTTAACCCAGTCCTTGTCCAGGCCCAGGAGCCCTCAGCAGAGGGAAGAGGCTACAGAGTGTAAAGTCGCCCGTGTGCTTTGTGAAGTAGATTTGAGAGCCGTGGAAGGACACAGCTATTCCAGTATATTTCGTGGAAGAGAAAATCAATATGCTTCCTGTGTTTGTTTCTCTGCCACTGCTCTTTGATTAGTATGCAGGAAGGTAACTATTCTTTCTCCAACCACCTAGTTTTTTAATTGATGGGCTTTTAACCTCATGGTTTTTAGGTGTGGACACACTACCTAACTATATAGTTTGTCCTTGATGATCGCTTCTTTTTCCAAAACTCCCTACTTACTTCACAGAGGTGGGAGAGATTGCCACGCTTCAATAAAGGATCCTTCCTAAACTGCAAGTGCTAGTTTGAAGAAGCTGACATTTGAGGAGCCATGCTGTGTTGCCATGGAAACTACTTGTAGGTTTAAGAAAAACTCTTAGAACCAGATTTTAATCTCAAATACCAGAAGCACAGTACCACACATTCTAAATGGAAAAGAGGAATGGAGTAATGAAAGAAGTGCTCATTTGAAGGCAGACAGCGATTGTTTTCTACAAATTTAAAACGTCATCCTAAAGTTGTATTTGTTGTATGTATATAGTTCACCATAGTGCATTCAAGTTTGATTTTGTCAGAGGTCCAAGCACACTGAAAATGAAGCATTTCAGTCAGACACTCTCATCTTCATTTTTAGTGGAAATTTGAGAAAGCCATTTAAAAGGAAAAGACAATTTTGTGATTATGCAAAATGAGTTTATAAAAGTTTGGCGTAGACGCATCTCTGCGGAAGCATGACACCGGTATCTTGCACTAAATGACAAACTGGCTGCGTGTTACTAATTTAGAGGATGGGCAGTTGTGTGAGAAGTGTGTTAGACAAATAAAGACTCAGAATAAGTGAGTAGGATTCTTTTGTAAAATTCGTAATGGAAAAGAGAAAAAAACAAAAGCTTTGTGATGGTCTCAACATCCACGAGCACGTTGGCACGTTTAAAGACGAAGTTGTAAGGCGGTAGGAGGTACTGCTAGCTGGGATGGAAAAAGGCCTTTAAAACGTTTTGAAAGATCTTTTTAATATTTTTACCAACAGGGAAAGGTCCACACTAACTAGAGAATGGCTGATGAGGTAATGAATCTTACGAAATGTCCTAACTCCAGCCACTCCTCACTTAACAATCTACCTGTTAATGACGCTTCAGAGACAAGTCCTCCAGTGCAGGGGATGTCCCTCCTCAGTCTGTCCCCTTCCCACAGTTGGTTGGTACTCACTACACCGAGGGTTCACAATCGCGCAGGACCACGTGTTTCATTTGTAAGTGTGGTGTCACGTGATATCTACTGAAAAATACGTACCCTGTGGTGCCAAAACCCACCACAAGGCATCTGCCATTAAGCTCCTTGCTTATCGACCAGTTTGCTTAATGACCTAGGAACAGAACTTGGTCATTAAGTGAGGAGTGCCTATAATTTTTTTTACTTCAGTGAAAGTCTTCGAGCAGGAAAGGATCCATGGATGAAAATGTCTTAAAAGCCTAGATAAATAACATAATGTTAGCTTGCTGTGTTAAAATTAAAGATTATTTTATGTGAATGATTGGAGTCAGGAACCAAGGATAAGGGAGACAAGATTTCCTGTTTCCCAGATGAAAAAAATATGAGCTCATCAGAAATGTGATAAGATCATCAAAAATACACAGCTGAAAATAAATTCTAGTACATAGGTGATGGATTTGTTGCATAACAGCAAATTCTTCAAAAAGATGTAAAAAAGTTTAAGGGACAACTATCTTCGATTCCTCAACAAATTGTGGTATGTTGATAGTCCCACCGCTGTGCTCGTGATTCACTTGCCTCCATGACTTGTCCGCATTGTGATCCAGCAGTGAGTAAACAAAGGACCCATCAGGACTGGGAGCTCCCACGCCAAAGGGACGACACACTCTAAAAACATGTAGTTATAGAAAACATAAAAGCTCTGTAACTTTGTCTGCTTATAAAAGAGGCTCGAGGAAAAGTTAAGTCGTGCAAGGGAATAGAGAGTAATGTGGCAGCTGTTTTAAATGATGTACTGAAGGAGGGGACTTGGAGACTTCTTAGAGGAGACTTCAATGAAATGAGGGAGCTGTGAGCCTTGCAAGGATTTTGGGGAAGATCATTCCAGGAAGGGGAAACAGCAAGGAAAAAGGGAAGAGGAACCTGAGCAATGCACCTGCAAGGGAGCCCTGCAGACAGAAGGGGTCTGTGTGACTGGGGTGGAGTGAGCAAGGGAAGAATGACCGGCCAGGGCAGATGCAAGGGCTGCATCACGCAGGCTTAGACCCCACTGTAAATGCTTTGGGTTGTATTTAGTACTGAGAGGTCATTGGATGTTTTTAAGAAATGAAATATCATAATGTAACTGAACATTAAATGATCGCTCAGCTACTAAGAGGGGGATAGACTGTCATTTCCAAAAACAGAAACAAGGTGAGAAGCTCCATAGCAGGAAGGAAAGATGGTGGTGAGAACCAAAGCGGTCCCCATGAGTGGAGTGTGAAAGGTTCACATTGAGAACGCATTTTGAAGTTAAAACTGGTAGATTCTCAACAAAGGAATGGATGTTGGATGTGCAATAAAGACCAGAATCAAGACCGAGTCCAAGGATTTGGTCATGTGGGGCAGAAACTATGCCGATGCCACTTTTTTGGAGGAAAGCAAACATTTGTGGGATGCAGAAAATTAAGATTTTAATTTTTAAAAAGTTAAATTTGCATTGCCCATTAGAAATCCAGGTGCCAAGTAGATGTATGAGCCTGGAGTTCAGATGGGAAGTCGGGGCTACACATGGAGTTTAGAAGTTCCAGGCAGGTCCATGAGGATGAAAGCCATGGAACTAGAGGACATTGCCTCGTACAGGAATGTGGGTAGGGAAGAGAGAAGAGGCACAAAGACGGAGCCCAGATCATTGTAACCTTCGTAATTAAGGCAGGAGGGTACAGCAAAGGGGACTGAAAAGCAGCAGTCAGGGTTGGGAGGAGAACTGGAAGTGGGTGACGTCACCCAAACTCAAGGAAGCTAGTGCTTCGAGGAGGATGTGATCACTGTGTCACCGCTGTGTCTGAATAAAATGGACAGGGAGAACTACCTTTTACATTTGGCAATTTGGAAGTTATTAGGGACCCTAATAAGAGCACTTTTAGTGGAGTGGTAGGAGCAAAACACTAATTGGATCCAAAAGAGAACAGCAGGGGAAGTACAAGAGAATATAAACCATTCTTCTTACATATTTGCTATAGAAGAAAACTTAAGTTTTCTCACAGCAAATATAAGAGGGCTGTGTGTGGGGAGGAAGTCAAAGGAAGGAATTGTGGTTGTTTTATAATGGCAATGTTATGCATGTTTCTATGCAAATGAGAACTAACCAATAGGGAGGGAAAATTTGGTGAGGGGTAGGGAAAAATTATTCTAGGAACAAAGTCTGTGAGATGGAGAGAGAAAATTGGATCAGGTGCACAATTCAGAAGATGGCCCTAGGAGCCTAGAAAGTTCGTACATTGTAACAGGAGAGACAGTGAATAACTTCTTATAAATAATAAGAAAAACATCTAGGTAGATTGGAATACTTGCTGATGAACATAGGAATTCTTTTTGATAGCTTCTATTGCAACAGTGAATTCCAGAGGTCATAGACACAGAGTTTTGGGAAATCTGGGGTATGTGAGTTGCATATTGCTGGGTAATAATAATATCACAAATTTCGCAGCTTAAAAAAATGTAAATTTATCATCTCCAGATGTTGGAGCGTCAGGATTCTAAACATGGTTTGTCTGGTCCTCTGAAAGGCTATAGTCAAGGTGTCAGCCAAAGGCACATTCTCAAGACTCACTTCAAACTTAGGGTTGTTGGCAGGATTCAGGGACTTGCAGACAAATGGATTGAGGGCCTTAGTTTTTTGCTAGCTATTCGCTTGTCACCCTCAGTTCTCTGCCACGTAGACATTTCAAATACGGCTGCATGCCTCATCGAAACCAGCAGGGAAGCATCTTCTAGCAAAACAGACATTACAAGCTTATACATCATAATCAGAGATGTGACATCTAGTCACATTTGCAGTATACCATCGGTGAGAAGCAAGTTGCAGGCCCCACCCACACTCAAGTGGGAGAGAGTACACAAGAACTTGAGTACCAGGAGGGTGGGACAACTGGGGTGATTGTAGAGCCTGTCTGATACAAGAAGGAATGGGAGCTTGGGGAGCTCCCTGGTGGTGAGAGGGTAAGGCTTTGGCGCTGTCAACACCGCGGTCTGGGTTCGATGCCCAGCCAGGGAAATACCCACATAAAAAAAAAAAAGAACAGGAGCTTGGGTCAGATTAAGAAGTATTCAGTGCCATGAGGAACTAAACTAACATGAGTTACAGACTTTATTCAGATTTCAGCAGTCGTTTCTTTAATATGCTTTTACTATTCCAGACACCGTTTGCATTTAATTATCATGTCTCCTTAGTCTCTCCTTGTCTATGACAGTTTCTCAGTCTTTCCTTGATTCATGACCTTGACATTCTTGTGCAGTGCTGGTTAGGTATTTTGCAAAATGCCCCTCAATTTGAGTGTGTCTGATGATTATTTTTTCTGATATCTAGACTGGGGTTATTGTTTTTTTAGAAAGAAGACCACAGAGGGAGCATGTGTTTTGAAGTTAGAAGAGAACATCTTGTATGCTGATGAGAATGATTCACTGGAAAGGGGGACATTTAATGATGTGCGAGTGACAGAGAAGCACTGTCAGAGTAATGCCTTTGCGTAGACAAGAGGAAATTGGATTTAGAACCCAGGGGGAGAGATTGGCCTTTGATGAAAACAAAGATAGTTTATTCATAGTGAAAACAAGGGCTGACTGAGCTTAGGAGCACAGACGATGCTTTAAAAGAGTGTATGTGGTGGAAGAAATTTATGCACATTTTCTTTTGACGCTATTAGTTTTCTATCGCTGTGTAACAAATTATCACAAATTTAGCAGCTTCAAACAACATATATTTTCTTATTTCAGTTTTCATGAGTCAGGTTACCTGTCATGGTTTAACTTGATTCTCTGCTCAGGGATCTCAGGGTTGTAAGGAAGGCGTCAAGGGTCATCTTCCCAGTTCACAGTTGTTGGGGGAATTAATTTCTCTGCAGCTATAAATCCAGGGTGGTTTCCTCCTTCAGATCAATAAGGGGGTTTCTCTAATGTCTTGTTTCTAACTTCTGACTTTCTGTTGAAGAGCTCACCTTATTAGGTCTCCCACCCAGGATTACCTTTTGATTAACTTAGTCAACTGATTAGGGATCTCAATTATATCTTCAAAATGCCTTCATCTTTGCTGTGTAACAGTCTCAGGAATGATAACCCATGAACTTGCCCTACTCTGTTAGATACATATATAAGACACATATATCCTGCCCATACTCCAGAGGTAGAGATTATTATATAAAAGCATGGCTCATTGGGCATCATCTTCAGTTGCTTCGACCTTCTTAATTAAGTAGGAGGCAAGATCATGATTGTTTAGACAGAGAAGGAAATGGAGAAAATGGAAAAAGAATGAACTATATGAGTGTACTTTTTGATTCTAAACAATTTCTTCAAGATTTGTAGAGCTTCTCCAGCATGTGGCTTCCTAAGATAACTGTTCATCCAACCCAGCACTCATACTTTAATCAATTACTAAATACTCTGAATGGTTTATGTGGGCTTTGTCATAAAGAGTAATAAGTAATTGATTCTACTTTCTTTCTTAAGATTTATTGATCTATGAGCAATTATGAATAATGGAGAAAGGAGGTTAATATTCAACACATTTTCTAAATGTTAATATTGCTTGAAAAGCATGCCAATATTTACATTAAAAAATTTCTGGTGCATGTTCTATTTTAATAGCAGTATTAAATTTAGCAAAATATTTAATGGAAAGAGCATGAGATTATGCAAATAGCTCAGGAGCTGTGACTATCTCAAACATTGTACTTGTTAGAGTAAATGACCAATTAAAAGTCTGTTTAACTGGGACACTTCTAGAATTTCTGCTACTAATATGTTAAATCAACACCAATATCCTTACTTTCAGGTAACAATAAAGAACTTGCCTGAAATTCACGTTGTGCAAAAGGCTCATTAAAAAAATTATGAAATAGAACTACAATTTTATCTTTAATGTTTTAGTTAATGGTAAGAGGAAATTACATATACATACATTTTGTATATATGTGTAATTTCACATACACACCAATATTATTTAGCTACAACCATCAAATCATGGAATACATGTAGCCACCCCCAAAATAGAGTAACACTAAGAAACACTCATGAACAGAAACCTCTGTGTAACATATTGCTTTGTATATGCAACTCTTCATGTGAGTGTATCATTGGTTCAATGAGCATTTAATTTGTACCTACTCTGTGCCAGGCACTGGGAATATAAAGGTAGAAAAGGCACACTCATTAATTGGGGCTAGGCTTCGAAGCTATGGAAAATGCTACATTTCATTAAATTTAGTGTTGAGTCCATGGCAGTTTTTAAAAAGTTATGTACCTATTATGTTCTTTTCTACATATATTTTACATTCTTTACAAATGTGTAAATGAGGATACTCCCTACACGCAAGGTGTTTATAGTACAGAGAAAGATACTTATGTATAAAAGCTTATCTCAACACAAAGTAGTAAGTACTAACAGTGTACTCTGAGTGCCTAACCTGTGTAATGTAGAGAAAGGGTTGGGTGAGGGAAATATTTCTAGATAAGTTGAACCTATAGTAAAATGACGATTTGCTTGGGTCCATCTCTACTCAGCTGTGGAACACTGGCACCTTCCATATCTATAGTTTCCTTAACTATATAATAAATAAAGGCTACTTCTAAATGTTGGATGCATATTATATAAAATAACATGTACAACATTTAATGTGGTGTGTAAGACACATTAGATACTTGCTAGAAATATGACTTCCTTTCTGCCTTTACTTCTTGTCCAACTCTCATCTTTTCAGCAGGAGTAAATGAAGTGAGAAATAATGGAAAAGACATCACCAAAAATTAAACAAAAAGAACACAGGGTTATGAAATAACAAGTTGTTTGGTAATCCTGAAGTAAAATACTATTGTAGCAGACATATTAAGAAAAAAAAAAAAAAAGAACCAGATGAGACTATCACTGCAGGCATGGAATGGGCATGTGATAGTTTGTGAAGAAGTTTGTGCTTTATTCTGTAGGCAACTGGGAGTCACTTAAAGGATTTGAAGCAAAAGAATGACCTTGACTCTGAGTCTAGATATTGATTTGAAATAGTCAATACTGTAGGTATATAAACTACTTAAGAGGATACAATAGATCAAGTAAAAAATGATGGTCATAGATATGGTTAGATAGTACAGGTAGAGAATGGCATAAATATTTAGGAGGTATCTAGGGGAAAGATGATGAGATTTAGGGCATAGAGTGTGATAAGGCAAAGAATGACCCTGGGTTTCCGGCTGTGTCTCTCTCTATCATGAACAGAGATAGGGAAGAGAGAATAAGGAGGGAAGATGAAAGAAATTCTATGACCAACAGAAGTGGAATTGTTGGTCATAAGATAAAGGTGTGCTTAACTTTGTAAGAAATTGCCAAATGTTTTGAAAGGCGAGATATTTTACACTGCCTCTGGCAAAGCTGAAAAGCTTTTTCATTTTAGCCATTTGTATGAGTGTCTTGTAGTACATTGTAGGTTTTAAAAAATAATTACAGGAAACTCATGCTTTTTGTGTGTGTGTGAATGGGGGTGGGTGCAGGATTGTACAGCTCTGCGCATTTGTCCATGTACAGAGTCCAGTAATAACTACCTCAGTTAGGAATCAGAAGCTTCCTCTTCCCCAGTGTTATCTTGTGCTGCTGCTTTATCAACCCAGTCTCTAACTCCTGAGCCTTGTTAACAGCTACTCAATTGTCCGTTGAGCATTGCCTTTTTCAGTCATAGAGTAATAAAGTGTATTACTTGGAGGCTTACTTCTTTCGTTTAGCATAAAGTATCTGATATTCATCCATGTGGTTGCAGGTATCAATATTTCATTACTATTTATTGTTGAGCAATATTCTATTGTAGGAATGTACCAGAGTTCATTTATTCTTTTGCCCAATGAAGGACATTTGGATTGTTCCCAGTTTGAGTATAAAAATGACAGTAATGGCCAACATTCATTGAATATTGCCCTATCTCAGGACTGTTTTAGGCATTTCATTTGTATTAACATGTTTAATATCCACAATGTTATTTGAAAGGCAAATACCAGAGTAATAAAATCCAGAGTAGATGCCAAATGTTATGTTTAAGGTTTGTATTTTATAGAATTCCCATTTCCCCCCATTTTTATGCCTATATAAAAATTCAGGCTGTTTTCCATTTTAATTGGTTTTGATGCTATTGATACCATTAACATAAAAATGATTTTAGTACTACATAGCAATCTTAGCTATCATCCAGCCCATTCCTTTCATTTTAAAGATATGGAAACTGAGGTTAGTTATTAGTAAACATTTCGGTTTCTTTTTTAATGAATGGTGAGCTATGGTTAATAAACTTCCAATTCAGCAAATGTAAATCCCTTTCTATATAAAATTCTGAGCTACATAATTTATTTCATTTTAATTGACTCAATTGACTTTCATTTTTTCAGTTACTTATGAGCAAGGCTGTCATGGATATAGCTGATTAGACATAAGGAATCAACAAATGTAAAGTGCTTCACCTAAAACAATGTTTTATTAGTTTAAAAAAAAAACTTATTTTGAAAGAAGCTAGTGTCTTAGCCATGTGTATATCCTCTTTACCACTCACTACATACTCTGACAGAAACTCAAGACACATTTAACTAATGAATACCCCTCAAAAATTATGGGAAGAATTGTTTGAAGGATACATAGACTATCTACTCTAGGATGTTTATGAAATTTGGTCTTGATGCATTACAGGGAAGGTGCTAATAAAGGTATTGTTCCTTATGTTGTAGTATCCTCTTAATGAGAATCCTCAGAATGAATCCCTCTCTTAATAGCAAGGCAGCTATCCTTTTGAGACATTGATTTGTATCTTATACCATGGACTTTGCACACTATGTAGAATGATATGTCCTTTTTCATATTGTCTACTCAAAAACTTGAGTTAAATTTGTGACCATCAGTACAGCAGTGTATTTACCATGATATTCAGTTTGCATTTTATGCTGAGTTCAGTAAGTGTATTCGTATTCTTGCTCTACTTTTAACCTAGACTATGTTTGCACGTTATGTATTCTAACAAATCACTAAGATCCTTTTTGAAATAAAGCAGGTAAGAAAGGTGAGTAGAGAATAAGATAAGCTGAATGGCAGGAAAGCAGCAAAAGAGAAAAGTCAGTTGTGGAAATGGGGGCTAGATTTAAATCCAGTTACTTATTGATTTTGTTTGTTTGTTTTTGCTTCTTTTTTTTGTTTGTTTGTTTTGTTTTTGTTCTACTTGCCAGGATTCAAAAATGAATTGAAATCTAGTAAGTAACAGAATAAAAGCAGTCCAGGTTCTTCTCAGTGAATATGTATTAATTCAAATCAGCTATTCAAAAGCCAAATTAGGAGCAGTAATAGAGATTAAGAGATAAACAGCTCACTCACTTTTTTGGGTGCTATTGTTTCTGATCTTACATCAGATAAGACCTGAGGAAAGCTGTCACATCAGAGTCCTCATGAATATACTTCATTGACTTGCTCTTTATTATCAGATACTTGGAATTTATCCAATAATCATCACAATGACTAGTCATATGAAATCCCCTTTAGTGTTGTTATATAAAAAACTGAAGACATTTTTCACAATACAACTTTACATTCTTTTCCTATCAGAGGTCACAAATTAGTGACCCAGGAAATAGACCCAATCAGCAAATATTTTTTAAAACTGCGATATGTGCCATGTTATAATTTTAAAAAAAAATTACACACACACACAAGCATACAAACATCCTCATTTTAGTGATCCACTGCTACAAAGGGCAATACAGACAGGAGCTGATTAGCAACTACTCCTTTTATGTGAGAGTTGTTCAGTGCCTAGAATTCTCTAGGGTCTTAACCTTTTGTGTTTTTGTTTTGTTAAACCTTGGAGGTTTATTTATAATATCTGACAAGATCCTGTAGGTTTTTGCATTTTTGACCCTAGGTATATAATGCCTATTTGAGAAATTTATTTTAAAATGTATCAACAAAGTTAAGTTTGTCTCATATAGACAAGAGGATGCTGTGTTTCTGGCAATAAGAATATAATTTCTTGCATTAACTATTCAGAAACTATACCAAATGTGTAGTCAACCATATATGCTGGCACTGTACGTACATTCTTTTCTAAATTATATAATTCATCATTTATACAATTATTTTCTGTGGAATACTTCAAATCCTTTTTGTAAAGTCAGAGTATACATCTTCTAATAAGAGGAAACATTACCTAAAATCTATTTAAGAATAACACAAATAAAAAAATTAAAATGAGAAAATAACGTGCATTAACAAAGTTTATTTGGAAATTAAGTCTTTGGCTATAAACACATAACATTCATATAAGAAAAATTAAACAATTTGAGCTCAGCTCCTATTCATATCATTGTTACTACTTTTCTTACAAAATTACCTAAAAAGTCAAGAGCATCATTTTCAAGAATGCACTGTAATTAAATATAGCAACACAGCAAATTTTCAAGAATATAGCAATTAGATTTACAGTTGCATTTTACATGTAGTTAAGCGATAAGACTGCTCCATTTTAATATTTATGGCTTAATAGTATGCCATGTGGCTAATGTCTGAATAATTAAAAATGATATACACTATTCAATATAGAGTATGTACAAACAATATAAAAATGTGGCATGCAACTCTTAAGTGAGATTCAAACATAAGTTTCTAAAGTCACTGCATGTCTTACAATTGAATTTCTTCTAAATATTTTTCTTTATTGCATTTGATATTTTTAAGATCAGGGTAAAGACCATATTATATTAAATTATCAAATTAACATGGTGATTAGTGGTTTGATAATGTCTTTTGTAGAAGTGACTCAAAAATACATTTATGCATAGACATAATTATAATTAATGAATTTATATGACTGAGTAGCTGAAGTTTTGTCACTTTGAGTTATTTTAAATAATCTTTGCTCAGATTTTTAACCTAGTCTTTCAAAGTTATAAACAAAAACACAAAACATGATGATAGTCGTATACTCTAAGTCAAATTAAATGTAAAATTATATTACCATGATACATCACTGTTTTATGTCATAAACTACTTATTTCAATGGGGTAGCTTCTGAAAGGCTTTTTATCTTTATGTTTAAATTTACTGTATATTTTTATATAAATTGAGAAACTTGAAATGAAGTCTAGAATATCCAATAGAAAAAGTGCCATTATGTTTTGATTTTAGTAAATTTTAGATCTATGACTATATGCTTATGTCTCAAATTATTGTATTTTGATATCATAAATAGTAATTATATAACAAAAAAAGGCTAATAAGCATGCTGAAAAATGCTCCTCCCTTCATTAAGTAGCTGGAATATAAGAGAACTTCTAAGGTTTTTGATTTGACTAAATGAATAATTCTCTGTAATTAAGCCAAGTAGTACCTGAATTCTCAAAAACAAGCTTACATTAAGCATACAATAACATTTAACCTTTATGTGGATATATATAACAAACTCAGTATAAAATTTAATTTGGAATACATTTTTTAAAAAAAGGACTATCCCAGCCAAAAGACTCTTTTACTTATGGCTAGGTCAATTTTTTATTTTGAAATTGTAAGTATTTGTAAAAATAACAGATTTTGCTGATCATAACTAATGTATATAGATAGCCTCTATATTACAGGCCGTAAGAATGTTGACCTAAATTCTAATTTTAGATATAGACTTTCAAGAACTGGTTCTGTAGGCACTATAAAGTTTAAGAGCAGTCATCTTTTTTAAAATAAGTAACTGATCAGTTTGCAAAAGCACAGGCTACGAACTTAGTAGGTTTTCAGGTGGCTGTGACCTTTGCTGTTCTAGGGGAAGATCAATTTCCTAAAGGATGTTAGAGCCAATATGTGATTATGCCCAAAGATTAAAAAAATAAGAAAACATCTCTGAAATTAAAAAGATAACTTTTATTTTTGTGTTTATAACATAAATTTAGATTTAAAAAGTTTGTACAGTTAAATATATACTTTGTTAATGCTGCATATCTCAAATAGAGAAATTATATAGAGTGTAATGAGTACTACTTTTCATCTGCTGATCAGAAATTAAACATTTCATAAATAGAAAGGAATAGATTTTTATATCTAAGATACTGTAAGTTTCATGTATGCTTTTATTAAAGTTAACTCCATATAACAGAATAGTCATCTTTTAATTACATACTCTTAAAATGGAAAGAAGTTAACATACAACTGATATAAACATTAATAACAGCAGTTTTTGACAATATTAGTCCTTAGGCAGTGGTTCTCAGCCTTCTAATGCCACAACCCTTTAATACAGTTTCTCAAGTTGTGGTGACCCCCATAAAGTTATTTTCGTTGCTACTTCATAACTGTAATGTTGCTACTGTTACGAATCGTCATGTAAATATCTGATATGTGTTTTCTGATGGTCTTAGGCGACCCCTGTGAAAGGGTTGTTAGACCCCCAAAGGGGTCACGACCCAGAGGTTGAGAACCGCTGCCTTAGGGGGAGCAGTGAAGGAAAAATTGGTTTCTTCAATCAAAACAAAGGGACTGATTGAATCATAAAAGATTAATTATGATTCATGCATTGCATATATTACACTGCTTTTTAAGTTAAATTAGTTTACTGAATTCAAACCTATAGTTTTTAAACTTAGGAAATCAAATTTTTGCTCTTACATACTTGTGATCATAATGACCTAAACTGTGTTACAAGTCAAATGGTAAAGGCAGCTGTAATGAATACCTGAGGAAGATTTGAAAGCATTCCTCCCTAAGAATAACAAAACTACAGGGGCTGGCACAAGTAACACCCCTTTTTTTATGAGCTGGTAATCTATAACAAATCCTTTATTATAAAATCATAAGTATGTATGGTTATGATTTTGTAATAAAATCATAACTCAAGTCCAGGCATTATATATTACAGATAATTCCTCTTAACAAATGTTTTTTAAAACAGGAGAAACACACAATATAATAATTACACATTAGTAAACCATTGTGTGATCAGATTCTGGACATTCTTCCCTTGATGATAACTTTCTGCAAGGAAGACAGAATGTGTTTTATTTTACTTTGAAATCTGACTGTCACTGGCTGTTTGGGGTAATACGCTGGGAACCACAACAAGGGTCAGAGGTAAACTGTGCTGCAGCAGACTTATGTTGACAAGAGGAGCAGGATAGGAAGGATGGTATCAATGGTGAGGATTTGCTCATCTTGTTTTGATACACTTTCCCTTAATCTTAGAACTATTTCATAAAACAATTTTCTGTCATGATGGGTTCAAATATATAACAAACAATGACAAAAATTCCTCTCTAGTAGGTATGTCTCTACTTAACTATAATAAAACATGATACATGATAAAGTATTATGTATGACATATTTAGAGGCTAACTGGATAAAAAGTCCACAGGTTTTATCTGTATTGAGTATTCTGACAAAGATGCTTGGTTATATCAGTACAGTGTTTTGGTTTTTTTTCCTAGTAATCTCTGGTAGAAAGTAGATTAGGCCTCAGGAAATTAGTACAATGGTAATAATTGTTTTCTGAAAAATAAGAAATTCATAACTTATAAATTAAATTTGGCATCAATCATGCCTCTTTTCAAAACTGGTATTTCACTTTAAAACCATTGCTTAAAAATACATACCGTCTGGTGGGCTATTTTATGATAAATTCCACTGCTAATTCGTTTCTGTACAATGTCTTTATATGCTGAAGGTTTATATGCCATTATTTAGTATTACCCTATTGCTTCTCTTTTATAAATATCTAAGAAATAATATTCATGTAATAGCATATATATTAGCGTTTTACTATAGTTCTAGTTACAAGTATTAACTATAATAATAAAATTCATTCTTTTTTCAAGATTCATTTTTAGTATACAGGTGATTAATTTGTCACAATATGACAAACAATTCATCACAAGTATTTAACCTGAAAGGAAACATAAAAAGTATAATGTTTTTTATTGGAATATTACTACATACAATAATTTAAAGTTACTAGTCTTTTAAATGAAATATTCCTATCATTAATTGTTAAACTTAATCAAATATCAGACTTCAGGAAAGAATTTAAGATATAAAGGAGTTTTCATTTCCATGTCCCTAAAATCTACAAATAGCTTAAAATATTAAAAGAAAATCCAAAAATAACATCAACTTTTTTCTTATCTAACATTTGGTCTCTGATTAACATTAAATTGAAAAACATGAATAATAGAAAATAAATATTGACAAGATACTCTAAAAACGGTAATATTTTAGGCATTATATCTTCATAATCATGAAACAACTAAGTTTTCTTAATAACTGAGAAACAATTCTTAACTTTTATATAAGAACTTTTCATAGCTTCTAAAATCTGGAATTCAACATTACAAAGCAGAAAACATTAGAACATTATCTAGCATGCTGTAGGTAAACAAAACTCTGCAAATGATGATATGTATTGTGCTGTAGAAAGCAGGACTTCCTAACACAATATGGTTCACAGTGAGAGTACTAAAGTATGGTTTTTCTTTTTCTTAATATTAGAGAGTTATATAGAATCCAAACACCAATACCATGTTGACTGAATCAACAAAAAAACTTAAGATGAAACATACTATCTTTTAGGTCTTTTTTCTTTAATAGACCAACTATATTAATGTATATATACAATCCTATTTCTTTGGGCCCATAATACAAGTAGGATTTAACTGTGTACTAACTACTTTTTGTAACAAACATTTATCTGTTGTGAAACAATTAAATTGCCATAAAAGCAGGATTTCAATTTCTGTCAGAAATTCAGCAAATGATGCCACAGGGAATGTTTTTTGCACAATGTTCTTTCAAGTATTTTCTCAGTGCAGCATTGTAAAAGGTGGCAATGATAACATTACTACCTTTAAAAAAGTACACATTATTTTTATTAAAAACAGTACATACTGATTTTAACAATTTTCTTTCTTCAAAATAGGCATTTGTTGCAATTAGATAATTTCTGTAATTATTAAACTTGATCAATGCATTAAGAAACAGGCAGCTGGTGATCTAAAGCATAAGTTGCTCTTTCCTTACTGTATTTTTCAGACCACTTGCGAGTTAGTTCTAGATAAAGGCTTGGTTTATGAGGCCGGTAATCCAGGTACACTGTATTACTGGTTCTTTTGGGAACAGCTTTTTCAATTTGAGTTCCTTCATGCCACTCATTAAAAGAGGTGATAGAAATCACACTGGGATGGACTTGGAGTGCAGCACTTAGAGCTGTTTCATAATACTTCCCATTGATTCGGTTCCGAGTGTTCTGATTGTTCCATGGACGGATGCTGGTATCTATGTATCCTGGGCCCACACTTGGGATAAATATTAGTTTGAAGTGATCACAAAATAATTTTAGCTTAGCCCAATTCTCATATGATGAGCCATAAGTAAAACCATTTGTAGCAAAATATGTGTAAATTCCATCAAAACCACTTTGAAGGATATCATATTTATGTTTGTCTTCTACTAGAAGTGCAATAAACAAGCCATCATAAGGAGAATTACGAATGCTCTGAGACCCCGAGACAGTTAACAAATTGGCCCATTGTTCGGGCTTTGTAATATAGGAATCATAGACATAAAACATAGGAAGAGCATTGCCAGTCTTAGTCTTGTACCTGTAAAAAGCCGGATGACTTCCATATCTAGAATACAAACATAGGTAAAAGTGCAATGAATATTCAGAACTCATAGACAATAACTGTTCATGTACTGAAAACGAAGCTAAGCAATAGTTTAAGCACACTGTTCACCTTCTTCGGGGAGTCAGTTATTTAAGTGTAATTATTAAAAATGCATTTTTAATTTTAGACATTGGGAAATGAAATACTGGCTACATTAAGATATTACCCAACAAGAATTAATTATCATATACTAAGGTTTAACAAACACCATGAAAGTCCATTTTCTACGTGAATATATAAACAGTTTTATTTTGTATCAGTGATACATGACCCACTGTTGCTGACAAGTTTCCTTGTAAGGGAATGGTGTTGGTTAAAAACGATTACTAGTGAAATTCTTGAACAAAATAAAACTGTATTAATAAATTCTTTCCCTGTAATAAGACTAAATGTAAATGAAAATATTAGACATAGGTCCACTGCTATAAAAGTGGTTGACATTTTATAATCTGAATCTTCTTTTAAAGAGACAAAACTCTACATTCATAAGATTTAAAAAATAATATGAATTGAAATGGTCAGTATAACAGAAATCACTAATAGCTTAATAAACAAAATAAAGAGCAATCTTTAGTCATACAGAAAGTGAACTGTAAGGAACTTGAGAAATGTTCAAGATGACTGCAATATTCATTACAAAGTTAGTTTAATTTTAATTATGTCAGACCATAAATCACTTAAGTCTCTCCAATAAATTTAAATGTACTTTTCTGACAACCATAATTATCATTGGATCATAAACCAGTTCATTATAAACACAGAAGACACTCACTTGTCTATAATGTATTTGACATTTGTGTACATGTTTTGATCATCTCGATTGTTATATGGTTCGATGTGAAAAGTGACCTAAAACAAAAATATTGATTAGAGAAAATATTATCTGTGATGTAAAATTAAAGTATATCCCTATTTTAAATTAATCCTATGATTTAATAACATTAATTTTAAATGAATACTTATTGAACAAAGAAGTTACTAGAGAATTTTTAGAGTAATAACATTTAGTAAGAAGCTTTATTAAATAAAATGCTAAATATTTCATACATTTTACCTCAGTTAATTCTCACAATTCTATAAGGTTATGATTACTATCTTCATTTTCTAAATGAGGCAATCAAAGTTAAGATAGTTGCAGTAACTTTTCACATCCAGCCAGCTGGAGGCAATATGGATATAGAATTCAATTGTTCAACCACTGTGCAATACTTCTTCCTGTATGTTTATTCCTTATAAAGAATAAATAGGTATATATTGTATATTCAGACATATAATTTTTTAATTAAGGCAAAAAAAGAAAACATGGTCTAGAAAAATCTGGATTCTTTTTTCAGGTGTGATCAAGTTTACACTTAAATGCAATCAACAGCAAATGTCTTTAAATGACAAATTCTTCTATATAATTAAAATAGCATTTTATAGAATGTATGGTTAATTTGTACTATAATTATCTACTAGTACTAGAAAGGCCAATACTTCTCAGAATGCTATTGATATCTCTGCTGTAATAGTAAATACTATACACAAAAGAATCCATTATTTTAAAATGAGGTAATGTTGTTTGATCACATTATCAAAATTTAAGTGTGCAACATAAATCAAAATCTGTTGTGTGCTCACTACTAAAAGTCTATTTTCCAATCATCACCATACATTTGACTCCCTTAACCGATGGCCTTGCCCTCAAGTAACTAGCAATGTTGTCTCTATCTATGTGTTTTGTTTTGTTTGTTACATTTTTTATATTCTACGAGTGAAATCTTATTTTCTTAGTCCTTTTCTGTCTGACTTTCACTTGTCACCATACCCAAGATCCATCTGTGGTGTCACAAATGGCAATATTTTATCCATTTTATGGTTGAGTAGTATTCCACTGCATATATGTATCGTACTACAACCTTATCCATCCATCTGTCAATGAACACTTAGGGGTACACATATCTTTTCAAATAGATGTTTTCATAATCTTTGGATAAATACCCAGAAGAGGAATTGCTGGATCGTATGGTAGTTCTAGTCTTAATTTTTTATAAAAAACCTTCACACTGTTTGCCACCATAGCTGTCCCAATTTATATATCACCAACAGTGCACAAGTGTTCCCTTTTCTCCACATCCTCTCCAACATTTGTTATTTCTTATATTTTTTATATTAGCCATTCTAATACATTAGGTGACATATCATTGTGGTTCACTAATAATTAATGAAGTGAATATCTTTTTATGTATATCTTTTCATGTGCCTGTTGGTCATCTGTATGTCTTCCTTGGAAAAATGTCTATTCAGATACTCTGTCCATTTTTTAATTGTTTCTTTTCTGATGTCATGGTTGAGTTGTACAAGTTCTTCATGTATTTTGAATATTAGCCCCTACTGCAAATATCTTCTATTTGGTTGCCTTCTGTTTTGTTGATGGTTTCCTCTGCAGTGCAAAAAGCTTTTTAGTTTGATATAGTCCTATTTATGTTGTCTCCTTTGCCCTTGGAGTCAGATTCACAAAAACACCACTAAGATGGACTGTCCACTAAGCTCAGTGCCTATTTTACTTGTATGTTTTTTTATTGTTCCAGGTCTTACATTCAGTCTTTAATCCATTTCAAGTTAATTTTTGTGTATGGTGAAAGACAGTGGTCTAGTTATATTCTCTTGCATATGGTTGTCTAGTTTTCCCAGTACCACTTATTGAAGAGATTTTCTTCATTGTGTAGTCTTGGCTCTCCTTTGTTGTAAATTAGTTGTCCTTACATGTGTATGTTTATTTCTGAGGCCTCAATTCTGTATCATTGGTCTTTACATCTGTCGCCTGCCAATATCATACTGTTTTGATTATCACAACTTTGTAGTATAGTTTGTACTCAGGGAGAGTGATACCTCCCTCCAGCTTTCTTCCTTTTTCTGAGGATACTTTGGCTACTGGGGTTTTTTTGTGGTTCCATAAAAATTTTAGGACATTTTGTCCTTTTTCTGGAAAAAATGCCACTAGTATTTTGATTGGAATTGTACTGAATCTGTAAATCTCTTTAGGTAATACAGGCATTTTAAAACACTGTTAATTCTTCCAATCTATGAATGAAGAATATCTTTCCATTTCTTTGCAACTGCTTTCAACAATGGCTTGTAGTTTTCAGTGTACAGGCCTTTTAGCTCCTTTGTTAAGTTACTGCTAGGTATTTTATTTTTTTTCATTGGGATTGTTTTCTTCATGACTCTTTCTGATACTCATTGTTAGTATACAGAAAAGCACCAGACTTTTGTATATTGATTTTGTACCTTGCAACTTTACAGTATTCATTTACTGTTTCTAATAATTTCTTTTTTTGTAGCATCTTTAAGATTTTCTATATATAAAAATCACATCATCCATATTAATCAATGTTACTAATTTTAAAGTCAGAACTTAGTGAAGATACCTTACTCTACCTTTATATAATACTTCTGAAATCTAGTTTTACTAAAGTTTTTAATGCTAAAAAAGTAATCTCAAATTCATTTCTACAATATATTGTATTTTCTTTTTAACTTCCATTGAAAGATGACTGGCAAAGGGTAGACAGGTATTTTTACACTCTTATATGAGCTCTGACAAGTAAGTTCATGAACTCATTCTAGAAAAAGTGCTACGTACCTCATTGCTGAATATCACTACAATCACCTTCTAAGTACTTCCCTTGGGAAGCTATGTGCTGATGCCAGTGCCTAGTCAGCCCTTCAAAGCAATTTTGGAACTCTTTTTCTGAAATGGCCATCAGAGCTGTCATCGTATTACCCTTGATGTCCTGAGTGTCAACAAAATGTCTTCCTTTCAATACGTCCTTTACCTTCAGGTAAAGAAAAAAGTCATTGGGTGCCAGATCAGGTGAGTAGGAAAGGTGTTCCAATACAGTTATGTGTTTACTGGCTAAAAACTCCCTCCCAGACAGTGCCATGTGAGCTGGTGCACTGTCCTGATGTAAGAGCTGTAAGTTGTTTGCGAAAAGTTCAGGTCATTTTTGTCTAACTTTTCACATAGACTTTTCAAGACTTTTCAGCACTTCCAAATAGCAAGCTTGGTGGACTACTTGTCCACTCGGTACAAATTCATAATGAACAATCCCAGTGATATCAAAAAAGGTTAGCAACATTGTTTTGACTCTTGATTTGGACTGATGGAATTTTTTGGTAGTGGAGAATGGGCTGACTTCTACTGGGCACTTTGACACTTTGTTTCAGGGTCCTATTGGTGCACTCATGTTTCATCACCAGTGATAACATGGCCCAAACATCATCTCCCCTCACTTCAGGACCATTTTTGCTTACACTTTTCTCATACCAAGATTTTCCTGTTTCTGTATCAATGCTTACTGGTCTGCTATGCTTCTCACAGTCAGCCGGTAATTCTGACACACAATTTAACGAATGTCTGCAACGTTTTCGTCAGTTCTGCTTGTTACTGGCTGCCCTGATTTCTCTTTATCAGTGATGATTTCTCTCACCTCCAAAAAATGTTTAACCCATTTGTACACTGCCCTTTTCTTCCTAGCCTTACCCCCATAAACTTGAACATGTCTGTGAATTCAATTCCACTTTTGCCAAGTTTAACAAGAAATTTTATGTTTTCTCATTGCTCTAATTCAAGCTCCGACATTCTCAAGATGGCACAGAAAACCACCACTGCCGCACATGGTGAAAAGTTCACGAACTTAACTGTCAGACCGTGTATAATGATGATACCTTGGGTAAATTATCCTCTTAGGTACATATTGCCTTTTTAAAGTAAACTTCTATTTTACATATAAATGATACCACATTTAATCAAATATCCTATGTCAAAATGAATTTGCTTTTAATGCTGGCACACCATAAATGATATCTTTTTTAAAATATAGGTCAATATTAATAAGTACACAATGTTTAAAAATTTCATGTTTCAAATTCTTTTAATTATAATTACCTTTTGGTTTAATTAATGATGTGATCTAGTCAGTATTTTTCTCTCCCATTTGACAAAATCTATTAGACCAGTATTAAAATAACTTTTAACATGACAGAATACTATAGCTGAATACTGAGCGACATGGGGGTTAGGGGTGCTGACCCCCCTCGTGCTTTCAAGGGTCCAGCTATCTTTTGACTCTCCAAAAATTTAGCTGTCCTTTGGGAGCTGTTGGTGATTGGTTCCAGGATACCTCGCAGATACCCAAATTTGTGAATGCTCAAGCCCCATAAATAAAATGGCACAGATCAATGTGAACTCACAATCGCAAATAAAAAAACAGTATAGATATGTAAGTGGACCCCAGCTGTTCAAGGGTTGTTCAAGAGTCAACCATATATATAAAATCAAATGTCTGCATTAGGAAATAACAGTCATATAAATGTTCCCTTATTTCATGCTTCTAGTTTTGACCTTGCCAGTCTCTCTCCTGCAGCAAAAGTGAACTTTCTAATGTGAAAATGATCCTGGAGAGGGATATCAGCAACACAGTGGTCTAAAACATTCCTTCTATCTATCCCACTCTTTGATCAATGGCTTGGACAATCATACAGGAATAAAAACACCTTTGTGCGTGTTTTGTTAACTAGTACCTAAAACCAAAGACACTGGGAGGTCTTGTAAAACTTTACATGGGCTGGGAAATCAGAGGAGCCAGACAAAATGCCTACGTGCCTGTTGCCAGTGCTTGCAAAAAAACCAGGTGAGTGCAGACCTGGACAGGAACTCACACATTAGCAAAGAACCTGCAGAAGTCTAGCCTTCTTAAAGGGAAACTCAAGCACACCACTAGAGAAAGAAAAATACAAATTTGGGTCTAGTGTAGGCTGTAAGAGGAACTCTCACAGAGAAAAAGGGAAGTGGTAAGTGCCAGGTTGGCCCAGCTGGAGCAATCCATTCTCTTCACTAGCATCCGGAATAATGTAGTCAAAGCTCTATAACTGGGAGGAATGAGGACATTGGGAAAGAGGCAGATGAGAATTTCAAACTGTATTAAAGGGAGCTGCTCAGAATACTGTACAGGGTCTGTAGGCACCCTCAGTGCTAAACCCACACCCCCTTCCACTGTATCAGAGCTCCTTGCATGGGCAAGTGCTGCTCCAAGAGCAAGCTCCAGTAGACAGAGAGCAGGCTCAGGAACCACATAGGGCCACCTTACTGAAAACAAAAGAGGTTTCCAATAGCCAACCTAGTAAATTTTAGAGACCAGAGAACATATAAAAGCCTAAACATTTTCTCAAAAGTGGGGGCAGGTATACCTTCACCAACATAGAGGAAAAACTCAGGTAATAACAACACAAGTATGTAACACCTCATCTGATGAAGGAAATGGGAAAAAGAGTTGAGAAGGTGTCTACTACTTCAAATGTAAAAAAAAGTAAAAGCAAGTACTCCTATGTACAAGGAATATGAAATACCAAGGAAATATAGCATCACAAAAAGTATATTCCCCAGCAACCGAGCTCAAAGGTATAGAACATTGCAATTTAATGAATAAAGAATTCAAAATAGCTATTCTGAAAAAACTCAACAAATTATAACTCAGAAAGACAATTCAATGAAATCAGATATAAAAAAGAATAAAATCTTACTACTTACAACAATGTGGTTGGACCTAGAGGGTTATTATGCAAGTGAACTAAGCCAGACTGAGAAAGACAAATACCATATGATCTCACTTGTATGTGGAACCAACAGAAAATAGACTCGTGGATAGAAAGAACAAACTGATGGCTGCTAGGAGGTTGGGGAGATGGGGGAGAAAGGTGAAGGGATTAGGAAGTACAAATTGACAGTTACAAAACAGTCCTGTGGCTATGAAATACAGAATGGGGAATATAGTCCATAATGTCCATAATGGAAAAACTATGGCCACTAGATTTACCAAGGGGATCACCTCATAAATTACATAAATGCCTAAACATTATGCTGTACACCTGAAACTAAAATAATACTGAACATAATTTACATCCCATGGTTATATTTTTAAAGTACGGTATAGGGTCAATGGTATGGTGTCAGATGGGCACTAGACTTTTTGGGGTTATCTCTTTGTGAGGCGTGTGAATGTCTAATCATGATGTTGTTTTGTAACTGAAACTAGTAATAAAGGGAAAAAATGCAATAGATAGTATACGCAGGAGGACAGACCACACAGAAATACAGATTTAAAAAAGAAAGCCTATGTGAGCTGTGTCTGGTTATTCATAAAAACAACACATCAGAATAATTGGTATCCTGAAAAAGAAGAGGGAGAATGGGGCAGATAAATTATCTAAAGAAATAATGGTTGAGCACTTTCCAAACCTGAGGGATGACTTGAACATACAAGTGTACAAAGCTAATAGATCACCCTTTATCTCAACATAAAAAGACCTTCTATAAGACTTAACTGTCCAAATCAGTGATAAGTAACCTTAGAGCCAGCAAGCTTTTTGTTTGTTTTTGTTTTTTTAAAGTTTAACTTACACAGGAATCCCTGTTAGGCTATCAGTGATTTTTCAGCAGAAACTGCAAGCTTGTCCAATCCACTACTCGCATGCGGCTGAGTATGGCTTTGAATGCCACCCAACACAAATTTGTAAACTTTCTTAAAACATTATGAGATTTTTTGGCGACCCTTTTATAGCTAATCAGCTATCATTAGTGTATTTTATGTGTGGCCCAAAACAACAATTCTTCTTCCAATGTGGCCAAGGAAAGCCAAAAGACTGGACAGCTCTGTTCTACAGGCTAGTAGGGAGAGTGGAATAACATATTCAAAGTGTTGGAAGATATAAATGGCCAGCCAAGAATACTTTATCCCATTTATCCTTCACTTAAGATGGAAAAGTAAATGCTTTTCCAGACAAAATTGAAAGGAATTCACCACCACTAGACCCGCCTTGCAAGAAATGCTGAAAGGAGTTCTTCAAGCTGCAATTGAAACAGGCTAATCAGTCACATCAAAACACTGGTAAAGTGAAAAACAGAAAACCGTAATTAAAATAGTGTGTTAACTACTGAACTATAATATAAATTTTAAAGAAGAGTAGAAAAAATATCTATAGCTATAAATTAATGCTACACAACAAAAAAGCATATTGTGATATTGATAATATACAAGGGAAGAACAAAAGGGTACAGCTTTTATAGGAGAGTGAAGATAAGTTATTAGCCTAAAATGAATGACTTATGTTTTATGTTAACCCTGTGGTAACCAACAGCAAAACTCTAGAGCAGAGGACTACAAAGCCCAAGGAAAAATAACCAATTTACAAAGTAGGCAGAAACAAAAAAGGATGGTAAATTCTTACCTATCAATAATTACTCTAAATGGAAATGGATTGAATTCACCAGAGAGGCTGGATGCACAGAAACAAAAGCCCCACTTCAGTTTTAAGTATGCACACAGGAGGGCTGTCCAGAAAAAAAAATCCCGCCGTAAATTCCTATTTTTCCTATTACATTGCTGGATACTTTCCAGACAGCCCTCGTACAAGTGAAGAGATGGAAAAGATATTCCATGAAAGTAGAAATAGCACCGGAACATGAAATTACAGAATGTAAATTCAAAACGGGCAGAAAAATGAAATGTCCAAGTAGAAACTGTTAATTTTTTAAGGAAATGCTCTTATGTCTTGTGGCACTCTCAATGTATTTTAAAAGTATTTTTGTGTTTCTTCTGGTTATTTTCTCCCATTAAAATATGAACAGATCTTTATGACTATACTTATGCTGATTATTGTTAACTCTTCTTTATAAAATTGTTTCAATAAGTGTTAACTATTTGTATTTTTTAAAATTTTGTTGAAATACATACATCTCTATTAGACAAAATAGGAAGATATTAAACTTGCTTCTTCCTACAGACACACCAAATTTATAGCTACATGTGAAAAATTTTCTTTGGGAAAAACACCCTGAAACCTGGTGGAGCAACCTCTTCATATATGGCAAAGAGGAGGGAAAGCACACTGAAGCAGGTAGGAAAAACTGAGACATAATCTCACCTTAAACTCCTCCCATGGTTCGGGGACCCATAATTGGGAAGGAATGCAAAATCTGGAGCTTCTCCCTGAGGAGTGAAGGTTCATACTTTTAAAGCCAGCATCTTAGAAACAAGGCCCCAAAACATCTATCTCTAACAACCAATAGGGCTCGTGCCCACGATATCCACGGGATTGTGGCAAACTGACAAACAGCTCTTCAAGGGATTACGTGCAGACTCATCTGCCCTGCGGCCCACAGTAGAAGCAGCCCTTGGAAAAACACCCAGACTTTATGGGAAAGAGACTCTTACTAATTTTAAAGCATTGCTCTGAGGAATAGCATACTGCTGGGATACTCTCAGGGAAAGGTTATGGGCATCATCACCTTCCTGCTTACCCCCTGCCTTGCTAAAGCTGCTGGGTGATATCTTATTTCTTTTTCCTTTTCTCTTTTTTAGGTGGGTACCATCTTGGCACTCAATCCAGCTCATAGGCACCATCGTTGTGCTCTCCCACAGCAATGTTCCAAAGTGACAGTGCCTCCCAGAAAAGATCTATACACATCTGGTGCCCGTTTTATGTTTGGTGACCTGTTTTTGTGGCTACTACCTAGGGAACACCCCTTGATCGGTTGGCTCTGGAGGCCAAGGAGATTGCATTATTGGGTCCCATGGGACTGCAGCTGCCTGAGGGTTTGGCTTACAATAAGGCTAACTGGTCTTGGCACACCTTGAACTACTAGGAGCTTTTAAAAGTAAAACAGCCTATTTGGACAATCGAATAAGGTATGAGAGAAAACCAAGAGGTAGGGCAAGGTTGAGCAATAAGTTTCATTTCCTACACAAGGTTAAACCTTCAAGATGGGGAGAAAATGTTTCATCTAATGTATAGAAACCAACAAAGAGACTCAAACAAAATGAAGAAGGAGAGGAACATTCTCCAAATGAAAGAACAAGATAAAACCTCAGGAAAAAAACCTTAATAAAACAGAGATACGTAACTTACCTGATAAAGAGTTCAAATTATGGTCACAAAGTTGCTCACAAGGCTCGGGAAAAGAACAGATGAACACAATGAGAACTTCAACAAAGCAATGGGACATATAAAAAAGAAGCAAACAGAAAGAAGTCAGAGAGCTGAAGAATACAGTAAGTAAACTGAGAAATGCACTAGAAGGTTGAACAGGAGACAGATGAAGCAGAAGAACAGCATTACCTTGCTACAGAAACCAGACAAAAACATCACAAAAAAAGAAAATTATAGGTCAATATGCCTTATGAACATAGATGCAAAAATCCTCAACAAAATACTAGAAAATTGAATTTAGCAATGCATTGAAAAGATCATACACCATGATCAAGTGAGATTTATTCCTGGATGCAAGATTATTCAATATGTGCAAATCAATTACTGTGAAACAATATACCACATAAACAAAAATGATGGATAAAAATATGATCATATCAATAGATTCAGAAAAAGCATTTCATAAAATCCAACATCGATTTATGATAAAAATTCTCAGCAAAGTGGGGAGAGAGGTAACACAACTCAACATAATAAAGGCTATAATGACAAGCCCACAGCTAACATCATATTCAAAGGTGAAAAGATGAAAGCTGTATTTTTTTTTAAGATCAGGAACACGAAGATGTCCACTTTCATCATTTTTATTCAACCTAAGTATTGGAAGTCATAGTGACAGTAATTAGAAAAAAAATAACAAGCATCTGAATTAGAAGGGAAGAGGTAAAACTGTCAATATTTGCAGATGAGATGATACTATAATATATAAAATAACCCTAAAGAATCCACCACAAAATTATTAGAATAAATGAATTCAGTAAAATGGCAGGATACTGAATTAATATTCAGAAGTCAGTTGCATTTTTACACATCACTAATAAAGAAAATTTAAGAAAACAATCCCATTTATAATTGTATCAGAATAATTTTAAAAACTAGGAATAAATTATCCAAAGAGGCAACAGACAAGTCTTGGAAAACTGTAAGATACTGAAGAAGATGGAAAGAATTAACATCATCCAAGTGCCCATACTACCCAAAGTAATCTCAACATTCAATGCAATTCTCATCAAGATACCAATGGCCTTTTTCACAGAACTAAAACAAGTAATCCTAAAATGTATATGAAATCACAAATGACCCCAAATAGCCACAACAATCTTGAGAAAGAAGTACACAGTGGGAGGTATCATGCTACCTAATATCAAACTATACCACCAAGCTACAGTAATCAAGATGTCATGGTACTGGCTTAAAAACATGCACAAAGATCAACATACTATAATAGAGAGCACAGAAATAAACCCACACATATATGGCCAATTAATCCACGATAAAGGAGGTAAGAATGTACAATGGGATTACATCAAACTCAAGTTTTTGCACTGCAAAGGAAAAGAAAAGACAACCAATTGAATGGGAGAAGATATTCACCAAAGATACATCCCATAAAAGGTTAACATACAAAATTTATAAAGAACTCATACAATTTAACACCAAAAAACAGAACAAACCCCTCCCCCAAACAAAAATAAACAATCTGATTTAAAAGATGGGCAGAGGACTTAAGTAGACATTTCTCCAAAGAGGACATACAGATGGCCAAGAGGCCTATGAAAAGATGCTCAATGTCACTAATCATAAGAGAATTGCAAATTAAAACCACAATGAGATACCATCTCACTCCTGTCAGAATGGCAATCATGAATAAATCAACAAACAACAAGTGTTGGTGGAGATATGGAGAAAAAGGAACTCTTGTACACAGTTGGTGGGAATGTAAACTGGTGCAGCCACTATAGAAAACAGTATGGAGGTTACTTGAAAAATTAAAAATAGAATTATCATATGACCCAGCAATCACATTTCTGGGTAGTTACCGAAAGAAATCCAAATTACTAATTTGAAAATATATATGAACTCCCATGTTCACTGCGGTATTACTTACAATAGCCAATATATGGAGCCAATCTGGGTGTCCATCAATGGATGAATAAAGAGGAAGTGGTACATACAAGTATGTATAATATATTATTACTCCATAGAAAAGGAAATCTTGCCATTTGCAAAACATAGATGGAGCTAGAGTGTATTATGCTAAATGAAACAAGTCAGACAGAAAAAGACAAACACCATATGACTTTCACTTACATGTGGAATCTAAAAGACAAATGAATAAACAAAACAGAAATTCATAGATTCAGAGAACAAAGTGAGAGTTTCCAGACTGAAGGGGGGGTTGGGTGCAAAAAGTGAAAGGACTAAGAAGTACAAACCGGCAGCTACACAACAGGCCTGGGGGTATAAAGCACAGCTTAGGGAATATAGTCAGTAATACTGTAGTAGCTAAGTATAATACCGGGTGGGTACTAGACTTACCAGTGATCACTTTATAAGTTACATAAATGACTAACCACTATGTTGTACACCTGAAACTAATATAATATTTTATGTCTACTGTAATTGAAAAAGTTTAAGGGAAACTAAGGAAGAAAGAAAAGGAATATTTGTGATTCATGGAAAAGGTCAGAATATCAACAAGACAGCAAGCCTCATGGTAACCAAAAAGTTAAAACATATAGTAAATACACAAAAAAACAAGAGAAAGGACTATAAGCCTACCACTACAAAAAAAATCAAGTCACAAAGAGAGCAAAAGGAGGAACAAGGATTTATAAAACTGCTATAAAACAAGAGCAAAACTCCATACCTATCAATAACTACCTTAAGTACAAATAGACTAATTGCTGCAAAAAAGACCAAAAAAAAAAATTGCTGAATATATTAAGAAACAAGACCTATCTACATGCTAACTTTAAGAGTCTCACTTCAAATGTAAGGAGGTGCACAGTCTTAAAGTGAAGGAATGAAAAAAAAGATATTCCATGGAAATCAAAAGAAAGCTGGGGTAGCTATACTACATCAGACAAAATAGACATTAAGAGTAAGTCTGTAATCAGATACACAGAAGATCAGTATATAATGATAAAGGGGTCAATCCAACCACAGGATATAACATTTCTAAATATTATCCAACCGATATTGGAGCACCTAAATATAAAAAGCAAATATTAACAAACCTATAGGCTAAAATAGGCAGAACTAAAATAATAGAAGACTTTCACACCCCACTTGCATCAATGGATAAGATCATCCAGACAAAATAATAAGGAAACATTGACCTTAAATGACACATTACACCAAATGCAATTAACAGACATACAGAACATTCTATCAAAAAGAATCATAATTCATATTCTTCTCAAGTACACATGGGACATTCTCCAGGGAACATCATAGGCTAGGCCACAAAAAGTCAAATTTAAGACAAATCATATCAAGCATCATTTTGGACGACAACAGTATGAAATTAGAAATCAATTATAAGAAGAAAACTGGAAAACTAATAAAACAACATGCTACTGAACAACCAATTGGTTAAAAAAAAAAAAAAGAAAAACTGAAACTTATCTTAAGAAAAATGAAATAAGAACTATAAAATAGGACTATATCAAACTAAAAAGCTTCTCTACAGCAAAGGAAACCATCAAGAAAATGAAAGGCAACCTACCAAATGGGAAAAATATTTGCAAACCATATACCTGATAAGGAGTTAATATCTAATATATAAAGAAGTTACATCACTAATTATCAGGGAAATGCAAATCAAAACCACAAAGAGATATCACCCCACACCAGTTAGAAATGGCTACTATCAAAAAGGCAAAAACTAACAAGTGTTTGCAAGGATGTGGAAAAAGGAAATCCTTGTGAACTGTTAGGCGGGATATAAATTAGGCAGCCACTATTGAAAACAGTATGGAGGTTATTCAGAAAATTAAAAATAGCACTACTATATTATCTAGCAATTCTTTCTCATTTATCCAAAGTAAACAGAAAACACTAACTTAAAAAGATATCTGATGTGCACTGCATTATTATTTACAATAGCCACATAAAGGAAATAATCTAAGTGTCCATTAATGAATAAATGGATAAAGAAAATGTGGTTTTTATATATAATGGAATATTATTCAGCCATAAAAAAGGAAATCTTATATTTGTTACAACATGGATGGACCTTGAAAGCATTATGCTAAATGAAGTAAGCCTGTCAGAGAAAGACAAATACTGTTATGATCTCACTTAAAGGTTGACTCTTAGAAAAACACATGTAGACATGACCAACTCATAGATGCAGAGAATAGATCTGTGGTTATTTGAAGTGGGAGTAGAGTAAAATGTGAGAAGGTGGTAAAAGGTACAGATTTCCAATCATAAAATTAAGTCCTGGGAATGTAAAACGTATGTTGTGACTATAGTTACTAATACTGCTTTTATATTTGAAAGATATTAAGAGAATTGATCTTATAAATTCTTATTACAAGAAAAAAATGGAAACTATGTATGGTGATGGATATTAACTACTTACTGTGATGACTGTTTCACAATATACACATGTATCAATTACTATGTTGAATACCTGAAACTAACATACTGTGTTACATCAATTATATCTCATAAACAATTAAAATAAATAAAATACCTTCAGATTATACTTATGAGCTTTATCCAAAATAGTTGGTACCAAGTCATCAGTAGGTACTCCATTCTCATCATTTGTATCAGGTGGGTACCAAGAAAGGGCTAGTACACCTAACAGAAAAGACCAAAAAGAAAAATGATAACAGGAACAAAAATTGCTGTAGGTATTTGGTGGTGTTTTTTTTGTTTGTTTGTTTTGTTTTTTAACAAAAACGGGGGAAGGGGCAGAGGAGAACTAAATTTTTAACAATAAAAAAGACACAAATCTTCACTAATGTTGTTTTGTTACTTAGATACTATAGGGAGTGTATGAGCCAGAAGCCAGGTCCTTGAGAAAACAGGTTCAGCAAGGGTACCTGTGTGCTTGGAATCCACAGTTCAAGGGTTTTGCAAGGCAGCCCAGAGCTGGGTGCACAAGGACAATACTCGGGATGTGGTTTCTGGCTTGGGGGGGAAAGGAAAAATACGACATCGTGTGCAAAACTATTTGGTTTCTGGAAATGACCCAAGACATGACTCATGGCTCACCTGCTTAAAAGAGAATAATAGCACAAAAGCAATACTTTAGGAATATACATCAAGATACTGATCAAATGCAGTAATCCAAGACTTTAAAGGGCTGAGAAAGGACGTAATGCATACTTCCTAGTTGAGATGTACTTTCCAGTCTCGCTTTACTGATTTACCCGTGATCTCACTTGTTTTCCCCACCCTATACAATAAACTTGCTGCTGCCAGACAGGGTCTCTGTGTCTCCTCCATCAGAGCTCAGAGAACCACCCGGTCCCAGCTTTCTCTTGTCTGTCTGTCTGTTTATTTCTTCATTCCCCGCCACCTCCCCTCTGGTTCCCTTTTCCCCACACAGATTGCGGTAAGATAATAGCTTTGGTTATTAGGTTACTTTGTATTGTCAATTTTATGAACTTTTTATCAGTATCAGTAACTTTTTCTTTTTTTAAATTTTCAGTCTCTGTAGAGACTGTCAAAAATTGTCAATGCCGACTCTATTTCAAGTCGTCATAGCAGGGTATTGGGAAAAGTTTTCAATTAGCAATAATCGCGCCTCGGATAAACCTCATTGGCTACGATACTGCCACTGCACAAAGCTCAGTAACTTTTAATTAATAGGTTTTTGTTGTCTAGTGTAAGTTTTAGGTTTACAGAAAAATCCCACAGGATGTAGAGAGTTCCCATATATTCCTATCCCACCCACCCCCTCTCTATCACACATACAGTTTATTATTAACATCTTGCATTAGTGTGGTAACGTTTGTTACAACAGATGAATCAATATTAATACATCATTATTAACTAAAGTCCAGTTTACATTAGGGTTCACTCTCTGTGTTGTACAGTCCTATGGCTTTTGACAACTGCATAATGTTATGTGCCCACTAGTACAGCATCATACAAGGTTAGACAATTAATTTCATGAACTCATCCTAGAAAAAGTGCTATGTACCTCATTCCCCAGTATCACTACGGTCACCTTCGAAGTACTCCCCATGGGAAGCTATGCACCGATGCCAGCACCTAGTTCACCCTTCAAAGCAATTGTGGAGCTCTTCTTCTGGAATGGCCATCAGAGCTGTTGTTGTCCCCAAAATCTGACAATTAAGTTGGCCAACAGCTCTGATGGCCATTCCAGAAAAAGAATTCCACAATTGCTTTGAAAGGTAGACTAGGCGCTGGTGTCAGTGCATAGCAAAGGTGATCACCGTAATGTTCAGGAATGGGGTATGTAGTACTTTTTCTGAGTTTGAGAAATTAAATGTCTAACCTTGTATATAAACAGAAGAGTTTTACTGCCCTCAAAACCCTTTGTAATCCACCTGTTTATCCCCCTTCCCTCTCCATTCTCTGGAAAAAATAATCTTTTTCCTATCTCTCTCGTTTTGCTTTTCCCAGAATGTCATATAGATGGAATCAAAAAGTAACAGATTGACTTCTCACACTTAGCAATATGCATTTAAGGTTCATTCATGTGCTTTATGGCTTTATAGTTCAATCTTTGTATTAAGGCATAATATACCATTGTATGAATGTACATCAGTTTGTTTATGCATTCACCAAGTGAGACATCTTGGTTGCTTCCAATTTGGGACAAATATAAATAGAGGTGCTATAAACATTCATGTGTAGATTTCTGCGAGGATCAATATCTTTAACGTGTTTTTTGTTTTTTTTTTTTTTTTGGTGGGGGGATGGGGGTAGCTCCCTGGCTGGGAATCGAACCCAGGCTGCAGAGTTGAGTGCCAAAGCCTAGCCACTACACCACCAGGGAACCTCTCTTTAATGCTTCTGGTGTGGCTGTCGACTGAAGTCAACTGTAGGGGTTGGGTGCCGGAGGCGACTAAAGTCGACATCTAGGGGTCTAGTGCTACAGTCATGTTTACACCTCGACAGAAACTTTATAGGAAGAAACTAACAAACTGCAACTGTAATTGATCCCTTGTGAAATTCGTATTTTGGCCCCAATTTTGTACAAAACAAAAAATAAAAAGGACAGTTTAAGAGACCTCTGGGAAAATATCAAGAGTACCAACATTCACATCATAGGGGTACCAGACGGAGAAGAGAGAAAGCAAGGAATTGAAAATCTGTTTGAAGAAATAATGAGAGAAAAACCTCCCTAACTTGGTGAAGGAAATAAACATACAAGCCCAGGAAGTGCAGAGAGTCCTAAAAAAGATGAACCCAAGGAGGACTACCCTAAGGCAAATCTAATTAAAATGACTAAGATTAAAAACTAAGAGAGACTCCTACAAGCATCAAAAAAGGCAACTGGTCACTCATAAGAGAGCTAGCTCCTGCAAGACTGTCACCTGATTTCTCAACAGAAACTTTGCAAGCTGCAGGGAATCGGCAGAAAATACTGACAGTGATGAAAAGGACCTATGACCAAGAATACTCCACCCAGTAAGGCTATCACTTAAAATCAAGGACAGATAGATCTTCCTAGACAAGAAAAAGCTGAAAGAGTTTATCACCATCAAACTAGTATAACAAGAAATATTAGGACTTCTTTAAGATGAAAAAAAAGATAAAAATATGAATAATAAAATGGCAATAGCAACATATCTATAATCAATTACTTTCAAGGTAAATGCATTAAATGCTCAAATCAAAAGAGGGGCTGAACAGATAAGAAAACAAGACCTTATACATGCTGCCTATAAGATACTCACTTCATATTGAAAGATAGACACAGACCAAGTAACTAAAGAAATTCACTAAAGAGGACTTCCAGACCTGTTTTAGAAAGTGGCAAGAATGATGGGATAAGTGTGTCTGAAGTGAGAGGGAGCATTTTGAGGGGGATTAATGGCGATGTGTCTTTTACAGTAATAAATTTTTTAATTTAAAAATACATCATATTTTTTATCATGCCTAATGAGCCAGAAATATTAGATGGAATAAACATAATCAATATGAGAAGGCAGAAAGAGGGGGGAAAAAAACAGAGTAAATGGGATAAAAAGAAAATAGCAAAATGAAACATTTAAAGTCAACCATACCTAAATATAAATGAAATAAACACAGAAATTAAAAAAGAGATTGTCAGATTAGTTAAAAAAAAAAAAAAAACAAAACAAAAACTAGACCAATTTATATGCTACATGCCTAAAATTCAAAACAGCCTAAGTGTCCATTAAGATGAATGCAGAAGCAAACTGCTGTAATCATACAATGGAATACTATTCAGCAATAATGACTATTTATATAATTCACATGGATAAATTTCAAAACAGTGACCTGAACAAAAGACCACACACACACATGCACACACACCCTAGATAATGCCATTTTTATATAGTAATAGAATAGTCACAACTACTGTCCAGTGATTGAAATGAGATTCGTAGTTTCCTGGGGTGAAGGCTGGAGCTGAATAAGGGAAGCATGACAAAATTTTTTTGGTTACAGAGTACTTTACTTCATGATTGAGGTGGTATTTAAACAGGTATACACATACCTTTAAATAGCATCACTGAGCTGTATACTTAAAATGGGAGAATTCACTGTCCCTTATGTAAATTATAATTTAACAGAATTTGGAAAGAACAGTGAATTAGATATCAATCAAAATCATATAGAAATCCTATAAAATTGAAAATTAAACATGTTTAAAGTAGTGTTAAAAGCTGGTTGCCTGGACATTTAAGAACATACATAGTTTAATTTGGCGCTTGTAAGTTTTCTAGTTATAATTAATATGTAACATAAAGGCTATTTAGTAATATCCTACAAAAATTATTTCATAAATATACACACACACTCGTATACCTACACACACATACCTAAACACACACAAAATAAAATTATTACCGATTGAAGCTGAATGCATTTGTTTCATGTGAGTTTCAATGACAGAAGGATCCCGAGAGCTGTAACTTCCCAACTCAGGGTAAAAACTGGAGCCAATATCATCTGGGGGGCTGTGCTTCCCTTGCGGATAATCCTTGGTTATTCTAGGGTCCCAATGCTTCAGAATTGGGTGGTTCCAATGTATGTATTTACCATCAAATTGCGGATTCCCATACCAACTGTAATAAAATGCATGGAAATAATAATTCAAAGGTGGCAGTTCTTCCAGGTTAGGTTCAGAGGCCTTGGAAGGTTTCACAGTCATTTCAACACTTTTTAAATTCTTGATATTTGTTTCACTGTTGATTTTGTCACTCTTTTGAGAATCAAAATTTTTCACCAAGTGATGAGTTCGTTGATGAACTTGTGGAAGAAGATCAAGTCCAAAAGGATCTCCAAAAGTAGCTTTATTTGGTCTCAGCATTTTTAAACCCATCATCACAGAGAAAATAAATAAAATAAAAAGGGACAAAATGATGCAAGTCCTTCTTCGAAACTTTGCCATGATGACATACTTTAAAAATCCCAAATGATAAATTTTAGCTGTAATTTATTGAAAAACAGTAATTAGTAGGTGGTTTTAAAAATATTTACCAATGTATTAAAACATAAAAATGCAAATCCACAAAGTTCATTACATTGAAAACATTTTAAAGTACATTCGGATATTAATTATATCATCAAATACTGTTATTTACAACAGAGTCTATATATGGCTAGACTAAAGGGCAACATTTATTTGTGAAAACCACAAATACATTTTGTCAGGTAAACATTTTAGGAATTTTATTTAACAAAACAAATATATTTGTCATTATTCAGACAGATTTTCCATATAATGAATATAAAGAGAACATGCTATGCATATAAACTAAAATTTTCTAACTATAAGTTTCATGATTTTAGAAAGGAAATAAAAGTATATTAAAAGCCTATTCCTTAAGTGGATTTTCAACAACCTCATTTAACTAAAATTATTTCATAAGAAGGCACTAATCACACATTTTAAATGACATTTTTTAGATAGACTAGAATGAGATAAAAGTTTTAAAAATGATCACAAATTAGACAAATCTAATTTTTAAAAATATTATTACTCTAACTTTGAAAAACCTTATTGAAGAAAGCTTATAAAATTAACTTATAACTGCTGAAATTGTTTCATGTGTGTTTTAATGTTTTAATAAGTATGTATATATGCACATATGTGCAGGTATATGAGTATATAAGGGCTGCCTGGAAAAAAATCCAGCCATAAATGCCTCTTTTTTTCATATTACATGGCTGGATACTTTTCAGACAGCCCTCATATACAGCCTACATAGGTGTATCTACACACACACACACACACACACACACACACACACACAATGCATATTAATCTTAAATATAGGTAAATATATATAAAAAATATATATATTTACATATACT
This sequence comes from Lyroderma lyra, assembly GCA_004026885.1. Classification (NCBI taxonomy): domain Eukaryota; kingdom Metazoa; phylum Chordata; class Mammalia; order Chiroptera; family Megadermatidae; genus Lyroderma; species Lyroderma lyra. The sequence continues at coordinate 176,302 of PVJL010002432.1, forward strand.
ACAAATGTGTGTGTACATATATATGTACATATGTATATATAATTAGATATACAAGAACATAAAATACACAAAACTTTTGGGAAACAATATTAATTACTAAAACTTCTCAAACACTTCACCTGGTGCCCTATCTCTTCCCCATCCCTGCATTTCATCACATGAGTTGCTTCTCTCTCATAAAAAGTCCTTAAAACAGACATTTAGCAAAGGAATAGGCAGATATGTCTGGGGATTTTCTTTTATGATTCTATTAATTCACTGGTTAATAAAAGTGCTTTCATGTCAAATATTCTCCTTCCTAAACTTTGAAAATAATAATCTAATTTAGGGTCCCCACATAAGGTTTATTAATTTTTAGTATTTTTATTACATGGATACCTGCTACCAGACCAACAAACTGAACTCATTGAAGTATGTCATGTAATCAACCATTAACAAGACATAAGCTAACACAAGCATTGTAAAAGTAGACATAGTTGACTTTAAAAATGAGGAATCCTTATTGTTTGCCAAGGAAGGAAAATATATTTCATTTAGTTGGAAAAAACTCCAGAAAACAAAAAGATAAATGTGTAATTAATTTTCAATTGAGCAACTGCATTATGTAAAAAAGGAGGCTAGGTTGATTAAGACACAATTCTTATGTTCAAGGTGCTTAGAGTCCATGAGAAAGGGGAAGACACGTATGCAAATAACTATAACTCAAAGAAAAGTACCAAAAGAGAAGTGGAAGGCATATAAAAGAATGAAAAGCCACATAAGCTAAGGAGTTGAAGAAAATTCCTTAGGAAAAACAGTAAAATCTTGAAGAATGAGTATAACATGCATAGGCCGTTGGAAAAGATAGAAAAAAGAAAATAGCCATCCTGGGCTGAAGGTTGGACATGCCTGCCTTAGCCCTTTTGGATATGAATTCAAAGCCCCTCTGCCCATTTCCGCCACTACTCTCAAACTGGACTGTCACTCTTTCCCATTAATATCTATTATTTAGAGATTTTTCTGTTGGAAGATCAAGCAGATGCACTATTGCTTCCCTCTGGTTCCTCTTGCACAGAGACAGACTACAATGTAAATCCTGTGCTTGTTAGTGAGCTGTCCCCATCCACACATATTTTGTGGTCTGTGGGGTGGATAATCTGTCACTTTAGTTTTGCAGATGTTTCTTTTGGTTTTGCAGGTGTTTCTTTTGGTTTTACTACTTTCTTGCTCTGTTATTATTATTCCAGGAGGATTCGAACACTATATTACTACTGCTGCCAGCATCTCTGAACTCCCCTTTGTACTGTTTTTAAAATGTAGTTAATACTATAACTTTAACTCTAAGTACATTTTTAGCAGTATCCTGTGAGTTTTGCAAGCCTGTATTTTCACAACCACTTAGCTGACAATGTATAATTTCCATTATAATTTATTCTTTGAAAAATGTGGAGATTTGCTTTAAGGCTCAACCTATGACCAATTTTGTTAAGTGTCCTATATGCACCTACAAACATATATTCTATAGCTATTGGTTACTGAGTTTTACATGCCTGTCAGATCAAATGTGCTAGGCACATTGTTTACATTTCATGTCCTCACTTTTCTTTCTTCTACTAGTGTTAAAACTCCCAATATCACTGTGACATGTCTAACTCTTTACATTATATAACATTAATTGATATTACTGGGTGGAGACATTTAGAACTGTTATATTATCTTGAAGTATTAAATTTTTTTAATGAAATGTTCCTTCTCTACTGATGCATTTTGACTTAAATTCTACTTAAATATTAGTATAGCTGTAACAGATTTCATTTGGTTCATGTTGACACAGTATTATTTTCATTTTATTGTCGCCTTAAATGATTGGTGTTTTGTGAAATATGAGTTTCATTGTTATTGTTGTTTATAATCTTTGTCCAATCATTCAGTACATTTAAAATTTTGCAAATAGGGATATTAAAGCTTTAAATCTACCCTTACTTTCCCTTTGGCCTCCTTCTTACAAGCTCTATTGTCTCTTACCTTTTCATTGTTTCATTTCCCCTATTTGCTTGCTAATTATATATTCTCTTTACTACTATTTTAGTTACTTTAGTGATTATACCATGTATTCTTGTCAAAATATAGTATGAATTAGAACTTTACTATTTCTCAAACAATAAAAGCACACTTAGAAGACCGTAATTCCTTTATCCCTGCACCAACTTTTGTGCTCTTACTTTGGTGTATTTTATTTTTTACATGTATCTTAAACCCCACCAGATATTACATTGTTTTGAACAGTCAATATTCATTATATTTACCTTTCCCTTCGTTCCTCATGTCTTCCTGCATCTCCATACTTCCATTCAAAATAATTCACCCCAGGGTTAAGAAATAATTCCCTTTTAATAGGGCTGCTGCTGATAAACTCTTTCCACGTTAGTTTGTTTGAAAACACCATTCTTTTCCCTTCTCTTTGACAAGTATATATAGCCTTCCATATCAGCAATTATTTTCTTTCAGCACCACCCATTATCTGCTGCCTTTGATTGTTTGTTGAAAACTACATTTCAGTTTTCTATTTTTAAGCGATTCTTTGAAGACAATATATTGTCTTTTTCTCTAGCTTTTAATAGTTTTCTCCTCATCTTTGATTTTCAGCTCTCTCTGTGTGTGTATAGAGTAACATTTTCTTAATATTTATCCTGCTTTAGGTTCAAAGTGCTTTAATTTGTCGGTTGATATCTTTCCTTATCTTTGTAAAATTCTTGTCAATTAGCTCTCCAAATAGTGTTTTCGCTCTTTTATTGCTCTCCTGTTCTCTCATCTCTCATTTTGGAATATGTTACACATATGTTAGGATTTTATGTACCATTTCTTTCTTTTTTTTCTTTTTTGGTGGTTTCCTGGCTGGGAATCGAACCCAGGCTACAGCGTTGTGAGCGCCGAAGCCCAGTCACTACAGCACTTGGGGAACCCCCCATTTATTTCTTAAAAAATGTTTCTATTTCCTTCCTTTTCTTTCTGTGCTTCAGTATAGTTACTTTTAAACTTTGTTTCCTAATTCTCATCAGCTGTAATTTCTTAATTTCATTTATAATTTTACTTTCAGAATTTCCATTTGACTCTTTTCCATAGATATATCAGTTCTCTGCTATAATCTTCCATCTTCCCTCTTAATTCCTCAAACATTTTAATCCCATTTATTTAAAGTCCACCTCTAATAATCTAATTTTGATTGCATGGATTTTAATTTCTATTGCCTGTTTTTATTTTTCTCTTAATATCTGGACAATCACTATCCTTTTTGTGTGTGTAAGCTAGGTTTATTTTCACTGCATGCCAGATATCGTGTATGAAAACTTTTAGAGACAGTGTGAGGCTCTATGTTTTATTTTCCTTCAGAGAAAGCTTATTTTTGCTTCTGAAGCCCATTAGGGTAGAGGAAAATTGTCTTAATCTAATTATAAACTGAAATTTTCAAAACTGGTGTTAAGTCCCTGTAAACATATGGTCTATTTCTGATTCATCCTTACTCCCTTACAATCATGGATTCTGAAATCAAAGCCACAGTTATTTCTCGAGATCCCGCCTCTTTCATGGCCTTGGCAGGACCCTGAATTCCAATTCTGGTCCCCAAAGAGCCATGAAACTGTTGAAAACTGGTAATTTTCTCAGCTGCCATGATCAACTTATGAGCTCAGCTTCTCTGCTACTTTTGAATCAAGGGTTTTAAACAATCCTCTATTCCCTACGCCACTCTCCCAAAGAATAATCAAGTTGTAGGGCTCAGAATTATTCAAATGAATAAACAATCCCACCTGAATGCCCTTATAATTTGAGTATAGTGATAGGCCTTCTAACTGTGCCTCAAAATTCAGATGCAACAAAGGGGAAGAGATTAGTTTAACTACATAAAATGTTAAAAATATTTATATAAAGAAACACTATAAACAAGGTGAAAGGACAATTGACAGACTCAGTGAAAATGTATTTGCAAAATCTATCATATTCAAAATTAGAAAAGTGCAAATGAAAACTACATAAAGATATTTCTTATCTATAACATTGGAAAAACATAAAAATTAAGAAAATGCATCCTATTGGCAAGAGAGTAAGAAAAAACAAGCACTTGCATACATTGCCAGTGAATTCAAATTGGTACAACCCTTCTGGGAATTTGGCAATAGATTACCTAAAAAATTACACATCTATTTACCTTTTGAGTTAGCGATCCTACTACATAGAATTTACCTTGAAAATACACAACCAATAGTACATAAATTCAGATACAGCATTGTTTGTAATTGCAAAATATTAGAGTAGCAGCTAAAAACAAAAAAAAAAAGGAAGAGCTCTTTGAAATCGTATATAGTAATTTACCAGATATATTGCTAAGTGAAAAAAGCAAAATGCAAATAGGAAATATAAAAGTGAGTTAAAGAAACACAAAGAATAAACAAGAATCAAATTAGGTTGATTATCTACAGGGGTTAAAGAGGAACAGGATGGATATTAAGGGGGGATGAGAATGAGGAGTAGGAGGGCTGGGGAACAGAAGTGACTCTGCTCTGCAGTTGTCTTTTTGAGCCCTGTTGTATTTCACATACTCAAAACAAATATTGAATGTTGAACTTTAGTTACTAAGTTGTTTTTTATTACAGTATAGGTTAGCAATTCTTAAAATACTTAATGTATATTCTAAAAGTAAGCAAATAAGCTTCATGCTGGAAAATGGGGCCCATGATTTTCACTGATGAAAAAAGTGAGTTATAATTACACACACCCACACACATACATGCATGCACGTAAAATATATATGTATATATATTTATATTTATATATAAATAATAGAAAGTGGAAGGCTAGAATGAAACTTATGTTGCCATACTGTAATTGACTGTAACAGTTTGTACACGTGGCTTTTAACAGATCAATAAATAGGGGTGTGTGTGTGTGTGGGGGGGGGTGTGTATGTGTATACACATAAAGATATTCACATTATTTCCTTGCTCTGTCGAATCCCCAGCAGCAATGAATACCTTGGAAGCCAAGATTTTGGTTTTTAAATACCTATCTCTACTTACAAAAACCAGGTTCCTTGAAGAAATGTTGATTCCAAGACTGTGGATGGGTAAGTACAAGATGAGCCTAGAACAGCGGTTCTCAACCTGTGGGTCACGACCCCTTTGGGGTCGAATGACCCTTTCACAGGGGTCACCTAACACCATCAGAAAACACATACCAGATATTTATATTACGATTCGTAACAGTAGCAAAATTACAGTTATAAAGTAGCAATGAAAGTAATTTTATGGGGGTCACCACGATATGAGGAACTGTATTAAAGGGTCATGGCATTAGGATGGTTGAGAACCACTGGCCTAGAACATCTTGCCAGAAAGTAAGGAAGTACTAAAAATATGCAGGAGACATGTCCATAGGACACAGGAGCCTGCTTAAAGGGGCGAACGCTAGCTAAATCTGGGACAATTTCAGCATGAAAATAAGGAATAAGAATAAAAAATTATAGGCATTAAAGAAGCATAAATCCAAACTAATATATTTACAATGCAAAATTAATAAATGGAATAAAGAAGACTCATATTAGAATGCCAACTAATAAATTTAGACAGAATGATGTAATTAGAATATCACCATTTGGCAACAACCATAACTTATCAGGCAAAAATCATCAATGGATATTAAAGGAGGGAGAAAAAGTTTGATGAGAAACAAGATATCTACATATTGGCAAAGTATCTCCCAAAAGATATCTAATTAACTACAAAGGGGAAAAACAGCCACTTAACAGTGCAAAACCTAGCAGATGCTACCTTACGTGATCAAAATGAACTCTCATCAGTTAATTTTGGAAGTAGGTATCATGGGCCTCCTGGGAGAAAGCCCTAAGGACACAGAATCACTGTCAATGCTATTTGTCAAAACGTAATTATGATGTCATCATGAGAAAACATCAGAAAATATATTAGATACACATACAGATCTACACATACATATATATGCATATATGAGGGCTGTCCAGAAAGTATCCAGCCATGTAATATGAAAAATAGAGCCATTTGAGGATGGAACTTTCAAAATCAGTGTCTGTACCAAGGCTCCTACCCAGGTCAGTTTTAATGTAAACACTCGTACCTCTGGTTCACAAAAATTAAGTGCAATCTCAGCCTTCCATTTTAATCTTAACATATGAAGAACTTTTTAACACACACCATTTCAGATAACTGAACTACAGTACAGAGTAGTTGGTAACTTTATCCAAATATCTGAGTTAACAAACAGTAAGTCACTAGAGGTTAAGCAATTAGCAAGGAGCAAGGCAAGTCTGACTCTAAAACTCCTATTCCACCTTCCTACAACCTATTAGACAAATCAAGTTTAGGAAATACAAAATAACACTAATTTTTGTGACATAGATAAAAAAAACTGCTGACAGGTGATCATGTTTTCATTTAAACATGATGGACTCAATAAACAATGATTATCTTTTACCTACTCATAAACTATACCTCAAATTTAACCTCAAGACAGCGTATTTTCTGACCATACACTTAATATTCATCACCTGTTTTAAGCGTGGAGCTTGAAAATCCTAAGATTCACTGCACTCCACCATTTTTTTCAGGGTTTACATATAGCTTAACACGAATGGAGTAACATATTATCACGAAAATGATTTGCAAAAAAGTGGCTTAATATTACCAATATTTAAGTGGGTTTTTTTTTGCATTTTTCTTTCTAACTATTGTCTAAATACGCTAACATAACCCATTCCAGTCTTATTTGTCCTTTCCTAAATTCACATATTATCCTCCCTTTTCTTTAAGCACTTCTACATTTTCACTTAATACTTATCCGTGTTATCTTGCAATAAAACCAAAACAAATTATCCTGTCTGAATTTCAATTCGCTCCTTTGAAAAACGGAAAAAGAAACTAGTCCAACACAGTTGCACCCTGAGATTTAGCAAAAAATAAGTCTACGAGGACAGTGCCGCACATGTTAACTAACAGGTGAATTGAAAAACCCTCTCTACCGGGCTTCCCCATCCTTGCTCTCCTCCTCCCGACGCCTAGTGGCACCGGGAGACAGGTGATAGTGACTTTCCTGCTGCAAACCGAGCCAGGTAGGCCTCGATTCTTCTGCCCTCCGCCTAGGGGCTCAAGGCCCAGCTGCAGTCTGGGTTTAAGAGGACAAGGTTTGGAAAGCCTTTCGCCACTCTCAAATTTACAATTTGCTGGAGAGAGAATAAAGAAACCAAGGCTACAGGAGGTTCGGCTCCAAAGTGGAGGAGACAAGGCTGGAGGGGTCGAGATAAAGCAAGTGATAAGGCATCAGAACTAACCAGACAAAAATAAGGATAAGTGACGGGAGGAAGCTTCCAGCTTGCCGCCTTCCGCTTCTGGCCGGAGGGGTGCAGGGTTGAAAGGCAACGGCAGGGGAGCGGCGAGCAGATTGGCTGACAGAGGAGCGCACAGGCGCAGGGAGCGGGCCCCGTGCCCGCCGCAACAGTGTCTGCGGGGCCCTGACTCCCTCAGTTTACTCACCAGCGTCTACGAATTCCGGTACCAGCAGAGACTCAGCAGACGGAGGTGTCCAGGCTGGAAGTAAGGAGAGAAAGAGAACTCCCGGGCTCCCAGCAGCAAGCCCAACCAGCCCCGCCTCCCAAAAGACGCGCGCAGAGCCTTCCGGGAGCCCTGAGGGGCGGGGCTTACTGGGTGGGCGGGGCTGTGGTTCCCTTGCAGCAGACCCCTCTAGTCTTTGAGGGTCGGAAGGGGCATGGATGAAGAAGGGAAAAGATTTTCAGGATGTCCTATGCTAGTGGAGGAAAGGAGCGGAGTCGGGCTGGATTCCCATGGTCTTTCTCCAACGAGAGGTGGCCCGTCTCTCTCTTAGAAACTGTTGGTCGTCTAAGGTTGCGCTGGGAAGCTCTCTAATAAAGAACAGCTGTTTTTGATATCAGGCATTCGAAAGTTCCATCTCACTCGAGTACACGGGTTGCTTTTAAACTTTTAAACTGAGGAACGCTTTTGCCTTTAAAAAAAATTAGAACTTTACTTGGAAGACCAAAAAAATAAAGACATTTTAAATTTGTAAATATGTTATAGAAAAGAGCCTTTGTACTGGAATACCTATAAAAATAATTGCGAACAGTGAGACAGGTGTGAAAAACAAGAACGTTTGAAAAAGTAATTACAGCTGAAGATTTACATCTTACATCATCCTCAGAAGCCAAGAGAATTCTCTATTTTGTTTGGTTACATGGTAACAAGGAAGTCCTCACTCAGTCTAGAACTTGCTTATATATGCAATTATGAGTCCTCCTTAAGATCTCACTGAATTTTTTGAACAAATTTTAATCGTGAAGTGTACATGTATAAATGTATCCCATATTTGCACATTTTAAAGAATAATAAAATGAATATCCAGGTACTACTACAGAGCTGAAGATACAGAAAAAGCAGTATTTTTGAAGCCTTCTCAGAAGATTCTCTCCCAAAGTATCTCTTTTCCTCCCATCCAGAAAAAAACATTGTGCTGAAATTTGTATTACTTATTTCCTTGCTTTTTTGAAAATAGTTATATATGTATGATTCCATGAAAATATAGTTAATTCGGCTCTTGTATTTTATATAATGATCAAACTGCATTTTTCCCCCTCTTATTGTTTCACTACACATTCAGGTTTTGAGATTCATCTCTACATAAATCCATTTCACATAGCCTGGGCTGGCATATCATAATCCATAACACCTGCTCATGTTAAATTTAAAAATTTTGTTTGGAATTAGCATCTTTTAATTTGCATAGTCCTCCTTGTTAATGGGGTTGTGCATCTTTATATAATATATGCTTGGTGGCAACTTACTTGTGTTTCTGTGAAATGCCTGTTCTCAATTTTTTAGCTCATTTTTAATTGGCTTGTTTGCTTTTAAAAATTAATTTGAGCATAATCCTCATGTATTTTTAAAGTTTAAGTACTCTTTTGGTTATCAAATTCTTGGTTGAGAACTATCCTAACATATTAAACTAACATGTTAGGAGCCTTTGGTTTCTCCTAATTACCATTTATTATTATAATAGTCTCCACCTCACAAGACCCTTGGGGTTGATCTTGTCTTTCTACTAGAAAAGCAGCACCCATTTCTTTTTTTATATTATCAATGAAGATCCTTCTCCTTATTTGCTAGGCCTATGCTAACTTTTATACCTACAGCCCTCCTTATCCCTGTCTCCATTTCAATGAGCCGCAGACACATACAAAATAATAGTGTGCAAGGAAGCATGCCAGTTAGGATTAGCTTTAGTTGCATAAAAGAGTATGCTCAAATAACAGTTGTGTAAGTAAGACAAAGCTTCATCTTCTGTAAATGGAGTCTGAGCTTACACGGTGACTTGACAGTTATAGTGGATCCAGACTTCTCTTTTCATTTTAATTTAATTTTATTTTTTTGCTCCACCATCCTTATTGCTGGCTTCCACCCTCATGCAATATTCTAGCTTTCATCCTCACATTTTTCTCACAGTTAAAGATGGCTGCTATGCTCTAAGCATCTTGTTTGAATCCCAGTCAGCAAGTAGAATGAAGATGGTGTCTGGAAAGGTTAGAAAGGGCAACAATGGCTCCTCCAGATACTTGTTAAAGAAGTTTTCTGGGAAGTACCCTTGAATAATGTATGCTTTCATGTGATTTAATGTAATTGAGTCACTTATCCATACCCAGCTGCAGGGAAGTCTTAGAAATGTGGTCTTTTACCTGGGTTCACTACCCCACCCCACCCCAAATAAAATCAGAGCTCCATTACTAAGAAAGAAGGAAAGAATGGATGTCGGATGGACAATGAACAGGACTTACTTCAACAGAGAATAGAGTAGAGAAAGAGAAGGAGATAGACCTTTACCAAAATACTTGGGTCCAATCCTGGATCCTGGAATACATAGTGCTCACCACCTTGCAGGTTAGTTCCCCTATGGGGTGTTCCTATGTTTGGAAAGGTAATGAAAGAGTATAAAGGCCTTGCCATGGAATTGACAGCACTTTATAATATTCCCACACATCAGTCTTCCAGTTTCCAATACGAATGGCAGGAGGTGGTTGAATATAGTTCTAAATATGGGTCTTTAGTTGTTGAGAAGAGTAAAAGGGAAATGCTCAGTAGATGTCTTCTCCCAATGTCAGTTAAAAGCCATCATATTCCTTAATACCATTTGCGGGGAGGGCACATCAAAGCATACTAGCACTAGGGGTGGTGGATAGGCTTTTGGATAAACTATATTTGATGCTGATAGGTACCAGGACCAGTGGAATTTCAATAAAAAACATATCATTAAAGATGCTCCTACAGTACCCCACTGATATGCTCCAGGTGCTTGTTTATCCTTAAGAGTAATAGTAGATGAAGAAATAAAAGGCCTAAATTGTTTTCTCAAAACTTAGCATATAATTGACACCCCTAGTCTGAGACCAGGTTCCATAGTGTCTCTGCCGCTCTACTGTATCTGGAGTCTGACATTTAGACAGCTTAACTTCCTTATTGGAAGCTTGAGCCATTCCCTAACTGCATTCCATGTGCTGGCATTGGCAAACCTGGCCATAGTACATGTATTGATTCTCTGCCCAGGAATACCCCTGCTTTGCAGCTGCCATCAGGGGGCCCATCCCTAGATAGCTCTCCCTGGCAGAGGACTACTGTGTAGCTACTGACTGGATTATGCCACCAGACTCTCTCAATAATTCTTAGAGTGACTAGTGAGTGTTGGTTCCACATAGTGCTTTGTCAAACAGAGAAAATAATATTTTCATAAAACATTGAGGAAAACAGCCTGCTTGCAGTGAACATGGTGGGTCTAGTAGCTCTGACTATTCTAGATCCTACGTAGTAAATTCTAGGATTAAGAAGAACAATACCTTGGCATGATACTTGTAACAAGCACATCAGTGGCACCTTAGAAGAGAAGCTCTTCCTAGCTGATTAATTTCACTTTACCACAACACACTGCCATATAAAATATCTTTAGGAAATTGAGTCTCTAGCAGTTATGCTGGTGGGATGATAGATGTGGATGGCTTGGGAAGCTCTCCATCTGTGACATCCATCTGTGAGTGAGGACTAGTATTGGGCAATCTCTAGAAAGTTTCTTCATCATTATTATTTACCACCACTTCCTGATAGGTATTGCTTGCTCTAGTCCTACACTGTCCTCACTATGTGTCTCCTGAATATTTCATGTTTTTTCCCATCTCCATTCCTAGAAGTTTCCTTAGTGTCTCCTACACATATTATGTCATTTTATAACTGTTCATTACTCCATTCACCTGAGATGTCTTCTCAGTTCCTATCCATATTCTTTCTACTTGCATTAGTCAGAGGTCTTTTTGTAAGGTATAGAAACTAAATCTGGCAACTAAAATACAAATAGACTTTATCTGAAAGGTTATAGAGTACAGTGTGAAGGTGAAGGCTAGTACATTAGGCAATGGCAATGGGTAGGATACCTAGGAGGGCAGGCAGTTGGGAGCAGAGCTTCAAACAATGGTAGAAATTAGGGCACTGCTATTTTCAGGGCTGCATTAAACTCTCAATGTGTTTGATACCACCATGATTTTTTTTTTCAATTTTGCCTGTATTATTTGCTTCAACTCTTCAAGATTCAAATTTTTGTTTAAAATAAACTGCTTAGCTAAAACTAGGTTATATGTTATTAGGAGGTTAAGGACTTTGGGAGGTGATTATGTCATGAGAGTGAAGTCCACATGAATGAGATTAATGCCCTTGTAGAAGAGGCCCTAAAGAGATTCCTCACCCTTTTTTATCTTATGAGGACAAAATGAGAAATCTAAGACCCTCAGAGGACCCTCACTTGATCATAATGGCATTCCAATCTTAGATTTAGACCCTCCAGAACTGTGAGAAGTAAATGTTTGATATTTACAAGCCATCTGGTCTACGGTATTTTGTGATAGAAACTATGAACGGACTAAGACACCAACTAATCAGGCCAGCTCTCTCTGACAAAAGCTCTTTTCATTCTCTGACTCAAGCACTTGCCCAGGTTATGGCACTCCTGAGTAATGGAGATGGGAGAGAGTGCCAGAGGTGGCAGAATGTTCCCCTCTGGTTGATGGATGCTGCTAGATATGAATGCCCAATGACTGGGCATGGGCCCTTTCCTGAGGAAAACCCTCTTCTCCTCCCAAGCATGATGCTAGTTGAGACAGATGCATGCCTATAGTCGAAAGCTCAGCCAGCAGAGAGATGGAGCCCTTCCTGAGTGGGAAAACTACTCCCCAGGTTGATATAGGGCCTCTGGGTGTTTTGCAGAAAGGAAAGGGCATGTGTTGTGATCAAGCATTAGTTTCATACCTTAATGGGCTGAGCCCCAAATGTTATATCACCTAAAGTCCAGGTTGTATAGGGCCATTTCCTAAGGCATCAGGGTTTGAGTTTCTTCCTTTCCAGGATACCTTAGATCCTTTAACCAAACTGACAACATTTTTTCTACCATAAGGCCACACTCCACTGACATATAAAAAAATAAAACAAAATAAAACAAAAAAGCAGTTTGCAAAGTAACTAAAATTTAAAAAAGACCTATTTCCTAAGATAGATGAGCCCACTCATCCTCTATTTATATAAGAGAGATCACAAGTAATTCTTCTCAACAGTATCTGCTACAAGGTGATTTTTTGTGCTTGCTTATTCTAAGGAGTAGTTGGCAATTTTTCTTGTTAAAAGAAGAAAAAGAAAACATGTATTTATTTTCTGCTAAAACATTCCTCTCTTAGAGAATCCAATTAAAAAGCTAGTCTGTGCCTTGTACATCTTTTCTTCCCCTATAATGTCAAGCTCCTTCAGCTCAGATACAGTAATGTCTGATTCCCCACTGGGTCTCCTACCTCTAGCACATAGTATGATGTTCTGTGCTGTAGTACTGCTTGTAGTAGAATGAATAATCACACCCAAAGATATCTAGGTCCTAATCCCCTGAGCCCCTGAATGTTACTTTAAATGGCAAAGGGGACTTTGGAGACTTGATTCAGGATCTTGTAATGAGGATTATCTGGGTGGGCCTGAACTATCACTACAAGTGTCCTTACCTATAAGAGGCAGAAAGAGAAGAAAGCAATGTGACTACTGAAGCAAAATACTATGCTGCTGGTGAGATTGCAAAAGAAGCTACAAGTTAAGGAATGCAAGCCTTAGTAACTAAAAAAGAAAACAGATTCTTTCCTAAACCTCCTACTGGTGAGTGACTATAGCAATACCAGTAAAACTGATTTTAGTCTTCTGATCTTCAGAACTGCAACAAAATAAGTGTTTTTTTAAGCTACCATGTTTGTGGAAGTATGTTCTAATAGCCATGAGAATTTAATAGTGTTCAATAAATGTGTTGAATAAATGAAGCCGTGAGCAGTAGGGATTCAGTGAATATTACATGAATTACAAGATGTCCAGGTTGGTTTAAAAAATAGTGTGAGAAGAAAGACTGTAGATGTACTATATATATATTTTTTATTATAGACCTTAAAAGATTCTTTGGATATGAGAGAAACTTTGTCCTTCAAATATATCTTCAGAGTTAAAACTAATTACGTTGATCTAATCTGGGGTTTTTATTTACCAAATCTTATTCTTATTGTTTTGGTTGTTTTTGGTTTGTGATATTGCTCAATATGTTGGTTTTATGATAATTTATTTGGTTATATATTTATTCACAATATTCAGAAGGTGCTTATGGTCAGAGTAAATCAATTCATAATAAATCTGCTTTCTAGAAGCTTGCCATCTATGGAGATATACAGAGGTATAAACTGTGTGGTTTTTATTAATTATCCACTTACCTCATTTGGGTTACTTCAATTATATTTGTATAGTATATATTTTTTTAAAAATGTGCATTCCTATAAGGCAGGTTTTTCCTCATTTACCCGTGTGTTTTTATAGCACCTTGCTCGATGTGCTTCATGTAGTAAATCTTCAAATATGTTTGATTAACTGAATGTGTCTAGTGGCCAGAAATTCATTCTTTATTGACTAAGGAACAAGCACTGTGTATGTATGTGTGAGCTTACTTGTATGTGTGACCAAAAGTAACTGCACAGGATGGTCTGATCACAAATTCCTAACTGGGAAGGTCATAACGGATAGTCAAGTCCCAGACCTATAGCTTACTTAGCAAAGGTCAAACTTTACCTTAAGTGAGCTTTGTTCATTGTTCCTATGCATCTGGGATAACATATCTTTGAAATGTCAGAGTAATTTTCTTTTCTTACCTTTGAAGGCACAACCTTCTGTTCCAGACCACAAGACAACCAGAGCACGAGACCACAGAAGCCCTCATTCTTATTTGCTGTCTGTATACCATCTCTACGTGCTGAAAATGTTAATGATCCTTACCCATCAACGTAAAAGAAGTATGTCTCTCTCCGTCTTGCTTTTTATCCAGTCCTGCAGATTTCCCCACTTGGCTTTCTCCCACCCCCTTAATCTACCACCATAGATGTCATGTAACCCTCCTTATATCTTCTCCTTTGATTCTAATGTATAAAATTAGCTGTATAACTGCCATTCTCCAGAGCATTTTCTCAATCCACTGAGATTTTCCTTACCAGCAGTCGTCAGTTCGGCTCAAATAAACTCATGGAAGTTCTCTGCAGGTTTGGATGTTTCTTATGTCAATAGTAGGGAGAGACCAGTGAGTGACACGGGAGTCGGAGTAAGTATAGATAGGTAGCATCACCATCTGCAGCACATGAGGCATTCAACTGAATATGGACAGTTAGCTGCCCCATCAGCTGAGTCCAAGCACAACGCTTTGAGACTCAGGAATGTGGACCTCTTATTCAAAGTTGTCTTTAAATATTTTCTGAGTGGATAATTTTATATTGCCAGTTCATCATAGACACTAGGAAAATCTACTAAGTCAAGGGGACATCCTTACAAAATCATGTATGGGCCTTCTTAGAATCCATGTGAGAGTAGGAGAAAGAATAAATAATGGCACTCAATAGTTGTAAAAGCATTTTGTTTCCTGGAAATGACAAAGGCTGTGGGACTAAAATGACTGATCACATCCAGTTTGGGCAGGGATGTGGAATATAGACTCTCTCACATATTATTGGTGGAATTATTAATTGATAGAGACTTTTTAAAGGGTAATTGTCTGCATCTGATAAAACATACTTACTCTATGTGTGAGCTACTGTATTTTTTTTTTGTTGTTTGTTTGTTTTTTGTTTTGTTTTGTATGTGGGTATTTCCCTGGCCGGGAATCGAACCCAGGCCACAGCATTGACGTGCCAGCGACAAAGCCTTAAGCCACTACACCACCAGGGAACTCCCAGAGCTACTGTATTTTAAACAATTTCTTTTACAAAATTATACCTATAATGTGAAAAACTGTGTACATGAGTTTTCTTTGTAAATAACATGAAAAGATATTCATATATTTTTTATTAAATATATTGGGATAATGTTAATAGCATACAGATTTTGGTGTACTCATGTATATATTTTTAAATGAAGTTGTAAAATTATGCACATAACTATAGAAATACATTTATATCTGTATTAGTTTCCTGTCACTGTCCTAGCAAATTACCACATCTTTTGTGGCTGAAGCAACCCAAATTTCTTACCTCACAGTTCTATAGCTTAGACGTCAGACTTGGGTCTCCTTGGGCTAAAATCAAGGTCTCAGCAGGGCTGCCTTCCCTACTCTAGGATCCAGAGGGGACTCTGTTTCCCTGCTTATTCAGTTTACTAGTAGAATTCAATGTCTTTCAGATGCAAGACTGAGACCTGCATTTTCTTGCTGGCTGTAATATGAGAGCAGTTTCCAGGTTCTAGAGAACATAGCATTTCATTATTTGGCTTATGGCTCCCTTCCTTCATTGTCAAAGCCAGTGACAGCAGGTCACATCCCACTCATGTCACGTTCATCTGACTCACTCATCTGCTTTTCTTTTCCTCTTTTAAGGATTCATGAGATTGTATTGGATCCAACTGAATAGCTCAAGGTAATCTCCCCATTTCAAGATCTTTATCCTAAATCTCATGTGCAAAGTTCTTTTTGTCATGTAAAGCAACATATTTACAGGTTCAGGGAAATAGGGTATGGACATCTTTGAGGGCCCATTATTCTGCCTACCACAATATCTACATGTACATTTAATATGTATATACATTATTTTGTGTGTATATGCATGCATATATACACATGCATATACACACAAACACGACGGTGAGGAAAAAGAGAGAGAGAGAGAGAACTGTATCAGCAACAACCAAAAATAAATATGTGTACATGTAGAACAAATTTCTAGAAGTAAACATGTCAAACACTTTAAACAATGGCTATTTCTTGGAACTGAAGTTTCAGTTTTTATATATAGATTAAAGGACAGTTTGCATTTGTAGAAGAAGCTTACTTTAATTTTACACTTTAAAAAGTAAAGAAATAATAAATTGATCAATTAGGCGCAAGACACTTGATCTAATTTACTTGCTACATCTCCTAGTATAAACACCAAAGGGAAAGAGAGTATCTGAATAAATATATGTTCCTTGAATTATTCATCAAAATAAATTGGCGGACACTTCACCACAAGCATTATAATATATGTTCTGAATTGAAGAAATTAACCTTTAAACTAGTGATTCCCTGAATTGCTGCAAATTTAAATAGAGTGGCAATTCTTAGTACAGAATAATCCCATGAGTAGTATTACTAATAACACTAACTACTCCTGCAGTAGTAAGAACAATATAAATAATAGCTTGCTTTATATTTTACCCATTTATATTCCACAATTTTCAAAACATTTTCAAATGCATTAAATTTTTTACAAAAATTCTGAAAATAATTCTGTAATATTAAGTAGGCAAAACAGACAATGTTATCATCACTTTTTGGAAATGATAATATTCAGAAGACCTAGGTAGGACTTAACCACAAAAACATCCTTATATTGTATTGGATATAGCTCAAACCAAAAATCTTTTCTCTTTTCCCACTAAAGTCCCAAAGAAATCACCATTCCTCTCAAAACATATTTTAAGATCCTTAGTTTTTCTCCATCTCTAAAGTTACTACTTCAATCAAAGATTTTATCACTTATCATTTGATTCTGATTAACATTTCCCTTGCTTTTGGCCTTTCAATGCAATTTCTACACTGCAGTCAAAATGAGCTTTCTAAAATTTAAATCTGATCATGTAACTCCCTTCCTAATAACCTTTCAATACCTTCTCTGATCTTCAGGATAAAGTACAAACTCTTCAACACAACTTAAAGAGACCTTAAGGATTTGGCTGTTGATTACCTTTGCAGTCTCAAAACTCAACTATTTCATACCTCCCACATGCTAGCTACAATGAATTATTGTCTTTTCCTGTACTTGCTTATGTCCATTATCTTTCTCACTGTCATACTTACTGTTTTCTGTACTTAGAACACTCTCACCTTCTCACTCTTACATGGATAAATTACTCAGGCTTTAGCGCTCAGCTCAGACATTATTTCCTTTAAGAAGTTTTTATTCCTGCTCAAATCAGAATTAAGTCCCCCCTTTCATTCTTTCATTCTATCCCAAACTTATCATATCTTGGTTCTCATCATGCTATCTCACATTTGCCTGCTTAGTTGTGTATATACATGTCCCTTAATTCTGTGAAAACTTCCTCAGATGTCTAACATTTTCACTAATATACACCTAGCAACAAAAGAAAGTATTTAATAAATACAACAATGAATGAATGTACACATGAACATGTAAAAAAATAGATTTGGCAAGGTAGAAGATGATGTGCTCATTTTTGGACATGTTGCTTTGACTTACAGGCATCATCGTTATCATATTATCCAAAGGAACATAAAAATGGTAAAAAGCTTGCGTGGTGTAAGGAACTATGACTAATCAGTATACTTTGAACTGAATTAATTTACCTGAATACAAATCAGGAAAGATTCATTGCTTCTTCTTTATGAGATTATAGTGTGACATTAGAGAAAATAAATGCAGAAGATGCTGGCACATCACAATTTCCAGCAGAGAGGGATAAAGGCAATGACACAGAACAGAATAAGCAGGAGGCACCCCTTATGGATCTCTTTACTTGCTCTGATCAACAGCATTCCAAATTATCTGCACTGGGAGTGGTTTAAGAAAGCAACCTACTCAAGGAGGAAACAAATAGGTAGGTGGTGGTTTTCTCCCTGATCCATTATGATTCTTCCCAAGGTACACAGTATCTGAAGATTGAAGACTAGGCCAAATGTAAAATGAGACACAGAGAACTAGTCCTTGGAAGAACAGCCTCATAAATTATAGAGAAGAAGTTATGCACTGATTAAATTATCCCAGTAGGCCTGCCCATGCCTTAGCTTCCTTCTTTTTAGAGTGTCAAATTAGTAAATTTATGCTAACTGCACATAAATAAAATTTCTGAGATACCTTTGTAAAAAGAAATTTAAACAGAGTTTATTCAGATAATGATTTGCAAACTGGGAAGTATAGCACTTGATATTAACCAAGAATATGTGCCAAAGTGGAGGGGATAGGGCAGAGTTTATAACAGCAAAAGCTATAAAGTGCTATTGATCAAAATATAGGGGTTGCTAGGGGAAAGGAGATGATAAACTTACATCATTTGTTTCTGATTGGCGGGGGCAAGTAGACCTTGAATGGTTGGCTGAGTGGTTAAGCAGGTAGGGTTGTGAAGTAAGAACATATTATATATTAAGTATTTATGAAGACCTAATTTCTGCCTAGGCCTATAGAACTGTCTTTGCTCATGCAGTCATAGTTCAGGGTGTATTATTTAATAACAAAGTAAGGAGTATAATTTATCAAACAGTGCAATCAACAAGGGGGCTGCTTGCTCTGCAGGCCATTCCAGAGCCCCAAAGGGCAGTGTGATGCTCTGCAAGCAGCCTCAGGGTTCAAGCTACAAAAATCCAAATACTGGGCCACAAATTATGAAATTCTTATAAGTCCTCATACCTTTCTAGTTTAAAACATTAGAAAAATATTCTGAAAAATACGATCAGGTATAGAGTGAAGACATCAAAAATATATCTGCCTAAGTGCTGCTTGGACAAATATCAGGCCATAAATGACCTTGCCATATTCAAGAATAAGAAAACAAGATGAAGAAAAGAAGAATAGTTTTTTTCTAATAAAAGGAGGAAAACACTCTTTAAAATTAAAAAAAAAAAAAACTTTTCCTGAAAAACAAAAAATGTTTTAAAAGTGTCTGTCTTACCTTGTCAAAAAATATTCACGTGGACACTTAAAGCAAAAAATACATAAGATTAAATGATGTAATCAAAATGCTAAGTTCAAATCCTATAACATTATTTTTAATATTTCTTAGTGTCAAGGGATTTGAGCTAAAGATGTGTGCTATAATTGAGGCCCCATTTCCTGCCACACATCAGAAGTCACGAGACTACTGACTTGAGAGAGTTAAGAGTAGTCAGACAAGGAAGTATCCAGAGGGATACTTTTTTTCATGTGTCACTGATTTGGCAGTTGGCTAATAGCAGAAAGTTTCTTTGGATAATTAAAGACTAGATGCATAGGTACACCTAGTCTTTACTTAGACCATATTCTATAAATGGAGGCTGTGAGGGCTAGTAAGAAATGAATACTTTTCCTGCTACCTTCTAAATTCTTCTAGCTGGGCTAATCATAAGATTAATAGTGACAGATTATCAGCAGAAAATCAAATTTTAACACATGTGAAAGTAATTCACGTAAGCATGAAAATTCCAATCTCCATGAGGCAACATTGGGTATGTATGACATCTTAGAAAAGGAGAAAAAGGTTGGTATTAGATTTCAGAAGAACCGGTGACTGACAGGTAGCTGAGGAAGATCTGACAATATATGGCAGGAAAATTCTTGCTAGGCAACTTAGAAACAATGGGACACAATGGGTGTCTATCATACTGGAAGCCCTCCTATTTCCCATACCTAATTCAAATTAGGCTAGGACCACATCCTAAGATACCCTTTCTGGAGTAGGCCTTTCCATCTGAATATTATTGGCAGAAAGGGGGAGAATCAAAGGTTTTTCTGAGTCTTTTATTTCTTAAAAATGGTTTAAAATCAATATCCCAAAAAGGTAATTTCAGGGTGGCATAATTTCGGTTCCCTTCAAAGTCTGGTAGTGAAAAGGTACAAGTATAGAGAACATATGCAACAAAGCAAAAGCCAGCAGAGACAGACAGACAGACAGACAGACACACACACACACACACACACACACACAGAGAGAGAGAGAGAGAGAGAGAGAGAGAGTTTAATCTCTTCGAAATACTTATCAATGTGGCAATCTTACAACAAAATGGATGAACAATCCATATTACACTTTCTTGCAATAGGTGGTGGATACAATACTTGATGAAGTAATTTTAAAAATAAAATCCTTTGGCATTGGTGATCTGAGAAAATACCTTTCACTCTCTTCTTTACAGGCAGCTAAACAATTGAATAAGTAATAAAACTTTACACCCTGCCAAGTCCTTAAACTTTAGAGATCTAAGTGAATGATCACATGGGGCCCAGTGAATAGAAGACTACTTAATGATAATTCAACCAAGTTCTTACAGCACATAAATTACTTATCTATAACTTGTAAATGACATTCTCTCTGGGCTGACAAAATGATAGAAGATATCCTTTCTGTCTGATCTCACCTGGAAGCCAGAACACAAGGGAACCTGATTAATTCTGTCCATAGTAGACTTTGCCCAGCGGCACAGAGCAGAGGAAGGCAAGGTGAAAAATGGATCTTGAAAAGCAACAGCATGGTGAGCTTTTCATTTTTTTAAAAAAAGGATCAAATCTAAAGCAGAATAAACTTAATGTTCAGGACTTATATGAAGGAAACGATATTTTACTGAGGTATATAAATAAGGAATTAGATAAATGGAGATAAATACCTTGTTCTTACATTTGAAAAGTTAATGTTTAAAGACATTTATTATTCCAGTTAGATCAACATATTCACTGTTTTTGCAATTAAAGTCCCAAGTGTTCCATTCCACAACTTGAAACAATTCAAAAATACAAGTTAGAAAATTAACCAGTAAGAAAATAACCAGAAAAATTCTGAAGGCAGAAGAATTAGTAGAATTATAGAGCTACAGTAATTAAAATAGTGTGGTTTTGAGGTAAGTTCACTCAGTTTGATCAACGAAACTGAATGCAGACTCTAGGAATTGATTTCTACATTTCCATTGGCACAGGAAAAACGTGGCATTTCTAATCATTGGGGGAAATATGCATTATAAGATGAATGGTATTAGGTCAATTGAATAACCAGTTTGGTAAAAAAAAAGTACAGTTAAGATCTGACCTGAAGCATAAAAAGCCATTATAAGAAGATTGAATATTTAAATGTAATTTAAATAAATAACAAAAATCCTAAATATATAAGAAGTTAGTTAATGTTTTAATAATTTAGGTATGTGGCTATATAAAAGTGCTTACAAATTAATAAAAGGATATGCTACAAATTTAAAAACTGGGTGAAAACCACTCATTAACAGTAGTGAAGAATCAAATTGGAAGGACTAATATGCACTTAAAAACTAACCCAGGAGCCTGCTTCATGAATATAAAACTTTTATAGTCACACAGAACCCCAAGCTTATAAAGATCCCAATGCTTGATTAATGCTCTGGTATTGTAGTCTTGAAATTCTTAATAATTTTTGAACAAAGGACCCTGAATTTTCATTTTGTACTGGTTCCTGAAAATTATGTAGCCAGTCCTGATTAATCTTCACATATAGTCAACAAAATACAAATTAAAACCTTAATTAAAAAGAACTGTTTTCGATTGCAAAAGATAAAAAATCTTGAAGATATCATGTAATATCAAAATTGTAGATAAAGTAGGACTCTTGTATACTTTTAGTTCAACCATTTGCAAACACTCCAGAATCACTGGATCAAGGTGAATAACTTTTATCCAGCAATTTTTCCTCTAGGAATAGATAGACGTATAGGAACTAATTGGACCAATGTGTAAAAATAAAGGTACTTATCACAGAACTGTTTATAATAGTATAGAAGTCAATCATCTAAATATCTATAAATTATTGATTATAAATGGAAAGATACATTTATATAGTTGCATATTATACTTTAACATGAAATATGACATAAATTGTGTATACATGTAAAAATATCTCTATGATATACAATGATATATATTAATAGTTACATGGAAAGGCATTCATGATTCATTGCTAAAAGAAAAGCAATGAAACAACAAGGAGAATAAAATGCTAAATGAGATGCCTCTATTTTTCATATTACATAGCTGGATACATTCCAGAGAGCCCTTGTAGGTCTGTAGAAATTTTTATTTCAGACATTTATACATATATAAATGTCTGAAAAGGAAACACAAAAATATTTTTCTCTGGAACTACAGGGAATTTTCATTTTGTTCTTACATTTTTTTGATAGTGTTTTAAACAATGAGTTTTAATTTCTATTAAAATCAAAAAAATATTTTATTTTGAATAAGAATTGGGCCATTGAATTGTTTCTGTGATCATTAAAATATTTAGACATATAATTGTAATAATAATTGTAATTTGGTATAAAACAAGGCAAATGACTAAGAAATTTTGAAAACAAGGTAAAAAATGTATAAAAGTTATAGTAAGAGACCTAGGACTCAAGGAAGACTTCATGAACCTGTCCTCAAAGGCAAGGGAAGTAAAAGCAAAAATAAATGAATGGGACTATATCAAACTAAAAAGCTTCTGCACAGCAAAAGAAACCATCAACAAGGCAAAGAGACAGCCAACTGAATGGGAGAAAATATTTGCAAATAACGCATCAGATAAGGGTCTAATATCTAAA
>PVJL010002433.1:0-165449 GCA_004026885.1 Lyroderma lyra
AATAAGCTGTTGTTTAATCTCCATGTATATGTGGTTTTTTCTGCTTTCCTTTTACAGTTGATCTCCAATTTCAAAGCTTTGTGGTCTGAGAATACACTTGGTATGATTTCGATCTTCTTGAATTTGCTGAGGCTACTTTTGTGTCCCAGCATGTGGTCTATTCTTGAGAATGTTCCATGCGCACTAGAAAAGAAGGTGTGGTCTCTTTTTGCTGGATGAAGTATCCTGTAAATGTCAATTATGTCCAATTGCTGTAATGTGTCATTTAGAGCTGTTATTTCCTTATTTATTTTCTGTTTGGATGATCTGTGCATGACTGTTAGCGGGGTGTTTAAGTCCCCCACAATGATTGTGTGTTCATCAGTTTCTCCTTTCAAGTCTGTTAGTAGTTTCTTTGTGTATTTTTGTGCATCCTGGTTGGGAGCATATATGTTGATTAGTGTCAACTCTTCTTGTTGTTGCATTGTGCCTTTTATCATTATGTAATGTCCATCTTTGTCTTTTAGTATCTTTCTTAACCTGAAGTTTGTTTCATCAGATATCAGTATGGCAACTCCTGCTTTTCTCTGGTTACCATTTGCTTGGAGTATTGTATCCCATCCTTTCACTCTGAGTCTGTGTTTGTCCTTATGTCTGAGATGTGTTTCTTGGAGACAACATATGGATGTGTTCTGTTTTTTAATCCAGTCTGCTACTCTGTGTCTTTTTATTGGTGAGTTCAGTCCATTAACATTTAGAGTGATCATCAATATGTGAGGATTTCCTGTGGCTATTGCTTATTTCTTTCTTTGTTTTTGTGTGTTTGTTTGTTTGTTTGATTTTATTTCTTTCTAGTTGCCCCAACTTTGTTCCTTTTTTCCTGATGTTTTGTTTCAGGCTGAAGAGCCTCCTTCAGTATTTCTTGGAGTGCTGACCTCATGCCAGCAAATTCCCTCAGCTTCTGTTTGTCTGAGGAGGTCTTTATTCCACCTTCATACTTGGAATTTGTGGATTTCTCAACAGCTGTTTGTCACTCAGGGTCCTCTTTCTTGGCTTCTGATGGCCGTTCAATTGTGTTTTCTGTGAGAGGCTTTAGGGACCTCCTCTCCAGTCACCATCTTGCCTTCTTCCTCCTATAATAGACTTTAAAGCAATGGCTCTAACAAGAGACAAAGAAGGACCCAGTAATCCCACTTCTAGGTATGTATCTAATGAAACCCAAAATGCTACTTTGATGGGATGTGTACACCTATATATTCATTGCAGCATTGTTTATAATATCCAAAATACAGAGGAAGCCTGGGTCTGTTGATGGCTGAGTAGATAAAGAAGAGATGGCACCTATGCAAGGGCTGTCCTGAAAGTATCCAGCAATGTAGTATAAAAAATAGAGGCTCTTCTAGCTGAATTTTTTCTAGTCAGGCCTTGTATACAATGGAATATTGCTTGGCAATAAAGAGAATGGGTTCTTGCCATCTGTGGTGGCATGGATTTACCTAGAGGGTATTGTACTGAATGAAACATGTCAGACACAGAAAGGCATGTGCAATATAATTTTGCTTATATGAATCTAAAGAACCAAAATATATAAACAAACAAAACAGAAACAAACTCATATTATTGAACCTAAAGAATAAAAATACGTAAACAAAATAGAAACAAACTCATAGATACAGAGAACATTTTGATGGTTCCCAGATGGAGAGGGTTTGGGCTGGGGTGAAAAAAGGGGAAGAGTTTAAGAAGTACAAATTAGTAATGACAAAATAATCATGGGAATGTAGGGTATAGCATAAGGAAAAGTGAATAATGTAGTAATTACTATGTATAGTGTCAGATGGGTACTAGATTTATGAAGGTGATAAATGGGAGGAGGTTTGGGGCAGGGTGAGAAAGGTAAAGGGATTAAGAAATACAAATATGTAATATCAAAATAGTCATGAGGATATAAGATAAATCATAGAGAATATAGTCAATATTATGGTAATAGCTACATATCGTGCCAGGTGAGCAATAGACTAGTCAAGGGTATCACTTCCTAAATTATATATATATATATACACATATATACACACATATATATATATATATATGTGTGTGTGTGTGTGTATATATGTGTATGTATGTGTATATATAGATATATGTCTAGCCACTATGCTGTACACCTGAAATTAATATAAAATAATATTGAATGTCAACTGTAATTGAAAATTTTAAAAAGGGGGAGAGGTGAAGAGGAATAAAAGGTCCAAATTTCCAGGTATATAACAAATTAATCGTGGGGCTCTAATGTACAGCATAGAGATTATAGTCAATAAGATTGTGAGAGTGTGGTACAGTGTCAGATGGTTACTGGACTTATCACAGTTATCACTTCTTTAGGTACATGAATGTTGAATAACTATGGTGTATACCTGAAACTAATATAATGTTGTATGTTAGCTAAATTTTAATAAAAATTGTGAAAAACATAAATGTGGGACAATAAAAAGAGCATTAAACTAGGAAACCTGGATTCAAAACTTCATTTTGATTCTAATCAGCTATGTAACCTTAGTTATTAATAGTAATTTTATCTCTTCGCCTTTAATCTCACCAACTTTTAATTTCTCTTGAGAATTCTCATAGGATGATAGAGAATAATATATATTTCAGAGATTTGTAAAAAGATAGTTTTTAAAGAGCACTAAATAAATTAGGTTATTATCCTGAGGCTTCTTACAGTTTTGGGGTTTTTTGTTTGTTTACTTGTTTGTTTGTTTTGGGCAGGTTTTTAGAAAGGAACAAATAGCTAAAAATGCCGTGTGGATTGACTGTGGAATGCATGCCAGAGAATGGATCTCTCCTGCTTTCTGCTTGTGGTTCGTAGGCTATTTAGTAAGTACAATATTTACATTTGCTTAAACCAGTTTCTTATTATGTGGCCTAAGACCACCTGTGTTAGAATCAGCTGAGCTGTTTATTAAATGCATTTTCCCATGTAACATCCTAGAATTTCTGACTTAAAAACTTACGGAGGTAAGTGTTTGAAATCTACAATTTTCACAAGCTTCCCAGGTCATTTTTATGCACATTTTTAAGTTTGAGAATTATAACTTGAAGCACTTAAATTACCCAAAGAGTGTTGGTCATCTCCCTCCTATACTTTTAGTTGGGGCTAACCACTAAAAAATAATTAAAAAATAGTATACAATTGTAACATTTTTGCAAGTAGAAGAAAAAATGGAAGCAATTATCTAAATTAAGTCCAAATTAATATTTTAAACAGAAAAGATTAATAAATTTAATGACCAAGAATTTTTCTTCATCAAAAGGCACCATTAAGAGTGTAAAGATGGAAACTCTAGTGTGTATACTTGAAACTAATATAATATTGTGTTAGCTACATTTAAAAAAAAATCTTAGAAACTTAAATGTGGAAGAATAAAAAGAGCTTTAAATTAAGAGTCCTGGCTTCAAAACTGAATTTCAATTCTAACCAGCTATTTGACCTTAGTTAGCAATTTCACTTCTTCACACATAACTTATAAGAAACTAGTGACCAAAATTTTAAAAATATTCTTGAAATCAATAACAAAAAGTCAGCTAGCCTTAGTAAAACAACAGCAAAAACTTGAATAGGTGCTTTACAAATGAAAAAATCTAAATAATCAGTAAATATATAATAAACTTTTGCTAATATACAATAGAATAAACCCAAGAATGTTCATAGAGGTTATTCACATAAAAGACAACCTATAATTAATGAATATATTTATTATGACATATTCATAATATGTCCAACCTATAGCCCAGGGCAGCTTTGAATGTGGCCCTGCACAAATTCTTAAAACATGATAAGATTTTTTTGTGACCTTTTTTCCCCCCCGCTCATCATCTATCATTAGCTTTAATGTTTTTTATGTGTGGCCCAAGACAATTCTTCCAATGTGACCCAGGGAATCCAAAAGATTAGACACTCATAAAAACAATAAACCACTGTCATATACAACAACATGAATGAAACTCACAAACATAATAATGAGCAAAAGAAATGCTACATAATGACCCATAGAGAATAAGTCCATTTATGTCTATCTCAAAACCAGGCAAAACTAAACTATATTGTTTGGAGACATACAAACTGTAAAGAAAAGCAAATAAATAATTATTTAAATTCTTTATTTCCAAAACACTCACTCCAGGTACACTTTTAAGTGCTCTGAAAATAAAAACTCATTTTCATCATCATTACTACTATCATCATTCTCATTTTTACCTCTGGGGGCTGTAGCCTTATGACTGGAGAGAGAGAGATGCTGAAAACTTCTTAGATGCTAGCAATTCAGAATATTTATTCACTTATGCATGCACTTTATAATTATTGTTTTTTAGAATTATTTTTTCTCAGTTAAAGTTGACATTCAATACTATTTTATATTAGTTTCAGGTGTACAGCACAGTGATAAGGCATTTATATAATTTATGCAGTGATCCCCCTGATTAGTCTAGTACCAACTTGGCACTATACATAGTTTTTGCAACATTATTGACTATATTCTGTATTTCTATGTGATTATTTTAAACTATCAATTTGTATTCCTTAATTCTTTCATCTCTTTTACCCAGTTCTGCTGCTCCCCTCCTCTCTGGCAACCATTTGTTTATTCTCTGCGCCTATGAAACTGCTTCTGTTTTGTTCATTTATTTTGTTCTTTAGATTCCACATATAAGTGATATCATATGCTATTGGCGTTTCTCATTCTGACTTATTTCACTTACATAGTACCTTTAGGTCCATCCATGTTGTTGCAAATGGTAAGATTTCACTCTTATATACCAAGTGATATTTCACTGTCTCTATATACGGCATGTTTATCCAATCGTCTACTGATGCGTGTTTAGGTTGCTTTCTTATCTTGGTAAATGTAAATACTCCTGCAATGACCATAGCAGTGTATACATCTTTTCTTTTTTTTTTAATTCTTTTTTATTGTTATGCTTATTGGGGTGACATCTGTTAGCAAGAATTACATAGGTTTCAGACATACAATTCTACAGTGCATTGTCAGCTTATTGTATAATAAGTTCACCACCTAATGTGACTTCTCTTTCCATCACCATATATTTAGCTCCCCCTGTCTCATCTCCCACACCCTCCCCTTTCTCCCCACCCTAACCCACTCATCCCCCCAAAAACATTAAACTATTGATTGTGTCCATGGGTTATTTGTTTGTTTGTTCATTTCTTTTTTCTTTGTTGCTTTCAGTTTTATATTCTGCATATCAGTGAAGTCATACAGTTCTGTTTTTTCTATCTGGATTATTTCACTAAGCATGATGATCTCCAGGTCCATCCATTTTCTTGCAAATGGCAATATTTCATCTTTTCTTATAGCTGAGTAGTATTCCATTGTGCATATGTACCACAGCTTCTTTATCCGGTCATTGGTCACAGGGCACTTTGGTTCTTTCCATGTTTTGGCCACTGTGAACAGCGCTGCGATGAACATAGGGGGACATAAGTCTTTGCGGAAAAGGTTTTCAAGTTTTTTGGGTGGATCCTCAGAAGGGGGATTGCTGGGTCAAATGGTAACTCCATTCCCAATTTTCTGAGGAACCTCCACATCGTCTTCCACAGTGGTTGTACCAGTTTGCATTCCCACCAGCAGTGTACCAGAGTTCCTTTTTCTCCACATCCTCTCCAGCACTTGTTATTCCTTGTCTTGTTGATCATAGCCATTTTAACCAGTGTGAGGTTGTATCTCATTGTGGTGTTGATTTGCATTTCCCTGATAGCTAATGAGGATGAGCATTTTTTCATGTCTGCTGGCCATTTGTATTTCTTCGTGGGAGAAGTGTGTGTTTAGTTCTTCTGCTCAATTTTTAATTGGGTTGTTTTTTTTGTTGTTAAGTCATATTAGTTCTTTATATATTTTAGATATTAGACCCGTATCTGATGCATTATTTGCAAATATTTTCTCCCATTCAGTTAGCAGTCTCATTGCCTTGTTGATGGTTTCTTTTGCTGTGCAGAAGCTTTTTAGTTTGATATAGTCCCATATTCATGTATTTTTGCTTTTACTTCCCTTGCCTTTGAGATCAGGTTCATGAAGTCTTCCTTGAGTCCTACGTCTATAAGTTTACTACCGATGTTTTCCTCTATACAGTTTATTGTTGCAGGTCTGATATGAAGTTCTTTAATCCATTTTCACTTAATTTTTGTATATGGAGAGTTCACAGCTCAGGTTCATTCTTTTGCATATGTTTTTCCAGTTTTCCCAGCACCACCTACTAAAGAGGCTGTCTTTTCCCCATGGCATGTTTTTTGCTCCTTTATCGAAAATTACTTGTCCATAAATTTGTGGGTTTATTTCTGGGTTTTCAGTTCTGTTCCATTAGTCTATATTTCTGTTTTTCTGCCAGTACCAAGCTGTTTTGACTACTGATGCTTTGTAATATGAATTGAGGTCAGGGAATGTAATGCCACCAGTCTTATTCTTTTTATGTAGTCTTCCTTTGGCAATTCAAGGTCTTTTATGGTTCCATATAAATCTACTAATTCCTTTATCTATTTCACGAAAGTATGATTGTAGGATTTTGATGGGTATTGCATTAAAACTGTAGATTGATTTGGACAGAATGACCATTTTAACAATGTTAAGTCTTTCTACCCATGAACAGGGGATCATTTTCCACCTCTTAAAGTCTGTTCCAATTTCTTTCAAAAGTGTCTTATAGGTTTCCGTGTATAAGTCTGTCACGTTCTTTGTTAAGTTAATTCCCAGGTATTTCATTCTCTTCCTTGTGATAGCAAAGGGAATTGACTCCCTCATTTCTTTTTCTGAGGATTCGATGTTTGTATATAGGAATGCTGTTGATTTTTGTACATTGATTTTGTATCTTGCAACTTTACTATATTCGTGTATTGTTTCTAATAGTTTCTTGGTGGAATCTTTGGAATTTTTTATATAAAGATCATGTCATCTGCAAATAGTGACAATTTGACCTCTTCTTTCCCAATTTGGATACCTTTTATTCCTTTCTCTTGCCTGATTGCTGTGGCTAGAACATCTAGTACTATACTAAATAGCAGTGGTGACAGGGTGCATTCCGGTCTTGTTCCTGATTTTAGGGGAATGGGTTTCAGCTTTTCCCCATTCAGTATGATGTTAGCCAAGGGTCTGTCATATATGGCCTTTATTATGTTGAGATACTTTCCTTCTGTACCTATTTTATTTAGTGTTTTGATCATAAATGGATGTTGTACCTTGTCGAAAGCTTTTTCTGCATCAATTGAAATGACCATATGGTCTTTATCTTTGATTTTGTGTATGTGGTGTATCACATTGATTGATTTTCATATGTTGAACCATCCTTGTGCTCCCTGGATGAATCCCACTTGATCTTGATGTATGATCTTTTCGATGCATTGTTGTATTCTGTTTGCTAATATTCTATTTAGGATTTTTGCATCTGTGTTCATTAGAGATATTGGTCTATGGTTTTCTTTTTTTGTGTTGTCTTTACCAGGCTTTGGTATTAGGGTAATGTTGGCCTTATAGAATGAGTTAGGAAGTATTGCTTCCTCTTCAATTTTTTGGAAGAGTCTGAGGAAGATAGGTATTAATTTCTCTTTGAATGCTTGGTAGAACTCATTAGTGAAATCATCTGGTCCAGGGCTTTTGCCTTTAGGGAGATTATGGATAGTCATTTCAATCTCTTCACTATATATTGGTCTATTTAGATTATCCTCTTCTTGGTTCAGTCTAGGTAGGCTATAAGTTTCTAGAAACTTGTCCATTTCTTCTAGGTTGTTAAATTTTGTGGCATAAAATCCTTCATAGTATTTTCTTATAATCCTTTGTATTTCTGTGGTATCAGTGGTAATTTCTCCCCTTTCATTTCTAATTTTGGATTTTGTGTCCTTTCCTTTCATCCTTTGATTAGTCTAGCCAGGGGTTTGTCAATTTTGTTGACTTTCTCAAAGTACCAACTCTTTGTAATATTAATTTTTTCTATTGTCCTTCCGTTTTCTAATTGGTTTACCTCTGCTTTAATTTTTATTATTTCTTTCCTTCTGCTGACTTTGGGTTTTTGTCTGCTCTTCTTTTTCTAGTTCTTTAAGATGGTATGTTAAGATGTTTTCTTGTGATTTTTCTTGTTTCTTAAGATAAGCCTGGAGTGATATAAATTTACTTCTTATTACCACTCTCTTTGTGTTCCAATAATTCTGATATGTTGTATTTTCATTATCATTAGTTTCTACATATTTTTTAATCTCATCTTTTATTTGTTCTTTTATCCAGTCCTTTTTAAATAAGCTATTGTTTAATCTCCATGTTTATGTGTTTTTTTCTGCTTTCCTTTTACAGTTGATCTCCAATTTCAAAGCTTTGTGGTCTGAGAATACACTTGGTATGATTTCGATCTTCTTGAATTTGCTGAGGCTACTTTTGTGTCCCAGCATGTGGTCTATCCTTGAGAATGTTCCATGTGCACGAGGAAAGAAGGAATAGTCTGTTTTTGCTGGATGAAGTGCCCTGTAAATGTCGATTATGTCCAATCGCTATAATGTGTCATTTAGAGTTGATGTTTCCTTATTTATTTTCTGTTTGGATGATCTGTCCACGGCTGTTAGCGGGGTGTTTAAGTCTCCCACAATGATTGTGTATTCATCAATTTCTCCTTTCAAATCTGTTAGTAGTTTCTTCGTATATTTTAGTGCATCCTGGTTGGGAGCATATATATTAATTAGTGTCAAGTCTTCTTGTTGTTGTGTTGTGCCTTTTATCATTATGTAATATCCATCTTTGTCTTTTACTATCTGTTTTAACTTGAAGATTATTTCATTAAATATCAATATGGCCACTCCTGCTTTTCTCTGGTTACCATTTGCTTGAAATATCGTTTCCCATCCTTTCATTCTGAGTCTGTGTTTGTCCTTATGGCTGAGGTGTTTCTTGGAGACAGCATATGGATGGGTTCTGTTTTTTAATCCAGTCTGCTACTCTGTGTCTTTTTATTGGTGAGTTCAGTCCATTAACATTTAGAGTGATTCTTGATATGTGAGGATTTCCTGTGGCCATTACTTATTTCTTTGTTTGTCTTTGTTTTATTTTTTTTTCTTTCTCATTGCCCCAACTTTGTTCCATTTGTCCTTATGTTTTGTTTCAGGTCGAAGAGCTTCCTTCAGTATTTCTTGGAGTGTTGGCCTTGTGCTGGCAAATTCCCTCAGCTCCTGTGTGTCTGAGAAAGTCTTTATTTCACATTCATATCTGAAAGATAATTTTGCTGGATAATTTATTCTTGGCTCTAAGTTCCTCTCTTTTAAATTTCTAAATGTTGAATTCCACTCCCTCTTGGCTGGCAGAGTTTCTGCTGAGAAATCTAATGTCAACCTGATGGGTTTTCCTCTAAAGTTTATAGTTCTTTTTTCCCTGGCTGCCTTGAGAATTGTCTCTTTGTCTTTAGTTTTGGACAGCTTTAGTACCATGTGTCTTGGAGAAGATCTATTAGGATCCAGGTATCTAGGGGACCTGTTTTCTTCTTCAACTTGGAGTTCCAGATCTTTCCATAGGTTTGGAAATTTCTCATCTACTATTTGTTTGAGCATGTTCTCTGTAGAATGCTCTACCCCTTCTTCTATTCCTATTATCCTGATGTTGTTTTGTCTCATGGAGTTAGATAGTTCTTGCAGAGTTCTTTCAATTCTTTTGGTTCTATAGTCTCTCTCTTCCTCTTTCTGAGCTGTTTCCGTGTTCTGATCTTCAATATCACTAATTCTTTCCTCCATCTGTTTGGCCCTGTTTACTATGGCAGTTATTTTGTTTCTCACTTCTTTTATCGTATTATTTATCTCTCGCATTTCCATCTCAATCTTCCTTATGTTTTGAATTTGTTTAAGTTGTTCCTTTTGTTAATGGAGTTCCTTTTTTATGTTATTCATCTCCTTTTTTATGTTGTTCATCTCAGTCATGGTACTCTGCCAGTAAGTATGTTTTCATTTCTCTCAGAGCCTTTAGAATGGCTACTTGAAATTCTCTGTCACTTAGTTCAGAAACTTCCAGGTCTAAGAAGCTGTCTTCTGGATAGATTTCATGTTCTTTCTGAGGAGTTTTTTGTTTTTAAGGAATTCATCCTGTCTGTTGGGTTCTTCCTCTTTGACATGAGGTTGTTATGTTCAGTAGTAGTGCCCAGAAGCCCAGATTGGAACTTTTATGGTCTGTTGTTGTAGGGCAGACACAAGGTGGCACTTGAGGGGCAAGTTTGGGGTGAGAAAGTGGTTGTTTATTTCTTATTTCTGGTCTCCTGCTACGTTTGGAGGTGGTGCGCATCTATCATGATCCCTCCACTTCCTGTACTTAGTTAGTTGGTTGGGGAGGCTGTACGAAAGGGGAGAGGTCAACAAAAGGCACACTGGGGCGGCTCTACCTTCTGCCCTGTGCTAGGGAAGCTGAGTGATGAGTGCCAAGGCTGCTCCTGCTGGCTGGGATGAAAGCTATCAAATCTGCCTTTCTTCCCGGGTCTGCTTCCACAGTCAAATGTTGTGGAAGAGTCTGTGGGCTCGCACTGCTTTTAGGTTCCAGGGGCGCGCAAGCAGGCATGCACACAAGTTCAAAGTTGTGGATCTGACCCCACGGTAGAAGGCAGGCAGCCGGCTCGCCTCCACAGCGGGCAGGAATGGGAACCGCAGCCCCACTCAGGAGCCGTGCGTGCTGCACCGGCAGTCAGTCCACCTTTGCAGCAGGCTGGAACAGGAGCTGCAGTCCCGCTCACGAGCCGTGCATGCCGTCGCGGCCACTGGGCCGCTTCTGCAGTGGGCAGGAGCAGGAGCCTCAGCCCTGTGCAGGAACTGCATGCACCCGCGCGGCAGCTGGCCGACCTCGTAGCGGGCCAGGAACCGAAGTTGCAGCCCCGTGCAGGGGCTGTGTGCTGCCCGCGTGGCAGCTGGCTCACCCCCACAACAGGCCGGGACTGGGAACCACAGCCCTGCACAGGAGCCACGCGTGCCTACGCTGTGGGTCCTCAGGGAGCCTAGAGTCAATGTGTCGTCTCTGCAGTTCAGAGTCCCCACTCAGCTCTGCTACCATTCAAAAGATCCAGAGGCTGGCTCCCAAGCTCTGTCCCCAACTTACCGCTCCAAATTCCAGCTCCCCAGCTCAGCTCCCCAATGGATTCCCACTGTTCTGCCACTTTGCCAGGGTTTTTCCTCCTGTCACCTCTTGACCTCTTCCCTCCCATGCATTGCACTGCTCCCAGTTGGTCAGCCGCGATCAGGTCCTGTTGTGATCCATCTTTGCTCCCTCACCTCTCTCCCGCTCACCCCCTTCTCTCCAACTTCAGGTGTTTACTTGTGATGTGTGGATTTCCCAGCTGCTGTTTTTGTCACTCAGGGTCCTGTTTCTTGGCTCCTGGTTGGTGTTCAATTGTGTTTTCTGGGAGAAGCTTTAGGGACCTCCTCTCCAGTCACCATCTTGCCCTTCCTCCTCCATCTTTTCAAATTAGTGTTTTGTATTTCTTCAGATAAATTCCCAGAGTGTAATTGCTGGGTCATAAGGTAGTTCTAGTTTTAATGTTTTGAGGAACTTCCATACTATTTTCCATAGTGGTTGCACCAATTTGCAATCCCACCAACAGTGTATAAGGGTTCCCTTTTCTCTGCATTCTCACCAACACGTGTTTGTTAATTTATTTTATTTTTTAACGTTTTCTTTTATTAGACTTATAGGGGTGATGTTGGTTAGCAAGAATTACTAGGTTCCAGTTGTACAATTCTACACTGCATCATCTATTTGTTGCATTATATGTTCAGCACCAAGTATGAGTTCTCTTTCCCTCACCGTATATTTGGCTCCCTTCCCTGTACTTCCCACCAGGTAACCTCTAAACTATTGACTGTTCCATAAGTTTTATTTTGTTGTTTGTTTGTTTGTTTGTTTTTTCTTTATTGCTTTCAGATTTATATTCCACATATAAGTAAAGTCATATGGTTCTTGGTTTTTTCTGTCTGGCTTATTTCACATGGAATGATGATCTCAAGGTCCATCCATTTTGTTGTAAATGGCAGTATTTCATTTTTTCTTATAGCTGATTAATATTCCATTCTGTATATGTACCACAGCTTCTTTATCCAGTCATCTATCCAAGGGCACTGTGGTTGTTTCCATGTCTTGGCCACTGTGAACAGTGCTGCAATGAACATTCGGGTACATAAGTCTTTGAGGACTAAGGTTTTGATATTTTTTGTGTAGATACCCAGAAAGGTAATGACTGGGTCATATGGTAACTTCATTCCCAATTTTCTGAGAAATCTCCACACTGTCTTCCATACTGGTTGTACCAGTTTTCACTCCCACCAGTAGTGTATAAGAGTTCCTTTTTCTCCACATCCTCTCCAGCGCTTGTTTTTCCTCATGTTTTTTATTATAGCCATTCTAACAGGTGTTAGGTGGTATCTCACCATAGCTTTGATTTGCATTTCCCAAATATCTAGTGAAGTTGAGCATTTTTTCATGTATCTGTTGGGCATTTGTATGTCTTCCTGAGAGAAGTGCCTGTTTAGGTCTTCTGCCCACTTTTTAATTGGGTTGTTTGTTTTTTTGTTGTTGAGTCATATTAGCTCCTTATATATTTTAGGTATTAGACTCTTATCAGATGAATTGTTTGTGAATATTTTCTCCCATTCAGTTGGCTGACTTTTTGCTTTGTTGATGGTTTCTTTTGCTGTGCAGAAGCTTTTTACTTTGATATAGTCCCATTCATTTATTTTTGCTTTTACTTCCCTTGCCTTTGAGATCAGGTTCCTGAAGGCTTCCTTGAGGCCCTGGGTCTATAAGTTTAATATCAATATTTTCTTCTATACATTTTCTTGTTTTGGGTCTTATGTGGATGTCTTTAATCCATTTTTAATTAATTTTAGTATATGGTGAAAGTTCACAACTCAGATTTCTTTTTCATATGTTTTTCCAGTTTTTCCAGCACCCTCTGCTAAAGAGACTTTCTTTTCCTTGTTGCATATTTTTTGCTCCTTTATAAAAAATTATTTGTCCATAGATTTGTAGATTTATTTCTGGGTTTTCAAATCTATTCCATTGGACTGTGTGTCTGTTTTTCTGCCAATACCAAGCTATTTAGATTATTGATGCTTTGTTGTATAAAGTGAAATCGAGGAGTGTGATACCAGCCATATTCTTTTTAGGTAGTATTACTTTGGTGATTCGAGGTTTTTTGTGGTTCCACAGAAAATTTGATAATTTTTTTATCTATTTCATGGAGGTATGTTTGTGGGATTTTGATGGGAATTGCATTAAACCCCTAAATTGCTTTGAGTAATATGTCATATTAACAATGTTAAGTCTTCCTATCCATGAACACAAAGTATCTTTCCATTTCTTGGTGTCCTCTTCAATTTCTCTCAAAAATGTCTTACAGTTTTCTGTGTATAAGTCTGTAATGTTCTTTGTTAACTCCCAGGTATTTCATTGTTTTTGTTGCAATAGCAAAAGGTATTGAATCCCTTATTTCTTTTTCTGAAGATTTATTGTTTGTATATAGGAATGCCATTGATTTTTACACATTGTATTTATATCCTGCAACTTGACTGTATTTGTACATTATTTCTAATATTTTCGTGGGGTAGTCTTTGGAATTTTTTATATAAAGAACGATGTCATCTGCAAATAGTGACAATTTGACCTCTTCTCTCCCAATTTCGGTACTTTTTATTCCTCTCTCTTGACTGATGGCACTAGCTAGAATTTCCAGTACTATATGAATAGCAGTGGTGACATGGGTAACCCTGTCTTGTTCCAGATTTAGGGAAATAAGCTTCAGCTTTTCCCCATTCTATATGATATTAGCTGAGAGTTTGTCATATATGTCCTTTGTTGTGTTGAGTTACTTTCCTTGTATACCTGTTTAGATCATAGATGGATATTGTATCTTGTCAAATGCTTTTTCTGCATAAATTGATACACTCATATGGTTTTTATCCTTTATTTTGTTTATGTGGTATATCACATTGATTGGTTTTTATATGTTGCATGACCCTTGTGCTCCTGGAATGAATCCCACTTGATCATGGTGTATAATCTTTTTGCTGCATTATTGTATTTTATTTACTAATATTTTGTTTAGGATTTTTGCATCTGTATTCATCAGAGATATTTGTCTATAGCTTTCTCTTTTTTTCTTGTCTTCACCAGGCTTTGGTATTAGGTTAATGTTGGCCTCATAGAATGAGTCAGGAAGTATTCCTTCATTTTCAAATTTTTGGGAGAGTCTGAGGATGATAAGCGTTAATTCTTTGAATGCTTGGTGAAATTGTTGGTAAGATCATCTGGTCTGGGGCTTTTGCCTTTGGCGAGATTTTGGATAATCATTTCAATTTCTTTATTATTGATTGGTCTATTTAGATTATCCAGCTTTTCTTGATTAAGTCTAGGTAGACTACATGTTTCTAGGATGTTGTCCATTTCTTCTAGGTTGTTAAATTTAGTGGCATAAAGCCCTTTATAACATTTTCTTGGTATTTCTATGATATCAGTGGTAATTTCTCCACTTTTATTTCTAATTTTGGATATTAATGTCCTTTTCTTTCATCTTTTGGTTAGTCTAGCCAGGGGTTTGTTAATTTTGTTGATTTTCTCAAAGAACCAGCTCTTTGTTGCATTAATTTTCTGTTATTTTTCTGTTCTCAATTTTGTTTAGCTCTGTTTCAATGTTTATTTTTACTTTCCATCTGCTGACTTTGGGTTTTTTCTGTTCTTCTTCTCGTTCTTTAAGATGGAATGTTAGGATGTTACATGTGATTTTTCCTGTTTCTTGAGATAGGCCTGTAATGATACAAATTTCCCTCTTATTACTGCTTTCACTGTGTCCCAAAAATTTTGAAATGTTGTGTTTTCATTGTCATTAGTTTCTATGTATTTTTCATCTCTTATTTGTTCTTTGATCCAGTCATTTTTAAATGAGATGTTGTTTAATCTTTATGTATATGTCATTTTTTTCTGCTTTCTTTTTGCAGTTGATCTCCAATTTCAGAGCTTTGTGGTCTAAGAATACACTTGGTATGATTTCAACCATCTTGAATTTGCTAAGGCTAGTTTTGTGTCCCAGCACATGGTCTATCCTTGAGAATGTTCCATGTGCATTAGAAAAGAAGGTATAGTCTCTTTTTGCCCAATGAAATGTCCTGTAAATTATGTCCCGTGCTAAAATGTGTCATTTAAAGCTGACATTTCCTTATTTATTTTCTGTTTGGATGATCCATGGAAACAGTCCATGGTTATTAAGGGGGTGTTTTGGTCCCCTACCATGATTGAGTTTTTGTCAATTACTCCCTTCAGATTTGTTAGTAGTTGCTTTGTATATTTTATTTTGGTGCTTTGTGGTTGGGAGCATATCTATTAATGAGTGTCAAGTCTTCTTATT
Organism: Lyroderma lyra; assembly: GCA_004026885.1. Lineage (NCBI taxonomy): Eukaryota > Metazoa > Chordata > Mammalia > Chiroptera > Megadermatidae > Lyroderma > Lyroderma lyra. Next base: position 15,394 of record PVJL010002433.1, read on the forward strand.
GTTGTATTGTGCCTTTTATCACTATGTAGTGTCCATCTTTGTCTCTTGTTATCTTTTTTAACCTCGTTTGTTTCATCAGATATCAGTATGGAAACTCCTGCTTTTTTCTGGATACCATTTGCTTGGAGTATTGTTTTCCATCCTTTCACTCTGAGTCTGTGTTTATCCTTACAGCTGAGGTGTATCTCTTGGAGATAGCGTATGGATGGGTTTTGTTTTTTAAACCAGTCTGCTACTCTGTGTCTTTTTATTGGTGAGTTCAGTCCTTTAACTTGTAGAGTGATGATTGATATATGAAGATTTCCTCTGGCCATTACTTTATCCATTTTTTATTTTTGTTTCCTTTGTTTTCCCAACTCTATTCCATTTATGCTGATGTTTTGTTTCAGTTCAAAGAGTCTCCTTCAGTATTTATTGAAATGGCAGCCTTGTGGTGGAGAATTCTCTCAGCTTCTGTGTGTCTGAGAAGTTCTTTATTTCTCCTTCATATCTGAAGGATAGTTTTGCTGGACAATTTGTTTTTGGCTGGAAGTTTCTGTCTTTTAATATTTTTAATATTTTATTCCACTCCCTCCTGGCTTGTAGTGTTTCTGCTAAGAAGTCTGATGCTAGCCTGATGGGTTTTCCTTTAAAGATTATAGGTATTTTTTTCCCCTGGCTGCCTTGAGAGTTATTTCTTTGTCTTTGGTTTTTTACATCTTCAGTACAATGTGTCTTGGAGAAGATCTGCTAGGATCTAGAATTTGGGGTTCTAGATCATTTCATAGGTTTGGAAATATCTTGTCTACTATTTGTTTGAGTGTGCTCTCTGTAGAGTTCTGTGCTCCTTTTTTCCTATTATTCTAATATTATCTTTTCTAATGGATTCAGATCTTGCAGAATTCTTTCAATTCTTGTGACTCTGTAGTTTCTATGTTCTTTCTGAGTTATTTTAATTTATTTTTATTGTTAGACTTATTGGGGTGACATCTGTTAGCAAGGATTACATAGGTTTTAGGCATACAATTCTACAGTGCATTATAAACTTGATGTATAATAAGTTCACCACCTAATGTGACTTCTCTTTCCATCACCATATATTTAGTATTATTTATTTTTCAAATTTCCATCTTGTTCTTCCTTATAATTTGAATTTCTTTGTTAAAATGTTCTTTTTGTTCATGAATTTCCTTTTTGAGATCATTCATCTCAGCTATGAAGTTCTGCCAGTATGTTTTCATTTCTCTGAGAGCCTTTAGAACTTCAACCTTGTATTCTATGTCACTTAGTTCATAAATTTCTAGATCAGTAAGATTTTTAAGATTTTTTGAGGGGAACTTTTTCATCTTCTTTTTGAGTGACTTTGATTCCTAAGGTACCTATATTGTTTGTTGTGTTCTTTTTCTCCAGCATGAGGGCTTTACCTCTGACAGTATCAAGGAGATCTCTTTCTCTTCCTGATTCATATTTTTTTGTGATGTCTTGCTCTAGAGCAGATACTAGGTGACTGTGGTTTTGGGAGAGAAGGGAGGTTTTAAAACTGTATCTCAGGCCTCTGCCAGTGTTTGGGGACAAGGCAGGGGGTCTTTGGTCTCTCTACTTCCTACAGTTCTTGGGGAAGCTGGAGGAGAAGGGGGGGGGCAATGGAATGTACTCTGAGGCTGTTCACATTGATCTGAGTGAGTGCTGTGAGCTCAGCCTTTCCCCCTTCTTCTGAGGCCAAATTTTACCTAAGACTGTGTTTCAGTGGTCCATTTCCATGGCAACTGCCCTCAGGAGCATTGCAAGAGCAGAGAGCTTCGGTGCTATGTCTGGGGGTTCTATTCCTGCCTAGGGCCGCTCAGATGCCTTGCTCAGCTTTTGTGCCACCCAGAACTTGACTCCCAGACTGTGTTTCTAACACACCGCTGTTAGGTCCAGTTCACTCATAGTCTCACAGGGTTTCTGCCACTCTGTACTCCACTCTTGTCGCTGCTCAACCTCCCTCTTCCCCAGTATCATGCTGCTTTCTGATTTCTTTCTAGTTCCTTCAGTTATCCATGGTCAGGTCGGGTTGGAATCCACCTCTGTTCCCTCCTTTCTTTCCCAGTCACCCCCCCTTTCTCTAACTGCCAAGTGTTTTCTTGTGACCCATGCATCTTTCAGTTGTCACTGTGCCATTCAATGTTTCCTCTGTTGAATCCTAGCTGGCCATTTAATTGTATTTTCTGGGAGAAGTTTTTAAAGACCTCCTCCCTGGTCACCTTCTTGCCAAGTCTCCTAGAAGTCCCTTTAAAGTAGCTTGTTAATTTATTGATGATAACCATTCTGACCTATGTGAGATGATACCATATTGTAGTTTTTATTTGCATGATTAGTTTCATGGAGCATCTTTTCATATTTCTATTGGCCATGTGAATGTTCCCTTTAGAGAAATGTCTATCCAGGTCCTCTGAGCATTTTTAATTAGATTGTTTGTATTTTTTGGTGTTGAGTTGTGTGAGTTCTTTATTAATTTTAAATATTAACCCCTTATCAGATGTATCATTGCCAAATATCTTCTTTCACTCAGTAGACTGTCTTTTCATTTTGTTTGTGGTTTCCTTTGCTGTAGAAAACCTTTTTGTTTTGATGTAGTCCCATTTGTTTCCCTTGCCCGAGGAGATAGATCAGAAAAAAATATCACTAAGAACAATATCAGTGATATTGCCTATATTTTCTTCAAGAAGATTTATAGTCTTGAGTCTTACACTTAAGTTTTCAATCCATTTTGAGTTTATTCTTGTATATGGCATAAAATGTAATCCAATTTCTTTTTTTTTTTTTTGCATGTATCGATCCAGTTTTCAAAAATACCATTTACTGTAAAGACTGTCTTTACCCCACTGTATGTTCTTGACTCCTGTGTCATAGATTAAATGACTGTATAGGCATGGACTTTTTTCTGGGCTCTCTATCCTGTTTCACTGATCTATGTGTCTGTTTTTATGCCAGTACCATGCTGTTTTGATTACAATAACCTTGTAGTATAGTTTAATATCAAGTAGCATGGTACCTCAAATTTTTTCTTTTTTCTCGAGTTGCTGTGGCTATTTGGGGTCTTTTGTAGTTCCATATGCATTTTAGAATAATTTGATCTAGTTCTGTGAAAAATGCTATTAGTATTTCAATAAGGATTGCATTGAATCTACATATTGCTTTGGGCAGTATGGACATTTTAACAATGTTAATACTTCCTATCCATGAGCACAGTATATGCTTTCATTTATTTGTATCTTCTTCACTTTCTTTCTTAAGTGTCTTATATTTCTCCAAGTATTGGTCTTGTACCTCCTTTGTTAAGTTTATATCTTAACAAAGGAGGTAATTGTAAATAAGATTGTTTTCTTAATATCTCTTTCTGACAGTTCATTATTGGTATATAAAAATGAAACTTATTTCTGAATGTTAATTTTCTATTCTGCTACTTACTTTATTTACGAGTTCTAATTGTTTTTTGATAGAATTTTTGGGGATGTCTCTATATAGTATATGTGATCTGCAAATAGTGACAGTTTTATTTTTTCTTTTTAATTTGGATGCATTTTACTTCTTTTTCTTATCTGATTGCTAAACTAGTGCTTCCAATACTTTGTTGAATAAAAATGGTGAAAATAGATATCTTTGTCTTGTTCCTGATCTTAATGAAAATGCTTTTAGCTTTTCCCATTTAATATGATGTTAGCTGTCAGTTTGTCATATATGGCCTTTATTATGTTGAGATACGTTCTCTCTATTTCCACTTTGCTGAGAGTTTCTGTTATAAATGGATACTGAATTTTGTCAACTGCTTGTTTTGCATCTATTAATGTGATCATATGATTTGATTTTTGTCTTTCATTTTGCTTATGTGATATATCATCTTAATTGATTTGTGGATATTGAACCAACCTTTCATTCCAGGAATACATTCCATTTTATCATGGTGTATGATCTTTTAATGTATTGCTGAATTGAGTTTGATAATATTTTGTTGAGGATTTTTGCATCTACATTCATCAGGGATCATGACCTATAGTTTGTTTGTTTGTTGTTTGTTTTGTAATGTCTTTGGTTTTGGAATGCTGGCCTCATTAAATGAGCTTGGGAGATTTCTCTCCTCTTAAAATTTTTTTGTATAGTTTGAGAAAGATTGGTGTTGATTCTTCTTTGAAAGTTTGGTAAAATTCACTTGTGAAGCCACTTACAGGACTATTGTTTGCTGGCGATTTTTTTACTACTGATTCAAATTCCCTAGTAGTCATTGTTCAATTCAGATTTTCTGTTTCTTCCTGATTCAGTCTTAGAAGGTTGTAATTTTCTAGGAATTCATCCATTTCTAATTCATCCATTATTGTCTAATTTGTGGAATAAAATTGTTTATATTTTTTCATAATCCTCTATATTTCTGTGGTGTCAGTTTTCACCTCATTTTTCATATCTGATTTTATTTATTTGGGCCCTCTTTCTTTTTCTTGATGAGTCTGGTTAAAAGTTTATCCATTTTGTTAGTCTCATTGAATAACCAATGTGTTATTGATCTTCTGCATTGTTTTTGTAGACCCTATTTTCTTTATTTCTGCCTTGATCTTCATTTTTATTTCTTTCTACTCACTTCGGGCTTTATTTGCTCTTCTTTTTCTAGTTCCTTTAAGTGTAAAATTAGATTGTTTATTTGAGATTTTACTTGTTTCTTGAGGTAGGCCTGTATTGCTATGAATTTCTCTCTTAGGACTGCTTTTGCTGTATCCTATGGATTTGGGCTCATTATGTTTTCATTTTCATTTTTCTTAAGGTACCTTTTTATTTCTTCTTTGATCTTATTGTTAACTCATTCATTATTTAGTACCATGTTATTTAGCCTCTGTGTATTATGGTGCTTTTAATTTTTTTTCCTGAAATTAATTTCTAGTTTCATATTATTATGGTCAGAAGAAACACTTGATATGATTTTAATCTTCCTAAATTTATTAAAACTTCTTTTGTGGTCTATCATGGGAAATGTTCTATGTACATTTGAAAAGAGTGTATACTCTGCTGCTTTGGAGTAAAATGCTCTAAAAATATCATTAAATCCATCTGGTCTAGTATGTCACTTATGGCTGCTATTTCCTTGTTGATTTTCTGTCAAGGAGATCTGTCCCTTGGTATTAATGGGATGTTAAAGCCCAGAAACCCCTGAGAGTTGTCCAAGAAATAGTGCAATACTAGCAAGGCTGGCTTTTTCCCAGAAATTGCCTCTGGCATAGCATGAGTTTGGTGGGATCAATTCCTAGGGAATCACCAGGGTGGAGCAAATAGAGCTCACCATGCCAATGCTGTTTCAGATTTGGTCATGTGGAGGAGGGCTCTGCATAGGAAAGAGAGTACCCATCTGCCAGCCGAATGGGAGGAGGATTCTAAATAGTAAAATATAGTGACTGTCTCTCCAATTCTTGCCTCAAAGCCACAATACTTGTCTCTTCTTGTATGTCTCTGATGCTCCTGAGTCCAGGGTAAATGCCCACGTGTTAGTGAATCTGTGCATGTGCCCTTTGGGAGGACAGTTGGATTTCCCTCAGCCTTCAGTTCCACCTGGATGGTTAGAGTCACAAATATTTTTATAGCCAAATGCTGTGGGGGCTCCTCTTCCTAGCCTGGTACTCCAGACTGGAGAGCCCCATGTGGGGCTGAGTTTATTATCTCTCCAAGAGTTGGGGAACCTTCATGTCCAAGATATTCTTCCTGATTCTTAACCATCATAGCAGGTTTAGGGCCTACCTGTTCTATATCTCTACCCCTCCTACCAGTCTTGATGTGGCTTCTTCTTTATATCCTTAGTTATAATACTTCTATTTAGCTAGACTTCAGATCATTCTCCAGGTTGATTATTCTATAATGCAATTGTAATTTTAATGTGGTAACTAGAGGAGGCAAACACAACATTTGCTTTCCTTAATTACTTTTTGTTTTAATTGAATTATCTAAACATCTTTTGCCATATTCTGCCCTTGGAAATTGAACATAAAGTACACCATTACAGGACAGATCATATTTTTTTTATATGTGATCATGGGGATTTTGTTCCCTAAGAATACATTGGCATCAAGAAAATCCATATATACAACAAAGAGTATGTCATAAAAATAAAAATTATAATGACTATAAGCCTCTATAATAAATGATAACAGTGTAAATTATGGTTCAGATTCCATAAAATGGGTATATATGTCCTCTATTTATACAAAGAGCCATTGTTACTGGAAAAATAAAATATGTATTTCTTCTGATAATGGTTATTATTGTCTCTGTATTTGCAGATGTACAATAACTCAAATTTGATGAATTAGGAAATTTAAAAATTGCCACTTGGATTGATCTGTCATAACAAATGAGGTACATCAAAAGTAAAACTATATCTGCCTCTTCTCAGTCCTGTCAAATACAATATCTTTACCTTAACTTTATTTGACTTGCCCTCTTCTCCACCAATGGAAGTTGAAGCTTCCCTATGCCTACTGAAAAGTTCCCAACCACCATGGGCACTGCTCTGTTCAAATGAGAATAGTTCCCAACTGATCAGATCCTTAACACAGCCTAGGCATTTCATAATCTGGAATCTTCTCCTAAATTGGGTAATTTTATTCATTTTAAGCAATAAATGAAACAGCATTTAGTGGAAAAAGAAAGGTTCAAAGAAAGAGAGAAAGAATATTTATTTTTTATTCCATAACTGAACTTGAAAAGGGCTAGAAAAAATTTCAATTCATATTGACTCTAATTCATTTACTATTAATTTGTGATCTGTATATCATGAAGTTCTCCAAGCATGTTTTATCTAATGAGTTTTCATGGTATTCTGTAAATATATTTATGGTTACAGTTTGATATCTAGTGAATGCATATATATTGGTATCTGCCTTACCATTCATCTGGTACCTGGAACATGGGGCTCTTAAAATTCTTGTAATTTTCAAAGTGATAAAATCACTAGGACCATTTTTTGTCCTAATATTTGGTCTTTGATCCTGGTTTCTGACACAGGGTTCCTAAATTCCTTGAAATTTTCTGGGTAATTGTTCTAATGAGGTGGAGAGAGCTAGTCAACAGAAAGATCAAGATTCGAAGTTCGGAATTTTCAGCCCCAGCCTCTAACCTCCAAGAAGAGGAGAGGTACAGGAAATTGATGCATAATGTCTAAACATTGAAACCTCTAAAAAAGTTCCAAAGGTACAGGGTTCAGATATACCACTCTCTAGCACCTCCATGTGTTCAGCAACACAGAAGCTCCCTAAACCCCCTACTTTTAGAATATTTTAGAGGTTTCATCATTTAGATATAATGGATCAATTTATATATTTTCTATTACTGCACAGTCTTTCACTCCCTTCTCTAATTTAATAAAGGTTTTTAAAATATTTTATGATCCAGTATCAGCTAGGGAAACCCAGTATTCTACAATTCGATAAGCTTGAAGCCAGTCATGTCTTTCTGTGCCCCTCGAATGAGGCCAAATTTAGATTCCCACTACTTCTGCAAAAGCTGAGGCTGAGGCCAACTTGTGCATGACTGCCCCACTAAGGCGAAACCCAGCAGAGGGCTGGCAATTCTCAGGACTTCAATGAACATGTGTTGATCATCACACCTTGCTCAGGACTCTGCCAACTAGTTTTTCTCACCACTTACTTTCCTCTGAAACTTTGCTCTGGAAAACTCTCATTTAATTGCACAAATACTGGCATTCTACAACCTCAGGGCCTCCACATAATTCCTTCTGCTTTTTCTCAGCTTAGCTGACACATGACTTGTAAAGAATGCTGCTTCATAGGAGTTCCAACTCCACATGCCCACAAATCAGGAGAAGTAAATCAACATTCTCCTGTCCTAACACTGCCATTGCTCTCATTCTTTCCCCAAACTCATGATCTGATCTGGTTGTTCCACCTTTTTCTTTTCTTATTACTATCATTTATTGACTTCCAGATAACCCCCTAGAACCTGGTTTTTTGTTTTTTATCCCTCCTCTCCAACTCTTGCCGTCATCTGACAAATCATCTTCTCAGCTCCTTGAACTCTACATTATTAAACCTAACCTCAGCTCTCCTTTAATAAATATCTTCCATGGCCTTCTTCTGGACCTCAGACATAATTTCCTTTCCGATCCTTAGATTTTTGAATATGGCCATGGACCATCACAAGGAAGGCTAGAACAACGTGACTTCTTAATTTTCTTTCCTTCCACTTCCTTCTTTCTTCACACCTGCTGTGCATGCTTTCATATTTTTACTATAGTAGATTTGCAATTCTTTTTTCTTCTAATTTTCCAGGAATCTCTTTCTTCACTAACTATAGTGTTTGAGTCCCATTGCAAATCACCCATTTATCCATATCCTGAATTTCTTGTTTTTATGATCTGCCCTTGAGGAGTTTCAACCTCAAATTCTAAGAAGTAATCATTCTTCTGAGCCACTTGTCTAATAAGCAAGGCTCCAAATTTTTTAAATTATACTTATGACATTAAATTTTTTCCCCTAACTTAAAATTTTTATTAACTTTTTCAGGGCAAAGTCTTATCTAGAAAGTCTTTTTGTTTGTTTGTTTGTTTGTTTGTTTCTCAAAACCCAATATATTGTTTAGTCCATATAATTGGCAGTCAATATCCTTTTGTTATATTGAATATTTAAATCAATGCTACAGGTTTAGGTCGAAATACAACTCTGGGGTCTAACACAACCATTGGGCTAATTCTTTACTGCCATTGGTTAAGACCTGAATCATCCATACATACCCAGAGATTGGAGAAAAACTAAGACGTAAAGCTCTTTGCTATATTTCTAATGATAGTGAGAGTTACAATTTATTTTATAAATATTCTTATATGCCTTATATGGCTTTTTGCACTATTTTATTTTCTGTCAAATGGTAATTGGTTTATTTGTTGGCAGGTATTGTTGTTGTTGCTGCTTAGGACCTTTATAAAGACAAAGCTTTAGTATGCCCCAGGCAAAGAGAGCTGAGTAATCATCTGCCATTGGCTGAGCTGATAGGAATCTGTGAAGCACTTGCTCTTATATACTCCCTCTGGCACCCTCTTTCTTCATCTTCTCATTTTCTTATAGTAGGACATGATTTTAATTATGTTACTTATCTTATTGGTAAATCATTCCTTCAGCAAATATTTATTTGTCTTTTGTGTGTCAGGCATAATTTCTTTATTCACCTACTTCATTAAAAGTGATTTATTCACTAGATATAAAACCATAACAGTAAATACATTTATTGAATACTGAGAAAACTCATGGATAACACATGCTTAAAGAACCTCATGATATACAGATCACAAATTAATAGTAAAGAATTATTAGATTTGATAACATGTTCAACTTGGCCAAATACATTATTTGAAAAAAATCATGTCTTTCAACACAGTTGAAAGTAATAAGTCAAAATTATAAGGCTTATAGAATTTTAGAGGTTACATTATTTCAGTGACATAATTATATTTTATGCTTTTGAAGTACAGATAACTAAATAAATGTCAATCTGAAAAAATTTTAATAAGAAATGACATTATTCACAAACTTAATTCAGAACATTGTTTAAATTTCTCTGTATATATGTTATTCTGCTATAATCCTCACAATGCCTGGAAAGGAACACCATTATCAATTACCAAGTAGAACTCAATCTTACCCTTAGCTAATCAGGAAAATGCCTAAAGTCCTGAGGATAGTATACCATTATGTTGCTGATTCATTCAGATCACTCTTTCATCAGGGTCTACCTCTCCACTTACAAGCATTGAGAAGTCCCCTTATTGCACAATTTCCTTCTGTCTTTCTTTTCTCTAAGGTCTGTATCCTTTCATTTTCAGCCTTCACTCCTCCTGTTTGGAGCCTTGCTTATAAGACAAGCAATTACAAGGCTAAAATCTCTTAGGTCTAACTTTTTGCTGAAAGACTCCCATTCAATCATTGGTAAGGGTAGGAAGGAAATACAGAGAGTGAAGCAATCAAAGAAACTTACCGTGACACATCTATTCAAAGTTCAGCAAACACTGTTTAAATGAAAATAATAAATTCGTTATTATTTTGAAATAAATGAGATCTCATAATTTTTTCTAATAATGAATTTTTATTTTATTACTGAAACATGACTCCAACATAAATTTAAAATTTTTTAGCATAAAAATGGATTTAACTAGTTGTTCAACGATTTAAGATAGCTTCTTTTATTCTTCAAAATTTGCTTTCTTCTCATTAAGCTTTCATTTCTGACCCATAGTAGATTAAAAATTAACTTGTATTTGCTTTGCTTTCTCCCATATTTCACAAGAAAATATCCATTGCAAAGAATTTTAGCATGACTCATGATTGTTTTAGGGAAATATGGATATAATATTTTAAATATTTAAAGAAAAAATGATAAAATTTTTACTATAGTTAAGGTAAAATTTTAAAGACATTTTTCTTTTGTCAATAATAAAAAACATTTCTCAAAGTTTTTAAGTAAAGTTTAAAGCCACAAATAATTGTAAATTAATCCACAAATTAAAATGTAGCAATGTTGCCACAAGTGAAGATTTTATACTAGAACTTAGTCCTCTATGAACTTGGTTTAACAAGCTGAAATTTATATTTGTGGTTCTGCCTCTATGTTTGGTTATTTTTGGGGTGAAGTTCTCAGTCATCAAAATGAGGATGTTATTGAATCATGTTGAAATATGTGACCCCAAGTAAGGAGTGAGTCTAAAGCAGAGAAGAACAGTATAAGATGATGTCTATTAGGAAACTCATAGCCAGTGCCTAGGAGAAACTACCGATTTTAAAGCCAAATGATCTGATGCTTGGAAAACATACTTTATTGCAGCAAAAATTTAGCCCCACAAGTTACAAAGACAATGTAGAACATATTACTAGTCTTGTCTGGGCATCAGACAAGATTACTTTAAACTCTGATCGATATGGATTATTGAAAATGGTGTGGAACTATATCTTGGTCTTTTTTCTTAAATCTTTGTGGGCTTTATGGATTTAATAAAGAATCCTTATTATTTCTTAAAAACTATTTTAGAAAATGCATGTTTCTGTTTTCTACTTCAATTAAATAGGAAAACCATTTGTCCCATGTGCAAGGTATTTACTACCACTTGGCAGCTTAATACCCTAAATTCCATCTTTCCAAGAATTGATACTCTTCCCCAAAGTTAAATTTGCAAATCTAAACATGCAAAATCAGTTTAAAAAAACTTATAAAAGAGACTAAGTTTAGATTAATTTAAAAGAGATACAAGTATGTTAAAACATTCTTGGTTTAATTTGTAGGCAACTCAGTTCTATGGGGAAGACAATCTACACACTGATCTTCTGAGGCACATGGATTTCTATGTTATGCCAGTAGTTAATGTGGATGGTTATGACTACACATGGAAAAAGGTAGGTGAAGGCAAAGAAAACAAAACATGCCCCTTTGGAGATATAGGATACACAGGCTGAATTATTCATGGAGTCCTGGATCTTGAAACATGGCTTAATTATGAAAATTTCTTTTTTATTTTTCATTATGGAAAAGTTTAAACATATATGAGTAAAAATAATTGTAAACTATGTACTTCAGACAACTTCAAAAATAATCAACTCATACCTATTATTTTTTATCTATATCCCCACCCACTCTACTTTACCCATATTATTTTGAAGAAAATCTCAGACATCATATCATTTCATCAATAAATATGTCAGCATGAATCTCTAAAAAAGCTCTTTAAAAAATAACCACAGTACAATTATATCTAAAATTAATAATTACTTAATATAAAATATCCAATCAATATTTAAATTTCCAATTGTATCATAACTTTTTAATAAGTTTCGTTAATTCAGGATTCAAATAATTCTAATATGTTGTGATTGATTTATATGTCTTTTAATTTTATTTTAATCCATAAATGCTCTCACTCTTGCTTATGTTCTCATTCTTCCTTTCAATTTATTCATTAAACAAAGTTGTGCCCATTGTCTGAATTTGCTAGTTGCATTTTGCCACGTTGCAGTTTAAACTGTCCTCTGCATTTTTTAAAACTTGATATTTGGATTCTAGAGGCTTAATCAGATTCAGGATTGATGTTTTTTGGCAAGACTACTTCATTGTGAGAGTGTGCCCTCCCATCAAGAATCCTTTGAATAGCATTTTGATTTATAAAATCATAAATTGCAAGATTAGAACAGCATTCTAACTGAACTTTTATTCTAACTAACATGTGAATTTAAACCTTATAAACCTTTAATTCAGTCATGCACTAAAGTATGAGTATCCTGGTCAATTTCATCTAAACTGAAAACCACTATCAACGGTTTTTTTTTTTAGGCTATCAACATCATGAGTCACGTAAAATTACTCAAGCAATATGAAGTACACTTCTTTCTAATTTAATGAAGGCACATAAAAACATTACTGAGCGTATACAAATTTAGAAAAACCTACGAGAGTAGCACATGTAACCACTGAAGAGAATGAGAATAGTTGCAGTGTTTAGAAACATGGAGGATTATGCAGAAATTGTTTCATGTAGGAGATAATTTATTCAGAAGAGATGGGAATGGTAGAGATTGCTGAAAAAGTCATCTCAGGTGAGAGGAATAATGTGAATAAAGATGAAGGTGGGAAAATCCTAAACTAAGTAAATGAGAAATACTTAGCATAGTATATAACACAAATTTGGTGTTTAATAAATGGTCACATTTGTAGATTGATATTATAATAAATGTATGCTTCACATGAATCACAGTGGAATTTAGCTACCCTTTAGATGTTCCTACTTCCCAGCTGGTCTTTGTGTCTTAACTCTGCCAATTATTCCCTGCAGTTTGAGAAACTAATTTCTCCAAGGCAATTGTTGGTACCAAACCACAGGCCAGGGTTAGAAGCTGAATAACCCAGATATTTTAGCAGGACGGCTGGTAAGAGTGGGGGAAAAGAGTGCCCTATCACCCCAAATTAGAACTTAAACAAAGCCTATGCAACGGTTTACTTGATCACATTTCCCAGTTTACCCCATAAATCCAGTGGGGAATTTACTTTATTTTACAAACCAGAGTCATATCAGTACCATCATAGGAACCCTCAGGCTGGAGATGTCTTCCCATTTCTATCCCCTATAGTTTTTTTTTTCAATTTTTTATTAAATGTATTGGGGTGATATTGGTGTGTAAAATTATATAGGTTTCAAAGGTACATCATCTATATATTGCCTTGTGTGCTCACCACCCAAAGTCAATTCTCCTTCTGTCACCATGTGTTTGACCCACTTTGCCCTCTTCTACCTCTCCTCTTTACCCTTGGTAACCACTGTTGCCTGTGTCTAAGTTTTTGCTAGTTTATTTGTCTTGTTTCTTTGTTGCTTTCAGTTTTATACCTCACATATGAGTGAAATTGTATGGCTGTCAACTTTTTCTGTCTCACCTATTTTCACTTAGCATGATATCTCAAGATCCATCCATGTTGTCACAAATGGCAGTATTTTACCTTTTATTATGGCTGAGTAATATTGCATTGTATATATGTACCACAACTTTTTTATCCAACCATCTATGAAAGGATACTTCAGTTATTTCCATGCAGTGGCCACCTGTAGCTTTTAGAGTTGAATTCAATCTAAAGTAGGGGTATCTAATCTTTTGGCTTTTCCAGGCCACATTAGAAGAATTGTCTTGGGCCACACATAATATACAATAACACTAATGATAGTTGATGAGCTAAAAAATAAGGTCCATGCATAACTTTTATGATATCTGCCACTACAGATAAGTAAAAAATTTCTTATATGATAATCCTAATTATGTGCTACCCTGTTCAGAGGGTCTTTTAAAATTGTTGAGCAGGTCCCAAGTTTGTGATCACTGATATAGAAAATCTACTTATCTAAGCAATAAAACTTCATTGATTTTTTAAAATATTTTTTACTATAAAAGAAAAGAGGACAACATAAAACTAGTGGGATATTAGACATTGTTTTTGAGAACAGTGGAAGTAGTTGAAATTCTCAGTGAATTCTCAAGGTGCTTATCAGATATTTTGGTTCTAATTTTACTCTTCATGTCTTTCATCCTTGAAAATAGTAGCTCACAAAAGTAGGTGATGCCAAAAAGCAATGATATGAGTAAAGCATGATTGTGAAGTTAGGGATACTTTTCTCTGGGAAAATAAGTTTTATAAAAGTCCAGTAAAGAGACTTGATCAAATTTTTCTTTAAGTTAGATGTTAGATTGCATTCCATTTGAATATTGGCAGGTAACATACTTATGTTGACTAAAAATGGAGTTGCAAATATACCAAAATATTAATCATTTTTCTGGAAATCTTGAAACCCATTTTTAAATTCCTGTATCAAATAAAAAAGCAAGACTGCATATTTTTCACTGAATATAGGACATTGTTTATCCAACATGTTGAAATGCATAAACTTGTTTGCCTCAATTTGAGCTTGCCATAATTTCAGTTTCATTTGGAATGCTGTTATGGTTTGAAACATTTTATTGGTAAGTGTTTTCACCTGGAAGATGCATGTTGAACTCATTTCAATCAGTGGTCAAATCCACTAAAAATGCTAAGTCTGTAAACCAGTTGTTACTGTCAAATTCTGATACAAATTTTGTCTTTGTTACCATAAATGACTTGATTTCATGTCACAAATCTTTTCAACATTTTGCCTTGACTTAGCTGTCTTGCCTCTAAAAAGCAAATGAAGTCACCATAGTCAGCATACATACTTTTAAGGAATTCCTGGAATTGGCGATGATTCAATCCCTTGGCCCTTATATAATTCTCAGCCTTGATGACAATTTACACGATGTTATCCATTTTTAAAGCTTTTGCACATTAATTTTCTTGATGTACTATGCAATGATACTTTATCAAATATGAGTTTCAGGTGGCGATTGCATCCTCTTCTATTACTTTTACAAGTCCCTCTCTTTTACCTGCCATCACCAGGTCACCGTCAGTAACTGTACCAGTTGTGTTCACAATGGACAAAGAAAATTGCTTTAACATATTTTTTTCTGCATTATATAAAGCTCTTGATTTAATTGTGTCTTTTAATGGCACTAAAAAAGCCATTTCTTCAGTGACATTATATCAATACCTCTAATAAAAATGGCAAGTTGAGTCATATCTGTAGCATCAGTGCTTTCTTTTATCCATTGCCAAAGCATAAAATTAAAAATTATCAGCTTTACTCACCAAACCTCTTTCAATAGACTTCACAACTTCTTCATTTGCCTGGATATAGTGTGGTGAGGCAAACTGATTTTAGAAATATCCCCTTTTTTATCAGGGTAAATTGTATTGCCATTCCTTCCATACTTCGCTTAATAAACTCACCATCAGTGAATGGTTTTTATTTATTTATTTATTTATTTTTGTTATTAAATTTGCTACCACATAACTAGCTTTTACAATAGGGTCCATTTGAGTTGTAACTTTTAAAAAAATTTTTTGTTGAGAAGACAGACTTTTTTTTCAGTTCTGATATTTTGTCCTTATGACACATTCCTTGATATGCACCAAATTTTGCAGCATGTTTTTGCATATAATGCCTTTCAAATTATAGTTTTTGAAAACTGGCACAAATTCCCTACAAATAAAGCAGAGTGCCTTACTATTTGCCTCGACAAAAACGTAGTCATATGTCCCGTTTTTGTTGAGTAATCTTCCTTCATCTCTAATTTTTCTTTTTTTGAGTTCTATTTTCTTTTAAGAGATTGTGGAAGCCATGCTGGAATTAAAATAACAATAGATAAGCAACTATATTTACTTTTATTTTGAAAATTAACAGACAAGAAAATAGAAAGCAAGGTTGAATAATCAAATAAAAATAATTACGTCTTCTAAATAATATTAAACTTTGTTTACAAAAGTAGGTTGGAATATTGTCCATAATCACTGCATTTTACTCACCAAGTCGCCACAAGCATACCTAATGTCTGATGGTGTCAATTCAACAGTCTGCACTTGGAAGATAACACACTGGAAGCCACGTACCACCATAAAATTGAAGCCACACATACATACATGTAGCAAGAGCCTGTGGCGCTGAGTGGCATTCTGCCCAGTACTGAATACGCACTTGAATTCTTGGTTACAATTCATTTTATGTGACATTGCAACAGAGTCCTCTTGCTCTTTATTTTATTAGTTAATTTAATTGTTTTTCATTTCTTCTGGCCAAACTTCAATTATAATGTGAATTATGAATAATACTCCAATATTTGTGGATGTAACATACTCTGATTATTTCATTCCACTCTGTTGTTGTCTATGAAGTTTATGCTTGAAAACTGTGCAATCGTGTTACAAAAAAAAAAAATCACACAAAAAATCTCATGATGTTTTAAGGAAGTTTACAAATTTGTATTGGGCAGCATTCAAAGCTGTCCTGGGCCACATGCGGCCCTTGGATCTAAAGAGAGCATTGAAACTCATGACTCAAAAATACTGTATCATAATCATCAAACTTGCTAAAAGATTAAATCTTAATTATTCTCACCACAAAAAATAAATGATAATTATGTGATCCGATAGATGTGTTATCACTATAAGCAATCATGTTACAATCTATAAATATCAAATCAACATGTCGTACACCTTAAATTTACAAACTTTTAGATGTCCAATATATTTCAACAAAAAAAAGAAGAAACTCATGACTCATAGTTTTAATTTGAGTTAAAACACAAAGTTATTTTACTTTCCTAGGAGGAATTCAAAATAACAATGCATAAAATTACTTTAAAAGAAACAAGACCTATAAGCAGCCTAGTAAAACCCAATAAAAATTTTATTTGTCTAGGTCAAAGTTGAAGTATTATGATTTTGTTTGGTTCAAACTGAAATAGTTTGAGTGAACATGATTGAGACCTGGACAGGAACAGGAGCTGTGCAAAAGGAATGCTGTGAAGACAGTGATGGGGCTGCAGGAGAAAAGTACAACCCTAGCCATTTAAGACTTTAAAATTCGTGTCTTTTATTGAACCACAAACCACCCTAGTTATCTGTACTTTGTTCATTTAGAATCGAATGTGGAGAAAGAACCGTTCTTTTCATGAAAACAATCGTTGCATTGGAACAGACTTGAACAGGAACTTTGCTACTAGGCACTGGTGTGGTAGGTTGTTTGCTTTATTTCTAGCAACATCTCTTCATTAAAAAGATGATATTTATAAAGAAATGTCCATTAATTTAAACTAATCAGAGGAGAGGCCTGTCTGAATCAGAAAATAATTCACATAGTAAGTGTTTTAGTTAAAAGTAATGCTGTGAATATTGACTAGAGTCAGCAAATCACCCTAGCCTCTCCTCCCTGCTGTTTCTACATCTTTAAAAGAAAGAAATTAGACCAGTTCTCTAAGGTCTCTTCCAGCTTGACAGTTCTATCTTTCTAGATTAATAAGTAATTGACTGTGACATTTCTTGCTTTAATAAACAAATAATTTTCATCCTTAGGATAACAGAGACCAGAGTTGGGTGGGTAAATCTCATTTTTAATTTCATAGGTAAATGTTTACTTCTATAGTGTTTGAAAAATTTTTGTGTGTGTTTACTATTCACTTTTTTAAAAACTTTTCTTTCATGAATATCATAAAGATAAATTTATATCTAGCACAGTGAGAATTTATCATTCCTTGATTTGAATGAGTTAAGGTACTTAGAGTGAACATTGATTTAGGCATTCAAGAATATTGCCTGGTCTCAGGGAGATAAGTGTTAGTTCACCCTCCACCTTTATTTTTGTTTCTATTTTCTTTTCTTTCATTTCTTTCTTTCTTTCTTTTATTTATTAGTTTCACATGTACAAGAGAACATAATGGTTAGACATTTACAACCGTTTTATAGTGATAACCCCAACAGGTCTATTTCCCATTTGGTGCCTTACCATCTTCCACCACTCCATTATATTTCATAGTCACTGCATTTGAGAAACAACTACAAAATTAAATTACACTGAACAATAACTTTGAATCATCTATATTTTTGTAAGTGAGAGCACATGTCTCCTTGGGGCTTATAAGGGAACAAAGCTATTGTAACCACAAAAATGCCCTCTTCTTTTCCTTCCTTTGCCCCTACACAATCCTATATACCTATTTTCTTTAACAACGAATTGAAAATTCATGGTTTTGAACATTTCATCATTATTCCAGAGTACATATGAAAAATCCACAACAAAGTACTTAACTTATTTTCTTATTTCCTTCCCCATCCAGGTTAGAAACTCTATGAGGGTAAGGACCATTATCCATGACATAGTGCAGTCCCTGAAACATGGAGGGTTCTCCAAAGAAGTTAATTCAATTAACATGTGAATGAATGTAGTTGTTCTAAGAGAACTAAAAGTGAAGTCAGTAAGGAGAGGAAAGAGCAGTTAATACTGCCTCAGATTCAAGGGAATCACAATGTGGTTTCTCCATAAGAACCATCCTTAAGATAGATTGTCCAATAAAAGTGCCTGCTGCAGTCCAAAGATTGCCATAGCAGTGACAACTGGGCGGGAAGTCAAAGAAGCAGCAGCTAATATAAAATAGACCTGGATAAATAGGACTGGCAGTTACTAAGTGCTGAGCAGTTTACATAGTTCCTCTCCTAGATTTCATTACCTACATATCATGAATGAAGAATGCCAGCCTCTAAAAGATTCAGCCCCTTGCCAGTGGGCACAGAGCTAGGAAGTGGCAGAGCTTATTATACAGCCAGGCTGATTCCAAATTTATTGAAATTCTTCTATGTCTGATAATTACTTGTCAGTTAAAAATTTCCTTTTGGAACTATTTTATTTTTAAGTGCTTTTGGTGCTCTATTTTACTTAATATTTTTCATGGTGAGTCCAGTGTTTTCTAATTTGAATAGCCAAGTAGCCAAAATATATTCTATTATTGCCAGTACAAAATATCTCAGGCCTCTCTCTGCCACACCACTGTATTACTACATACTCATATCACAAGAGTTAGAAACAGAAGCAACAAGTATATGGACAAGAAAGAGTTTCAAATAAAATGAAAAGCAATTGTAGGGACAATTTATTTTCTAAATTTATTTATTTATTTATTTTAAAATTATATTTTGCCTATAATATTATAATGGTTTTAGGTGTATACCACAGTGATGAGTCATTTATATAACTTACTAAGTCCTCATTCTAAAACATCTGGTACCCGTCTAACACCATGCACAGTTATTGCAATGTTGTTGACTACATGCCCTATGTTGCATTTTATATCCCTATGACTATTCTGTGACCATAAATTTGTACTTCTTAATTTCTTCCCGCTTTTTTCCCACCACTCCAGCTTTCCTCCCATCACCCTAAAAAATCTAGTACCCATCTAACACCACACGGAGTCACTAAAAACTTCTTGACAATATTCCCATGTTATACTCTATATCTCTATGATTATTGCCTTGTAACAATCAAACTAAATTTCTCCATCCCTTTCCCTTATTTTAACCACTCTCCCATCCCTTCTCCCATCTTAAAGAAGTCCCTCTAACATCCTTTATAGTACTGGTTTGGTGGTGATGAATTCCTTAAGCTTTTTCTTATCTGAGAAGCTCTTTATATGCCCTTCAATTTTGAATGCTAGCCTTGCTGGATACATTATTCTTGGTTGTAGATCCTTGGTTTTCATTACATTTAATATTTTCTGGCAATTCCTTCTGGCCTGTAAAGTTTCTGGTAAGAAATCAGCTGAGAGTTAAATGGGTGTCCCCTTATATGTTACTACTTGCATTTCTCTTGCTGTTTTAGAATTTTCTCTTTTTCTTTAACTTTTGCCATTTTAACTATGATGTGTCTCAGTGTGTTCCTGTTTGGGATCATCTTGTTTGGGATTTTCTGTGCTTCCTGGGCTTGTATGTCTATTTCTTTCACCAGGTTAGGAAAGTTTTCAGTCATTATTTCTTTAAATAAGTTCTTGATCCTCTGCTTTTCCTCTGTCACTTCTGATAGGTCTATGATTAAAATATTTTTACATTTAATATTGTCCCAGAGGAATCTCAAACCCTTCTCATTTTTTTTTTTTTTTTTTTGGTATCTTATTTCTATCTGTTGTCCTGATTGGGTGTTTTCTACTGGCTTTCCTTGCAAATCACTGCTTTGTGCTTCTTTTTAATCTCATTTAGTAACTTTTATTCCATTCTTTATTTCAGTTAATGTAGTCATTGCTTCTATCTGGTCCTTTATAATGGTTTGTATGTCTTCTTTAATGCTTGCTATCTCTCTGTTAAAGTTATCATTCAGTTCCTTAAGCATTTTTACAATCATTGCTTTGAGCTCTGTTTCTAATGGGTCATCTGTCCCCATCTTTTTTACATTTTTGGTCTGCTGTTTGGATTATTTTAAGCTCCCTTTCTCTGGTTTCTCATTTTGGCAGCTCTCTGGACCTTTACTGCTACAGTTTCTTTGGTGTTCACTGCTGATACTGGGCAGACAAATGTCTGTGGTGGAGGCTGCGTTCACAGCTTTTTTTTTTTTCCTGGGACTGCAAGGGTCGTTTGGGGAGTTTGGGCATGATTGCACCTTTCTGTGCTCAGTTTGGCCCACATGAGGATTCTGCCCTGAGTCTTGGGGTCAGTCCTGTGTGCTTGTCTTTCAGACTGTACTAGTTGTGGGCTGAGAAATGTGTGCACAGCCCTTTCTCTCCTTCTCTCTCCCAGCCTGAGCATTCATGCTGTAGCTTCTCACTGCCCAGTTGCTCCTCCTTCTCTGGAAATCAGTGAAATCCAACTGCTGCATTTTGTGGACCAGTCTGTACCTCCTGGGGGCCAAAGTGAGGTCTGATTGCTGTATCTCTTGCCCCCACCACAGGACCTCCTTTCCTCTGTCCCGCAGACTGAGTGAGGTCCAGAGCATTTTTCCGCTGCCTTCTTCCCAGTCCCTCCCCCAGCAGTAGAGTTCCAAGCAGGGACCAACATGTGGCTGCATCTCTGCACTTCCCCTTTATTTCTCCTTTGTTTAACCCTCTGCCTATCTGCAGGTACCTTAATGCAATGAGTGGGTGTCTTAGCTGTGATTATACGTTGTGTAGAGGGTATAGGTGTTTTATTAGTTGTAATCTCCAGAGTTTTTCAGAGGTTCCTCTTATGCTGCTGTTTTGTTGCTTTCCCCATAAGGCGTCTTTTACCAAGTGTCCCAGCATGACTTTAGTAGTATGCAAGTAAACCAGTGAGAAAGAATTAAATCTTATCTTTTCCTTGTCCCTACCATTAGAATGTGCCTTTATAATACTTTATAAAAGATCTATTAAAGGACCTCACTTTTTAATAGGAAATGATGTATCAAGCCTATGTTTTTATTTATATTCATTTTACCCTTCCTCTGTATTAAAAATTGCTGGGTGTGTGTGTGTGTTGGAGATGGGAATGTGATTGACCATGTCTTAGTTAGTGAGGGCTGCCATAACAAAATACCACAGACTGATGGCTTAAACCAGAGAAATTTATTTCTCGCAGTTCTGGATACTGGAAGTCCAAGATGAATGTGTCAGAAGGGTAGGTTTCTCCCAAGGCTTCTCTCCTGGGCTTGCAGGTAGCCACCTTCTCATAGTGTCTTCACACGCCCTTTTCTCTGTGTAATATGCATCTCTGGCATTTCTCGCTCTCTCTCTTCTAATAAAGACACTGGCCATATTAGATCAAGGCCCCACCTTTGTAACTTCATTAAATTTTAATTACCTTGTTAAAGGTCCTATCTCTAAATATAGCACATTGCAGCTTCAGGCTTAAACATATGAATTCGGGTTGGGGGAGCAGACTGAATTTAATCCATAACAAGGGGCATTTTATGAGAACTTCTGGTCTCAAACTTTCTAAGATATATCCATTCATTTTCAAAAATGTTAAGGTAAGTTACAAAGCTTTTGTAATGGTTATGCAATGAAAAATGCTTTATTTCTTTTCCTATGAGATGGTAGTGTTTCTTAGTTATTTTTTAGTGTATTAAATGTATATACCAAAATTTGCCATTTAAACCATTTTAAGTGTACAATTCAGTGGCATTACATACATTCACAATCTGGTGCAACCATCACCAATATCCATTTCCCAAACTTTCATAATCCCAAACAGAAACATTGTAATCAATAAGCTACATCTCCTTATTCCCTACTCTCCCAGACCCTGGTATTTCTAATCTATTTTCTGTCTCTATGAATTTGCATCTTCTGATATTTCTTGATTCTTTGCCAATAGATCAAATAATGCTTAAACTTGAAGGGACCTAGTAGATCAAACACCTTTTGGTGCAAATGAAGCACTTAGGCTAAGGGAAATGAAATAGCTTGCTCAGATTAACATGCCTGCTTAATTGTGGGAAAAAGAGTGTTTAACAGACATTAAGGCTGTTTTTGTTGCAATTAACAGGAAGAAAGCAGAGCAAGCTTAAGTAAGAAAGGCAGGCTCTGTAAGAATAATGGAGTGGTCCAAGGAACCCAAGGACAAGGATGTAGCAGGGACTCAGAAACAGGTTGGAAATGGACCTGGAACAGTGTGGGGGGCTCAATGAGTACTTTCTCTCCCCGTCTTAACTCTGTGATACACACTGGTTTTTTTGGGTCCCAATTCACATGAAAATGGTGATGATGATGAAAATGACAAAAAAATAGTGAACTCTTAGTATATGTAAAGCACTTCATATGCATTAGCTCATTGAATCCTTAATGTATATTTTTTTTCCACTTAGCAGATAAGAAAATCAAGATATGGATAGGTTGAAAAAATTGACCCAAGTCCAATTAGCTATTAAATGGCAAATCCAAGATTAGAATCAAGTAATTAGGTGATTAATAATACGTCACATACCTGTTAACATAAAGGATGATTACCACCAAGACTGTCCTACTTGCATCTCCTAAAATAACAGTATTTACTTCATAGGATTGCTGTGAGGATTAAATGAGATACTATGTGTAAATCTTAGCAGACTTCCTGATATATATAATATGTGCTCTGTGGATGTCAGCTGGCAGTGTTACTGTTATTATCTTCTTTGTTCAAGACAGCAGCTGGACTGAGACTAAAATCTTCATCTTGATTTCAGGTTATCAGATTGGCAGAACACAAATTAAGGACTCAGTTCAGAGTTAATCAATTGTTTCCAGGACGGAATAAATTTTTGTTCAGAGGTGGCTCTCTGGGGCTCCACCCCTGTGAATTATAGACAGAAAGGAGAAGTACTGGGAGGCAAGCTACGATTCAAAGCAATATAAACTATAATCTTTCAAAGGAATGAATAAACACTATATTCTGGTACCAAATATCGCCATTGCATTTTATTCACTGAATCACTTTAGCAAGTTAGAAATAGCATTGAAGGCAAATTCGCATACTCTGAGTTCCCAAATGATACTTTTCTTTTATGGGCTATATTGATTAGTAATTTTTAAACTACATATAAACTACACATAAACCAAACTTATAATGGATTAAAGAAATGGAGTTTATTTTTCTTACATAACCAGAGGTTTGGAAGCAGGGCTAGCATTTCTGAGACTCTCTTAGCCACTTTCTCAAGTTTGCAAGATGGCTCCCCTTAGGCAGCAAATGTTGGAGTGTCTGATATGAGGGCATATAAATATTTGACTTCAAAAAACCAACGAACAGAAACTACACTTATTAGACATCAGATATATGCTCTTTATAGAGCTCTATGTAATCCATTATCTAAAAATGTTATACTATAAATATTAGGAGACTACATTGTAAGGAAAATCACCAATTACAATAGGATGTGTATCCCCTCATAATTCCACTTTATCAATTTCAAAACAGAGAAAGGTGCATCAAGTTTCTCATGCTCAGAAATCTACTGTGGACTTTATCCCGAGTCGGAACCAGAAGTGAAGGCAGTGGCTAATTTCTTGAGAAGAAATATCAATCACATTAAAGCTTATATCACCATTCATTCATACTCCCAGAAGATAGTGTTTCCATATTCTTATAGTAGAAGCAAAAGCAAAGACCATGAGGAACTGGTAAGTGCTGCTTAATTATTTTTATCATTAGCATTTCAGAAATAAAATAATACTTTAAGAATCAAAAACTGTGGTAAAAGAATTTCTCTAGAGGACAAATGAAAAGATGGTTATATTTTAGTCTAACTCTACTAAGAGTCAGCCAGTTTCAGGGTTCACTGAAGGAACGTGAAGAATGGGGCCTTTACTCCAAAGTAAACTTCAGTCCAGCAAATGGGCTTTCTAAGAAGAAAACAGGCAAGTTCCTTGAGGGTCAGGAGGGAACCATTCCACCTGTATGTGATCTACATATAAGCCATATGAGTAAGGATGAAGACAAGAGTCTCTGGAATTATGCATCTGCTTTCTGGTCACTAGCTTTCTCTAATATAATGGCAATCACAGATCAACTCTCAGCACAATACTCACCAACTTTATATTAGCATCAGGAATTGTTTATATGCTGACCTTCCTAACCCCCAAGGGTCCTATTAAAATCATCTCTAATAGCAGCAGACGTAAGAGCATTTCTGTCTGTCTGTCTGTCTGTCTGTCTGTCTCTCTCTCTCTCTCTCTCTCTCTCTCTCTCTCTCTCTCTGTTAGTCTCTGAACTGTAATGGACAATACAGTAAAAGTAAAAAAAAAAAAAAAAAAAGAATGATGAAGTGCTGTTGATGTCAAGGAACACATACAATTTCAGCCAGCCATTGAAAGATAGGATTTCTATAGGTGGACTGGACAAGAACAGGAAGATATCCCAAGCTAAGGAGATAGTGTTCTCCACAGGAAGTATGTTCTGGGGACTGTGAGGGTGTGAAACTGAAAGGTGACAATATCAGAAAGTAGATGATGTCAGCATGTGAAGATAATGTCAGCTTGTTTGAATGTCAGAATAAATTTGCATTTTATTCTATAGACGGGTTCCATTCAAACTTTTATTTTGAACAAAGAAAGGGCACAACATTATATTTACTGATATTCCTATGGGTCGTTCAAGGGAGTAACAATGAATACCATCTAATTTCAGGAAAGATATGGGTAAGCTAGAAACAAATGTAATGGAATAGAGGACTTAGCTATTATCCTGCTTCATACTGGGACAATACCCTTTTTTGTTTTTGATGAGTCTTTGTGAGTTATTAAACATTTTATACAAGAAAAAAATAGTTTGTGAGAAGGATGAGAAGGGAATGAGGTATACCTCAGATCTAATATTGTTTAGAGAAGTTGGATTTAAAGTTCAGTAATAATTTTTGTCTAGGAATGAGATAATCCTAAATTGTTTGCTTGCGAAATATAGTATACTTTATTTTACAAAATAAATGAATTCCTAAAACATGCATATGACAATTATTTTTTTCAAATTAAATAAAAATTTCAATGTACTGAAATAATCTATATTTAAAGTCACCTAACTGATTTTCATAAAGCAAAAACCATTTTTAAAGTTAATTTATTCTTCTTGATTTACCTTTTAAATAAATGCAGGTTTTTCATATATAGTTTTTCCCTAATTTTATTGATATAATTGCTATATAACATTGTGTAGGTTTAAGATGTACAATGTGATGATTTGATACATGTGTAAATTGTGAAATGATTACCACAATAATATGAGTTAATACAACCATCACCTCATATAATTACACTTTTTTTTCATTTGTGGTGAGAATATTTAACATCTACTCCTTAAGCAAATTTCAAGTATGTAATACAATATTGTTAACTACAGTCACCATACTTATATTAAATCCCCAGAACTGGGAGTTCCCTGGTGGTGTAGTGGCTAGGCTTCAGCACTGTCAATAATGCGACCTGGGTTCGATTCCCAGCCAGGGAACTACTCACATTAAAAAAAAAAAAATACCCAGAACTGACTCCTCTTGTAACTGAAAGTTTGCATCCTTTGACCAACATCTTTCAATTTTCCCCACCCATCATCTCCTGGAATCTACCATTCTATTCTTTACTTCTTTGTATATATAGTTTGATTCAATTAATATATGATTGGTTTTTTTAGCTGTACATTAACTGAAATTTCATATTCTATTGATTTCAGTCGCTAGTGGCCAGTAAAGCCGTCCATGCTATTGAGAGTACTAGTAAAGATACCAGATATACACATGGCAGTGGTTCAGAAAGTTTATGTAAGTATTTCTTGTTTAAATGTTGGAGAACTGTGAAGTACTAAAGAAAACTGTTTGATTTTTGTGTGGATTTATTTTATCTAAATGGAATCTTTAAACAAGGTCACATGCAGAACAATTAAATTACAATATTTAGAAGCATGATGGCTAGGACAGTACTGAACAAGGCTGTATTAATAATGACTATGCTAAAGAGAAGCCAAAATGATGCTTAAGAAATTATGCTCATTACTACAGAGGAGGGCTTATAGAATTGGCATCACACCAGCTGAGTGAAGCAGAGTCATAAAACATCAAAAGAATTTGTAATATGCCACCATGTAAAATTGTGCAGGCTGAATATTATATAAATCCAGTTGCTTTTTAATGACAGCCTGTGCCAAAGAGTATAGCTCATAGCACATTATAGTTGACCATCTTTTGTTTGTATCATAGTGATGAGAACATGTATGTGGCAAACTCTTAACAAATATTTTAAATTAATCTCTGGTGGGAGATATTTATCGACAAACTCCTTTATACCCACAGTGGGATAATAGTCCATGATTTAGCTTTTTTGAAGCTGGAGGGGGAGATGTGAGAAGAGGAACAGAAAATAAACTCATAACCAGGTGTCAGTAAACTATGACCTATGGGCAAAATCCAGTCCACTGTTTCTGTATAGCCTGTGAGCTAAGAATGCTTTTCCATTTTTTTTAAATGGTTGATAAAAAATAGAATAAGATTTTGTGACACTCAAAAATTATATGAAATTCAAGTTTTAGTGTCCACAAATAAAGCTTTATTTGAACATAACCATACTCATTGATTTGCGTATTGCCTGTGACAGTTTTCATGACAGTAGAGTTGAGTAGTTGTGACATAGATTATGTGACCCACAAAGCCTAAAATATTTATTATCTGATTCTTTACAAAAAGTTTTCAATGTCTGATGTCAACAATTAAGTAGTAAAAATAATATAATTTCATTGATAAGAGAAATACACACACACACACACACACACACACACACACACACACAAACCAGGCTTACAGGTTTGAGAATGACTGCAGGAGAGAGAAGTTATTTAGCAAAATGGCCTGGAAAGGTCTCTCTCTGCAGATGACATTTCTGGGGGTCCTACCTGGTATGTGGCTATCAAACAAAGGTGTGGAGGTAAACCAGGTAGAGGGAATGGCATGTGAAAAGGCCTTCAGACAATATATAGGCACTCCTCATTTAACCACCGAGTTCCTATGACTAGGTCAGCAAATGAATTGGTTGATAAACAAGGAGCTTAAAGGAGAATGTCTTGTGTGTTGTGGTGCCATACAGCGTATATTTTTCATTAGATGTCACATGACACCACACTTATAAATGAAATTTGTAGTCTTACCTGATTGTTAATGCTTTGTATAGAGAATACTAACCAACTGTGGGGGGAATAAGACAAAGACTGAGAAAGGGGATTCCCTAAACTGGAGAACTGGTTATAAGTCCCAGCAGTCATTAAACAGGTACGTCGTTCAGTGAGGAGTGGCTGCATTCAAAGTCCCAGTTTCCTTTAATAGGTATATTCTATAGGAATATAAAAATACATTCATATTAAAATCACTTTTATATTATTTTCAACAAATTGCTTGAGCACTAAATGCCCTATTAGAAAGTCCAGAACCAACAATTTCCTCTTCCTCCTCAACAATCCCAAATTGTCTCAAGAACAAACTAAGTCCAGATAGGTCCATATGATATCTCCGTCTCTTGGTGTCACTGGTCCACTGCTGCCTTTGCTGATCAGGCCCTCTCTCTGTCACAGAAAAACCCCACAACTTGCTTTCACAATTCAGAGCTTTCTTGATTCCTATCCTCTTCTCTACTATTAGATTATTCCCCAAAACATAACAATAATGCCTCAGGGCTGGATGAGCTTACAGAACAACTTTCTGTTACGATGAAATCAGTTCATCTCTGCACATTCTATGTAGGACACATCTATGGATATGTGAGTGTAAGTAT
This sequence comes from Lyroderma lyra, assembly GCA_004026885.1. Classification (NCBI taxonomy): domain Eukaryota; kingdom Metazoa; phylum Chordata; class Mammalia; order Chiroptera; family Megadermatidae; genus Lyroderma; species Lyroderma lyra. The sequence continues at coordinate 43,494 of PVJL010002433.1, forward strand.
AGGAAATGGCTAGAATAAATCCCCCAAATTGATAAGAACTGTCAAAAATATTTGCTGGATGAATGAGTAACTTAACTAATATACTGTTGAGGGATATTTTTCAATATTATAAATAATGTTTCTGTAAACATTTTTGTAATAATTCAATTATAGGTATTAGAATACCTGTATTATATTGCATATATATGATTGTCTACCTGGAAAACAGTAGAAAATCAACCAAAAATATTAGGAACAATCAAAAAGTTGAGTAAGGTGGCTGACTGTGAACTAACTAAACACAAATCTATAACTTTCTAACATTCCAAAAATAATAAGGTTGAAAGTAAAATGGAGAAAATATCCCTCCTAGATACATATATATGTGTACACATGCACATATATACATATGAATACACACATATATGTATTCATTGTTAAATGTGTTGTATATATTCATGTGTGTACATACACAAATCCATATGATTTATATGAAAAACTTAGAAAATTTTATTGGTGTACATAAAAAAAGACAAATAAAAGGAGAAAACTGTCATGTTTTGTGTGGGAAAGCAATATAAAAAGTGTTAGTTGTTCTAATTTGTATATTAATCCTAATGAACACTTAAATGAATTTGAAATTCATTTGAAAGAGCTTGTACAGTTCTGAAAACCAAGACTAATGAGAGGTAATTTGCCTCAGCCAAGTATTAAAACACATTAGAAACCTGTAGTAATTAAGACAGTTGTAGAGCTGAACCTGGAAGTAAAACTTAAATATATGAGGGCTGTCCGGAAAGTATCTAGCAATGTAATATGCAAAATAGAGGCATTTATGGCTGGATTTTTTTTCTGTATATCCCTTGTATAAGGAGATCTAGTATCTCATAAAAATGGCATTTCAAACCAGTTAAGAATGTTAGATTATTCAATTAATAGGGTTGGGAAACCTGACAAATTACTTAGAAAAAAAGTAATTGTATTACTAACATATATTTCTCTGAAATAAATTCCAGAATAGTAAAATATTTTCATATAAAAACTCTGTCATGAACCAAGTTGAAAGCTAAATAACCAAATAAGAACAAAAATTCTCCACATATTACACAGGGCTAATAACATTAATGTAGCTTTTATAAACAATCTATAAATCAAATCAATTATAAAAACGAGAAAGACAATTGATAAAAAATATATAAACATGAACAATAAATACACCAAATAAAATGTTCAACTCATTGGTAATCAAAGAAAGATAAAGGCAATTTGATATTAGTTTTCACCCATAAAATTGCCAGAAATGCAAAATTCCCATGGATAATGTGGAATGGGAAAGTGGTCATATTAATCCCTTGCTATTGGAGGTAGTAAATTGGTTCAATTCTGTTGAAGGCTATTTGGCAACAAGTAACATAATTAGTAAAAGTATATACACTTATGATAGCAAATATACTTCTAGGAAATAATATTTTAAAGGAACAAAGAAGCAATTGTGTATAAATAAGGATGCTTGTTTATTGTTGTTTATATTAATTAGAAACTAGAAAAAATCTAAAGGTCTCCAAATAGGTATTTAAATTACATCAAGTTGACAATGCACTGTGGAATTGTATGCCTGAAACCTATGTAATCCTTGCTAACAGATGTCACCCCAATAAGTCTAACAATAAAAATGAATTAAAAAAAAAATAAATTAATTATTTCCAGGTTTGCAATGTAATGCTATGAGAGCATTAAACATGATAATATATGAAGGCAGGCTGATAAATTTTGCCTCCACTGTAGTATTTTTTGGTTACATTAGACATATCTGGATATAACCATTTCTGTGTAGTCACATGGTATCTCCCTTCCATCATTCTTGACCTTGTACACACAGATGCTTAGTTTTTTCACTTAGTGCACATTGAAATGGAGAGTGTTCAGACATTCAGTTCAAACAGCATGCTATTATTAAATTCTTAACAGCAGAAAAAATTCTTTCAATGTCCCTGCAATTTTTGAAAAAGAAGGTGAGAACTTCTTAAAGATCATTACAGGTGATGAAATTTGGGTCTCCCATTATGACATTATGATAAGGGATCATCACCTCAGCAGAGAAAAATTCAAAACTCAGGCCTCAGTTGGGAAAGTCATGTTGACTGGTCACGGCAGATTATGTTTATAAATGTTACAAAACAGCATGCATAGGATGACCTTATTGTTGTAGGAAAAAGATTAACTTAGAAAATTTAAAATGTTAAGTTATACATTTTTTTGGTTAAAAAGTATGCACTGGAAAAAAAGCACTAAAACTTGAATGGTGATTATGACTTTTTGGTAAAGTTATGGGAAATGTTTATTTTTTTCCTTAACCTTTTATCCTTCAACCACCCTTTTGTACCAAAACTTAGATTACCTAATAATCAGAAAAAAGCAAAGCGATTTCCATTTTTAGGAAAAAAATCCTATTTTGTTAGTTAACCTGAAACATCTGCATTTCAAAAAGTATTTTCTTTTTTCTTCTTGTAGACCTAGCTCCTGGAGGTTCGGATGACTGGATCTATGATTTGGGCATCAAATACTCCTTTACAATTGAACTTCGAGATACAGGCAAATATGGATTCTTGCTGCCAAAACATTTCATCAAACCCACCTGTAAAGAAGCTCTCGCCGCTGTCTCTAAAATAACTTGGCACGTCATAGAAAATATTTAATAATCTTGACTTTGTTCACTTTGTTCCCATATTTTCATTTTATTCCAACAAGACCAAATCATCGTACCAGTTTCTTTTTAAGTTTTGTCAATAGTTTTGATTAAAAAGGTTTTCCTATTCCTTGTTATTGTCAAAGAACAAAATAAACGTTACCCTAAAATTAAGAGGCAAGAATTCACCTTTCCTTTCATTTTTCTTTCAATTTATAAGAGACTAGGTATTGATTTTTTATTTGATTCACGATTTTACTCATCTCAAACAATTTTAATAACTAGTATCATGGACCCTGAACAACAAAAATAAAGGTTCTCAGAAGTACATTAAAGATTTCTGCTTCGAATTTTTAATAAATTTCCGCTTGTGCCTTTAAAAACACAACGGTGCAAACAGGAAGCTGAAAGGTGTCAAAAACAGCACAAACACCGCCTATAGCTGTAGCTCAGTGCTCATTAAACATCGTCGAGCGAATGAATGAAATGGTCGTACTTACTTTAGACAAGAAATGAGGCATTTAGCGCATTCGCAACAGTCATTTATTATAGGAAATTATGTAATGAAACTCTCTTACATTCATTTTAAATTGGGAACTTTAGCTCTTCCGGGTTCTGGGTTTATTTTCCCAGGGATCACTAACAAAGATTTCACAATTTCGACAGGGCTGGAGCGGGGTGGGGGGTGAAAAGGCAGTGGGCGAAGGGGCGGTGCCTGCGCGCTGACGACTAATCTGGCGGCCGGAAGCTGCCTTGTCTACGGTGACGAGGGCTAACGCTTGACTTCCGGCGGCATTTTGAGGTGTTCTTTCTAGCGGCCTGGTAGTATTTTCCTTTCCTTTTCTTATTCTCCAGCCTCATTTCCTTGTTTTTCTTTTTACGTCTCGATCCTGGCGAAGCGGCAGGTGGGTTCCGCTTTTCAGCCACCCCGGGAACCCCCTCGCTAGCCGACGGGAGCAGCGCGCGCATCTCCTTCTCGTCGTCTTCCCTGGGCCAGGCGCGGGGACAAAGTTGCCTCCCCCGCTCCTCGGAGCGGCGGCGGCGGTGACGCCTCCGGATTGTGCTTGCGAAAAGAGCTCAGGGAGGAGGTAAGCTTGAATTGTATGAATTGATGTGGGCTTGAGGGGAAAGGCCTTGGGCGGATCCGGGATGCGGAGCGCCGGTGTTGTCTTTTTTTTTCAGCCTGGGACACGCCGGGACTTTGAGTTACTTGAGCACCCCACCCTTAACTCTGCAATAGCTCCCTGTCCTCGGGCCTCGTTTATCGCCTTCGTTCTGATTCTGTCCAGTTTATCTAAGAAGGAGAGAACAGGTGGATCCAAACAAAAGGCTGAATCACTACCATTTGAGGTGGGCTTGGGAACCCTTGTGTGATATTTGCATTTGTGTGCTATGAAAGGGTGCAGGAATGTGATTTTAGATATAGAGGTTCCCTCTTTACGTATTCTAGACCTGTTAGGGAAGCGTATCTTACTTTTGGTTGTATTTTTATTTGGTCTTGCTTATTTCTCGATAGTAATAACGATTTAGGTCCTGGGTGTGGAGGAGTGCTACTTTATTATCTTCACGTTCTCTAGGTAGAGGTAGTTTTGGCAACTGTCAGAAACCGGGAAAGGTGGAATGAAAGGAGAGGTCTGATGTTTGGCATTATCTTTCCAAATAGGTTAAAATAATTTATGTGGTTTAAAAATTATTCGGAGTTGATATTACTTGAATGATATTGGTAGGATCTTGTCTGTGAAGCTTAGTGTTAAGCTGTTCGATTATTTGCGAGGTTTTCAGGTAATTTGAAAACATTTAAAAATTATTGGCGTAATCAGTCTCCTCAGGATTGAGATTTTTTGTAGAAATAATTTAAAAAGTTTTGTAAAGATCTTCACACCTCATTTTCAAAGCCCATAATACTGTTGCAGTACAATCCACGTGTGTGTGTGTGTGTGTGTGTGTGTAGTAGTAGTAGTAGTAGTAGTAGTAGTAGTAGTATTGGTTAGCGGACTCTAGTTCTGTAATATTTGAAATTATTGTCTTTAGTATCTAGGCGACAGTATTTTGGAGAGTTTTGTGGGAAAAATCTGTAGATTTTCAAATAATTTCCAATTTCTTAATAACATATTTAGATTGTAACATGACAGTTACAGCAAGAGACAGATAAAGTTGATGCAGGTATGTAGCAACTTGTGTCTGTAAAAACAGTTGCACCGTGAAACTACGACTTTGAATCTGGTAGGATCCAGTTTATCAAATACATGCCTTTAACTGACTTGTTAATTATTAGTGATTTGACGTGAACATTGATTGCATATTTTAGGATCCACTAATTTATCTAATTTTCACATCTGTAGATTAAAACTAAAATCCATCAAGTGGATGTTATTGCTAACTTCTGTACAAGTCATCAAGTGTTAATTTGTATTATAATATGCATTGGTATTTACATACAGGAAGCGAAGTTTAACTTAAATTTATTTGAAGAATTGGTTTTCTGTGCATGTTTGTAAGTCTTCCTCACCCCCTCCAACCCCTACTCTCCTCCTAGTATAGAGTTGCAGCTGTTTCAGCAGATAATTAGCAGCAGTTGAAATGTTAATTGGTGTTGATATATAAAGTGTCCTTTATTCTTTTTTTGGTACTTTTGTGTGTACGTTTCTGTTTACTTCACTATTTAGTAGTTGCCAGCGTGGAGTATTCTCTGCACAGTCCTTTTGATAAATTATTTCTGCACAGTGCTACATAACCTTGCTCGTGTTTGTATAGTCAGTTTCGTTCTATCAATCCTATTTGGAATTCAGTGTGGAATTGTTTTGGTCTATATACGTATAAGCATTCTTCAAGATTGCTTTTGGAAAGTTTTTTAAAAAAATTCTCCAAGACTGTGCATTAAGTATCAAGTAAACTTAACATTTTTCTTTCAAAAACATGAAATATAAGTATGAAGTGGCCTTATTTTTAACATAACCGTTTTAATTTTAGAACCTGAGTGGGTAGGGATTTATTCTACTCCCAGTTATTTGACAATTTACTAATATTAGTCTGCTATTTATCAGATTAAAGTGGTTTATGCTTTTATTTTTGCTATTTGAAGATAAGAACCTCAAAAGGATGTAATTAAGAATTAAGCATACTATAACTGATATATGTTTTCTTGACAATATTTCAGTCATTAGGCTTTAGAAGTAATTGTTTAAAAAAAGGCCCATGTATGTTTTAGCCTTTTGAGCCATAGGTATAGTATGAATTACAAATGTAATATTTGTAAATTTTGAGGGAGGCAGACAGTTTCCATTAAGACCCTTTTGGTTGTGTTTTAAAAGATTCAAACTTTGTGTCCTCTGTTTTTCTTTTTCAACTGAAAAAAATATAACAAAAACTTCTGATCTTTATTTAATCTGCTAGTGGAGGGGAGAAATAGGAAAATAACTCAATAATAGTCTTTCACCAGTGTCACTCTGGCTTTGATAAAGCTGGTGTTGGGAAAGATATGATGATGTGAATGGAAGTGTGATGGCAACTTAAAACTAAAGAGTAATTTGAAAACAAAACTGGAGGGAAAACTTTCAATGTCTCTAAGATTGGGAAAACTTTAGTGTTTGCATTTTTATCGTATTTTTTATGTTTCTATCTTTTCTCATATATTTTGGTTATTTACTCCTTGAAGCCTGTTCAGATATTAATTGAAAATGTTTTTCCTTCCTCAGTCAAATCTGCATTTTATTCCTTTGTGGGCCCAAATTTTTAGATTAAAAATTCTAATTAAATGGTATTAGTTGGTAACATAATTTTAAATTAATTTATTATATATGAGTAAATGCTTTTCTAGTGTATTTTAGATTATGTGTATGTATTTAGACAGGTAGGATTTAAAGTATTTTGTATTCTTTGCAAGTATAAAGCGTTTTATCAATGCAAAATTACATTTCACTAATAATATTTAGATAGCTTGTTATTATTGATTACTGATGGGAGTTCCTGGATAGATAATTAGAAGAATTCCTTTTTCTTTCAATTAGAGAACTCCAATTTCTACTTCCCTTTTTGCCTCAGGTTTGGTTTTTTGTTTGTTTATTTGTTTGTTTTTTGTTGTTGTTTTAGTCTAGGACCTTCCTGTAGCCTAGAGTGGTACTTAATTAACACTCATGCCATTTTAGGGCAAGATTTGACACTGTTGGACACTCTGAGGAAAAGAGGAGAATACATCTTTACTTCATTGCTGTTCTTTCCTAAATTGGTAGACTCAGCAGTAGCTAGAAGTAAAATTCCTGGAATAATCACTATGTACGTGAATCTTAAATAGTTCTTAATGTCACTTGTAAAAGCAGTTGTCTCTGTGTGAAAGAACTTTTTTACTGGCAAGATTATTAAGAGAGGAGTAAGATGGAATCATTAGTCCTTACTTGATTGTCTTTGAGATAGCAGTCCAAAACCTTTGAAATCTTCAAAGTTTATGGTAGGGATCTGGGATTGGAGAGGAGCTATGAGAATATACTTTGTAGCAGTAGGTTCCTGGAGAAGAGAAGTGCTGAGCCAAGCAACAGGTTACAGGGTAGGAAGAGAAACAAGGGTTAAAATTAAAACCTGGAGCCCTCAGAAAAACAGGAAAGGAGATGATAGTTGACCAGTGTTTCATGTATAATAATAAATAGCTTGTTTCCCCAACTGTGGAAAACACTATCAGTGACATTTTTGGAGGGAGGTGTGTTTGGGGTAAGGGCATGTTGGGGATAGATATTTACGGGGTGGAAGTAACCATTTCAGTTGATTGTGGAGAGAAAAATCTAAGGATACAGTGAATCTTCTTAAGGCAATGTGGTGGGATGGTGTTCTTGTTTTCCAAGTTCTATATAACTAATAATAAACTTCTAGAACTTATTAGATTTTAAGAATATTGTTTTTAAAATTAATGAGGATTACAGTGTAATGAAACTCTGTAGAGTTTTGTTTTTGTTCTAACTTTTCCTATATATTTTGTGACATATTATTAAATCCTGATCAGTTATAGATTGTAAAAAAAAGTGGTTTTCTCACTTAATCGAAGCTCTACATTGTCTAGCTCTTTTTTCAGCTCCACTTACGTTGGCTTTTAGTTCTTTATGTTCAGTAAATCAAATGGACTTAGGAAAATTTACCAACTTTTTCTTTGTAAATTCTCATTTGCCTGAGAATGAGCCCAAGAAAATTTAAATCATTGTTGTACAATACTAACCCCACTGTGTAGGATTGACTGTATGGTTCTTTTCTTGGAGAACAGTTGATACATAAATGCTTTTATGTTGCGCAAATTCTTGTTCACTTATGTGACACTCTACAATAATTTTTAAAAATTTGTAATTACAGTTATTTTATAACTCTGAATCACTAAAATTAATTGCTATTAAAATGATTATATTTTATATTAAAGAATAAAAATATATTTCTTTCTAATTTAAAACTGCCATATTTTATTATTTTATATTTTCCTCTTAGTGCATTATCTTTGTTGATTTGTCAAACCTTGTTCTTACTTTTTGGATCCTTTTAAAATGTGACCTGAAGAGAAGTATCTATCTGAACCAAACATTGTTTATAATTTTTTATAATTTTTAGTTTTGATTTAATATCCTTTCAAGTGATAATCCTTTACTTTGAAAAACATTGAAGAGCATTTGTAAACTTAAGAGAGACCAGTTCTATATCAAATGATACTTTTACTTTTTCAGCTGCCATCTCTCATTCTAGTAGCTAATTTTGACTACTAATAAGATTTCAACTGTTTATTTATATAAAGTGTGATATTGTTTAGTTCTTTTTTTCTTTCTCTTAGGCAGTTCCTATTATCCACTTACCACAGTAGTATACTCTAGGTTATTTTTGGTCTAGAATTGAATATTGTTTTCTAATGTATGTCATACAACTGTTATCTGATATTTTTATTTCTAGTTGAATTACCTGATTATATACTTGGATTAGTTTTCTATTACATTTCAGTTTTTTTTAACTTTTGTAAAATATTTTTACAGTTGTCTTTTTGTTACTAGTAATGGTAAGATAACCTTTTTATTACTGTTAACACCTTTGAGTTTTATGTCAATGTAGTATGGATTATAGAAACACCTTCACTTTTTGGAGTTCTAAAACCTATTGTATTTTGAAAGAGAGTCATCTTACCCACATGAAGGTCTTTTTTTTGGAATTGGAACAGAAATATTCTTGATTAGACTGTTTTTGATTTCTGTAAGATAGAGAAAATATTTAAACAATATTCATTATTCTTCCAACCTTTTTGAAACATAACTAGTATTGTCACTTAAACTGAATAAACCATAACTTTGTCAATAAAATTTGCACCTGATTTTATTTTCCCTTTTTTTCAAATTGCAAAATTAAACTTTTTAAAATTTTAAATTTATTGGCGTTACACTGGTTAGTTAAAGTAATTTCTCATTTTTTGACATAGCTTCCTTTTCCAGTTAACCAATTGAGGGAGGATGATAGTGCACATTTTCTTTAACATATTTGCTTCAGGGCAGTGGGACTGGGGTGATTTTGCAGCATTTGGCTAAGTTATGCTGGGTACAAGAAAACCTGTTACAGCTTTTTAATGAACTGAAATTTTTGAGGAAAGTGGTAGATTACTTTGCTGTTTAATAATTTATACTTTTCAACTTGCAATTATCAATGGTTCTCAACTTGTGATTGTATAAAGTTAAAAATTTGACAGTTTAGTCAAAAGTATGATATTTTATCGAACATACATATGTTATTTATTTTTCAACTTCTTATGATAAAATAAAGTTTACTTACAATTCCAGGTTTCTTTAATATGTCTTCATAAGTTCCCCAAGAATGATCACTTATATATATTGTTTCTTCCTGGTTTTGCACAAAAAAATTACACATCTATATCCACTATTATTCCAGGCACTATACAGTCTACTATTATTAGTAAACTTTGCATAAATCTTAAGCAAAAACTAATATATAATAGTCAGAATGTATCTCATAATCAAAGTTGCAGACAGAGGCCAAGAAGATACTAAAACTCTTGACTATTGATTGCCCAATGGATGCTGCGTCACTCAGTTTATACTGTTGTAAATAAATGAAACCTGCAGAGGTACACAGTGAAAGGCCATATAACACATTATTTTTTGTCAGCCTGATAACCAGAGATAGCTGATGTCTTTGCTTATATAATGGACCAAAGCCCAAGGATCAGACTCGTATCGCTCTAATACGTGAGGGCTGTTGGGAAAAAAATCTAGCCATAAATGCCTTTATTTTTTGTATTACATGTCTGGATACATTTCAGACACTCCTCATATATACAGTTCCTCTGTTGATAATTATGGAATGAAACATGCAGTTGTGAATATATTCAGTCATACTTGTACTTCTTCCTGAAGTATCTGTTATGACATTTCCTGAAAAGAAATTGAATATTTTATAGTGTTTCATCCATTTATTTTAAGATAGTTGTGTGAAATCTAAAAACTACATATGTGTCATCTGGATTCTAACAAAGGAATGTGGAAGATGTGTGTATTAAGTCACCCAAAGCAAATGTATTAAAACATAGTTACTAAATTTTGAAATAACCTGCATAAGGAACTTAAAAACTAATCAATTAATAGCATATTTTCTGAGGTTGAATGTAGTACTGTGAAAATGTAACTGTGTGAGTTGGATCTCATTCATTCACTCTGCAGAAGAGGTAAAATTCTAGCCATCAAATTTCGAAGTTATAAATTCACTAATAAAGTGTTTCTTAGAAGATAACTTCTGTTTACTTCTGTTTACTGGTGACCTCTCCTATGCTGTGCTTTTTTTCCCTCCTGAGGAAAATCCCCGGTAATTTTACAATGTTAACTCCCGTTTTATCTAATTGTAAAAGTTATGGGCTCAGTTATTTTTAATAGAAGAATTTTACAGTTTTGCCTCTTTCTTTTTTTGGTTAAAGTAGTACAAAATGTCAAAAATTAGAAGGAAGGTCACAGTGGAAAATACCAAGACCATATCTGATAGCACATCCCGAAGACCCAGTGTATTTGAGAGGCTTGGACCCAGCACTGGCAGTACAGCAGAGGTGAGTTGTCACTACTACAGTTACAGGGATTCTCTCTTAAAATCCTGTTCTTGAAAAATACTAATTTGTACCATAAAGGTGAACAGGTTGTTGTAAGAATGTTGGTTAAGTAAATTTTTTAATATGTGTTTCATGAAAAGAAGTGAAAAGGGTGATAGGGTTTATGTTTTTTTTCCCCCTGATGTTTTTATTATTTGGGGAGTTAATGTATATCACAGGTTAGCTGGGATTTTTATATCATTTGTTTTAATTTTATCCTACTAGCATCTTTTGTCCATAAATAAGTATGAATAAATGTGAAATTTACGTAGTAATATCTGTTTCTTAGACACAGTGCCGTAACTGGCTGAAGACTGGCAACTGCCTCTATGGAAACACATGTAGATTCGTACATGGCCCTTCACCCCGTGGTAAAGGTTATAGCAGCAGTTACAGAAGGTAAAATGAGAACTTCGAATTGTTCATATACTATTAGAAGATGGTTTTTAAAAATCTAATACAATCATGTATTTGGTCAGATTTTCTATTTTGGTGTTAGTGTCATTACTATGTAGTCGAGATCAATAAGATCTTTTTAGTTGTTAAATTCCAGATTACCAAAATGTTTGCCTTAAAGTTAACTTCTCAATATTTACTTGTTTTGACAGATCTTTTTATAATGTATGTATGACTTTCACCTTTTCCCCAGTTATATATTAAAGTGATGCTTAAGCAGAATTTCATGGATTTATTTTTATTAAGAGACTATTTTCAACTCTTAAAATATTAAAACTTAAATAGGATATAACTTTAGCTTTTTAAGATGTTCTAAATTCAAATCTTAATGATAAAAGATAATCTAATGGAAGCTCTGAAGGTAAAATTCATTTGCCAAATCCCTTACACAACATATTAATGTAAACGAAAATGTGTATTTATAAGAGGATAAATTTAGAACATCATTTTGCCTTTAATAGAGGCAAAGCTAAATTAAACTTTCCTAATAAAGACCTTTCCCTTTCTGTTCCCTCATGATGATTTTTTTATGGTATTTAAGATGTAGCATACTTAAAGAGGTTACAAAAAGAGTTTAAACTTGATTGGTGAAGAAATATGAGGGTAGGCTTATCAATTTTGCCTCCACTGTAATATTATTTGTTACATTAGACCATTGGTTCCCAAGCAGTGGGTACGTGCTGCGCAATTCAAGGGTATGTGAAAAATAATCAGTAATGGCAAAAAACAAGTAAAGTAAAAGAATGCACAATGTTAGTTTTGCAACAGTAAATGTTTGAAACACCGTTACTGGAAACTTTTCAAAATTCGATCATATTAGCAAATCATGATTGGTGAGAACAAGGCTATTAACCCTTCCCCCAAACCATTCCTTTACCAACCATTATGCACACTTTCAAAATAATCCATTTGTGACATTTCTAGAACATATAAATACATCTGTAGCCAGACTGTTTGTCACTTTAGTTATTGACTGAGTGAAAATAGCTGCTTTGTCTTTAATCGTGATTCTTTTCAAGTAGTTTTTTTAATTTAATGTTTAAATACTTGATCATCATCAATAGTTAACTGCTGCGAATGTTGTAAAATTAAATATGTGGTTTGTACTTTTAGTCTAGTAATTTTTCTTTCCTAACTTATTACTATTTTACACTAAGATGGGCACTGAACAAGTGTCAGTATTTAAAAACAGCTGTTTTAAACACAAGGGGTACAGTTTATAGAAATGGATTTAAAAGGGATACACAAGTGGAAAAAGGTTGGGAACCACTGCATTAGACATACCTGGATATAACTGGTTCTGTGTAGTCACATGGTATCTTCCTTCTATCATTCTTGACCTTCCACACACATATGCTTAAATTTTTCACCCTGTGTACATCTAAATGAAAGAGTGTTCAGACCAAAAAACAGTCAGTGTGACTTTCCCAGCTGAGGCCTGAGTTTTGAATTTCTTTTGCTGAGGTGATCTCTTATGGCTATATTCCATGGATTGCATTTTGTTCTCGGGGTCATAATGATGGACCCAAGTTTCATCACCTGTAATGATCTTTAAGAAGTCCTCACCTCCTTTCTCATAATGTTCCAGGACTTCCCAAGAAATGTGAACTCTTTCAGCTTTCATTTCATCAGACAGTGTGTGTGGTACCCACCTGGCTTAAACTCTGCGGAATCCAAGAACATTAATAATGTATCCCACTCTCTCTTTAGAAACTTCTAATTTACCAACATTTTTTTGTTTGTTTGTTTGATGTGACAATTTACGTGGATCAGTTCTTCAGTGTGATCTTGATGAAGCTGGTCACTTGCAGTCATAGGCCTTCCACTTTGTGGTTTGTCACTCACATCTGCATGCCCCACTTCTCCATCTTTGAACCATCTTACTGTACTCACATCAACACACCGATCACCATAAATGGCTTGCATTCATCTGTGAATTTCAATTGGAGAAACTTTTTCCCTGTTAAGAATTCAATAACAGCATGCTGTTTGAAGGGCTGAACACTCATTTTGAATATGCACTGGGTGAAAAATGTAAGCTGTGTGTGCAAGGTCAAGAATGATGGAGGGAAGATACCATGTGACTACACAGAACTGGTTATGTCCATGTATGTCTAATATAACAAAAAATAGTACACTGGAGGCAAAATTTATCAGCCTGCCTTTGGAATTTACCTAGTTCTGAAGTTGGGTTCGCTGATTGCTTTGGCTACAGCAACAGTATAAAAAGTGAATACTAGCATTTGGACACTTTTTTAAATTGGTGAATTTGTGTGTGTCTATAGATTTTGAAGTTTAATAGAATTTAAAATTTAAACCTTTAACATTAGCTGTCTATGTAAATGTGTATTTTAGTTTACTTGTGATGCTGAATATTCTGTTATATTTGTAGAGTGTCATTTGTTCTGTCAATATTGTGAAATTAGTCTTTATAATTTTACTGTCTAAATACATAACACCTGGGAAAACTATTTTAATATTTTTAATGTTTATGTTATTACTGTTCTTTTAACATATGCTGTAATTCATCTTGAAATTTATTAACTGTCTCAAATTTTTATACAAAAGATAGTTTTGAGAAGAATGGTTAGAGAAATTTGTATAAAATAGAAGAAAATAGTGTCAAAGTCGACAGAATAAAGCACTTTTTGTTATTTTGCTATTTTGTTTGTTTTTTTTATTTGATAACTTCTCTTGTATTTTCCCTTTTTTGGAAAGGAAGAAAAATATATAGTTCATAATGTGATTCAAAGATGGAAAGAAAAGCAATATATTTTAGCTATGTTTATTTAGTCATAGCACATTTAAATCACTGAACATTCACTGTGTGTAAAGTACTTTGTTACGTGCTGTTTAGGATGGAATCAAGTTTATAATAAACTTTTATTGTATAAAGGAAACCAGATTGCATAAAATTTACATACATCATAATTAAAATTTAAAGGATTTATGTACTGGTTCATAATAAGAAATTCCATTTCCAAGTTTACCTTTAACTGTTAAAATCATTTAATATCGATCTGTAAAATATACATGTAAATGATAATGAGATCCTTTGAAGTGAATGAACTAAAATTATTTCCTTATTAACCATGTGATTTGTATTAATGATTGATAAATTAAAGGAATCTATTTGATTCATCACTTGAAATAGATGTGAATATTTATGTGATTTATTTATATTTTTTAAAGATATTATATACATTATTTTTTGGTAGCTAAATAATGTCTTCACCTTATATCATCCTCTTTTAAAGGTGCTTTGGGAATATTCTTTAAAGGCAATGTGTTTTCTATCTCTGCTGTATTTTTCTTACTTAGTAATGGTCTGAAAAAAAATTAACAGTCATTATCAAATTCCCATTATAAATTATGAAGGCTTGCCAGTACTGAATAAAAATGTATATTTTTCCTTAATTAAAAAATGTCCAGAGCAGAATTTAGTTACTGTCTAAAATCTTGCTATGAATTCTTAATTTTTTATTCTGCAATAATTTTCAGTTTAAGAAAAATTATAAGCATAACAAAAACTCTTATAGTTTCTTTGATTCTTCAGATGCATAAAATATTTTCTTAGTTGATATTACATCCAACCATATATAGTGCAGATGATAATATGTTGCTTCTTGATTAATTTTGCAATGTTGTGGTTTAAAACTTTATCTTATTTTTTGTCTTCAAATATAACTAATATATTTATATAATTAATAGAAACAAATTAAGCTGCTAATTACTAGTTGCTCTTTTTCAGCTCACATATAGTTTCTTATTCGTATTACCAGTGCCTGCCACCCCATGGAGTTTTAATTGGCATTATGAGACAACTTCTAAGTGATGCTCATATTTTTTGTATGTTAATATTTAAGCTGAAACAAAGTGTACTTTCTTTTTCTGAACTTAAGGAGCCATGTGCACTTAGAAAAGTTACATAGAAATTTATGACATTATTTCTGTGAATAAATTCTTATGAAATGTTATCTAAATATAGATTTTTGCTGTTTGTATTGTTTCTGTTTTTTTGGTTCAAAGGTCACCAGAAAGACCTACAGGAGATCTCAGAGAAAGAATGAAGAACAAGCGCCAAGATGTAGACACAGAGTCCCAGAAACGAAATACAGAGGAGTCATCCTCACCTGTTAGGGTAGGAATGAATTTTCCAAAGTGAAGTTAAATTTCAGTAGTGATTTATCATTTATGTTACATTTGAAATAATATCTTTTGTGCTGGGTATATGGTAAATGTATAATATTGCCTTGTAATCTGTACAGATAATGTAATTTAGATGATAAAAGTCTTCTGGCAAAACTCATAATTCTCTGATTGTTTCTGTTCTTGCTGGTGTTTAAGATGAAAGGGAATTTGGCAGAGTTCAAGCTGAACTTCATAGGGTTTCTATACCTTGGTAGGCATCATGAATAACTAAACATATTCTTAAGTTTTCAGAATTTAAGTAGCCATTATTATATGCCGCCTGCTTCAAAGAATAATTGAAGTGGCTTAAAGTAGAAACCTTTTACATTAAAACAATGAAAGCAAGGAATGGTGGTAACTGAAACTGCACTAGAAAACTTAGGTAAGACCACAAAATTTAGTGATGAATTACCTGGCAATTAAGTCAAAAGAAAAACAACAGTTTATGATGTAGTTTATTAAATAAAAGAAAACAGGTGTTTGTCAGCAATGGCTGTCTTTTCCAGAGCTATTGTTTCCCCAAGAAATTTATGGTAGTGTTTTGTGTGTGTTTGTAACAAATTTATTGAAATACAATGCATATGCCATGCAATTCATCCATTTACAGTATACACGTTGGTGATTTTTTGTATATTTAGAGTCATGCAACCATCACCACAAGTCAATTTTGGAACATGTTTATCACTTCCAAAAGAAATTCCATACCCTTTAACCGTCTGTCCCATCCCTCCAACTAACCATCAGCATAGGCAACCACTATTCGACTTACTGAAGATTTGCCTATTTTTTGATATTTCATATAAATGAAATCATGCAGTATGGTTTTTTTTTTTTACCACTTCTTTCCCTTAGCATAGTGTTTTCAAGATTCATGAAAGATTACAGGGTGTATCAGTATTTTATTCCTTATTTTGCCAAATAATATTTCATTGTTGTATCACCATATTTTGTTTAGCCATTCCTCGATTGATAAACATTTGAGTTGTTTCCACTTTTTCGCTCTTATGAATAATACTGTTATGAACGTTCATATACAGGTTTTTGTGGGACATATTTTTCATTTCTCTTGGGTTTATATCTAGGAGTGGAATTGCTGATTCACACAGTTTAACTTTTTTAAACTTCTGTGTTTAACCTTTGGAGGAACTGCTTCAATGTTTTCTAAAGCAGCTGTACCATTTTACATTCTTGCTAGCAGTGTAGGAAGTTCCCAGTTCTCCACATCTTTGCCAACATTTGTTATTATCTAACTTTTTGATTATAGCCATCCTAGTGGGTTTGAAGTGGTAATGTCATTGTAGTTTTGATTTGCATCTCTCTGATGACTAATAAAGTTGAACATATTTTCATGTACTTGTTGGCCATTTGCATATCTTCCTTGGAGAAATGTGTTTAGAACCATTACTCATTTTTCAATTGGGTTGTCTTTTTATTGTTGATTTATAAGACTTAAAAATACATTTTGGATACTAGTTGCTTATCATATATATGACTTGCAGAAATTTCTTCCATTTTATGGGATGTCTTTTCATGTTTTTGATGGAGTCCTTTAAAGCACAGATGTTTTTAATTTGATGAAATCCTATTTGTCTAAATTTTTGTTGTTTCTTTTGCTTTAGGTGTCATATTTAAGAAACCATTGTCTAATTCAAGGTCAAAAAGATTTATGCCTGTGTTTTTTTCTTCAGAGAATCTTAGAGCTTTAACTCTTACATTGAAATCTTTGATCCATTTTGAGTTAATTTTTATTTGTGGTTTGAGGTAATGGTCTAATCGCATTCTTCTTTGCAAAGCAAGCACTGACATTGTAGTATGCTATCACAATATTGACTATATTCCTCACACTGCACATTTTTGTGAAAGTTATTGAATTTTATAAGCAGCAATTTCTGATAATTTAAGGTATATAGAAGCTTTCTTGTGGTTATTTTTTTTCTGTTTATTAAAAGATTTTTATTAAAAATAGAGCTAATGTACAATATTACATTAGTTTCAGGGACACGCCATAGTTATACAACATTTATATACCAAAAGAAATGGTCACCGTGACAAGTCCAGCAACCATCTGACATTGTAGTATGCTATCACAATATTATTGACTATATTCCTCACACTGCACATTACATCCCCATGGCACATCTGTTTTATACCTGGAAATCTGGACCTCTTGTTCCCCCTTACCTCTTTTGCTCTTTTTAAATTTTTCAGTTACAGTTGACATTTCATATTATTTTGTATTAATTTTAGGTGTACAGCATAGTGGTTATACATTTATATAATTTAGGAAGTAATCTCCCTGACCAGACTAGTTGACTGTTCCTATGCTTTACTTTACATCCCTATGACTATTTTGTAACTTACCAGTTTGTACATCTTAATTGCTTCACCTTTTTCACCTTACCCCCCAGCCCCCTCTCATCAAATCTAGTACCTACCTGATATCATACCTAGTTATTATAGTATGATTGACTAGATTGCTTATCCTGTACCTTATATCCCATAACTACTTAGCAACGTACAATTTGTACTTCTTAATCTCTTCCCTTCTTTTGATCCAGAACCCCAAACCCCCAACCATCAAAATGCTCTCTGTATTTATGAGTCCGTTTCTATTCTGCTTGTTTATTTTGTTACTTAGATTCCACATATAAGTGAAATCTCATTACATCTGTCTTTCTCTGTCTGATACTTTATTCAGCACAATACTCTCCAGGTCCATCCATGATGCCACAGATGGCAAGAACCCATTCCCTTCCATGGTCAAACAGTGTTTCATGGTAGTGTATATGTACCACCTCCTCTATCCATTCTTCCATTAACAGACACCCAAGATGCCTCCACATCTTGGCCATTGTAAATAGTGTTGCAATGATGCACACTTTTCTTCAGAATAGTGTTTTGGGTTTCTTCCGATAAATACCTGCAAGTAGGATTACTGGATCCGTCTTTGTCACTGGTACGTAGCCTTTGTTTTAAAGTCTGTTTTGTCTGAGATAAGTATTTCTACCACAGCTTTTTTTCTTTTTTGTTGTTATTGTTTTCATTTCCATTTTCATGAAATAACTATTTCCATCCCTTTTAATATGTGTCTTTCAATTTGAAGTGTCTCTTGCAAGCAGTGTATGTAAAGGTTTTGTTTTCTTAACCATTCAGCCCCCCCTATGTCTTGATTGGGGAGCATTTAATTCATTTACCTTGGAAATAATTGTTGATAGATATGTAGCTATTGCCAGTTTGTTATTCATAATTTTGATTTTTTTTTTCCATCTTAACGAAGTCCATCTGACATTCCTTGTAATACTGTTTTGGTGGTGATGAACTCTTTTAGCTTTTTCTTGTCGGAGAAGCTCTTTATCTTTTGATTGATAACCATCCTTTGTAGAGCAGTCTCTGTGCCAAACCCTTCTTCAGTTCACAGTAAAGTTTCTGTTGAGAAATCAGCTGACAGTCTGAAGAGAGCTCCCTTGTTCCTAGTTGCCATTCTCTTGCTGCTTTTAGGATTCTCTCTTGGTCTTTAAGCTTTGCCTTTTTAATTAAAATGTGTCTTGTTGTGGGTCTGTTTGGGTTCATATTGTTCGGGATACTCTGTGCATCCTGGACTTGGACGTATATTTCCTTTTCCAGGTTAGGAAAGTTTTTAGTCATTAGTTCTTCAGCTGGGTTCTTAATTCCTTGTTCCATGTCTTCTCCTGGTACTCCTCTGATGCAAATATTGTTATGCTTGATGTTGTCCCAGAGGTCTCTTTAACTATCCCCATTATTTTGGATTCTTTTTTCTTTAAAAATATGGAATGCTTTACCAATTTGCATGTCATCTTTGCGCAATGGCATGTAAATCTCTGTATCATTCCAATTTTAGTATATGTGGTGCCAAAGCAAGCACTCCTATGGCTATTTTTGAGCCTTGATTAAAAAAAAAAAAGCTATGTCACAGTTTTACATTATAGTTTGTAAAGACTTATATTTGGGGATAAAATAATGCAGTTTTCTGTATATATCTTTCTAACATCTAATATACATAATACTGTTTTAGAAATCTTAAATAATAGTGCTCAGCTGGAGGTATGTATCAAAATTCTTTTGTAAGAGAGATGGTCTTTTTCAAAATACACAGATACTCTCCCCCTGTACTGAGTAATTTGAATTTCTGGGTAGGGGCTGAGCATGTGTATTGCATTTTGAAATAACCTGTTGATTCAGAATAATGAATGGATTTCATAGTTTGGTGCTACATGTTTAACAACCACTCGGGGGAAAAAAGGAAAGAAAGCCATGCTTTGTAGGATTTACCAGTTTCTTTGGTGTAAATATTCCTATCACGGTCAGTTTCAAGCTACCAAAGTGATGTCACTGAATACAGAGTTGGGAAGAGATACAGCATTCTCAGACACATGAACATACGTACAATAAATGTAATTAACCACAAGAGTAAAATGTACTTTAAATACTTAGGAAGGAAATTTTGAGTAATTATTACCTTTATTTGTAATATTATTTTTAATAGGTTATATAGTTTAATTTTTAATTATAGCTTTGTTTTATAATAGCTTCTTACTATACACAGTTCTTAAATATTTAGTAGTTGGCTCTTAAGAGTCAGTGTGAACTGGTTCCAGCACACTACTACATGGACTATAGTTAATGTAAAGGGCAAAAATCAGTAATTCATGTGTGCATTACTTTAGGAATTATTTATAACTCTACTCTTAGTTTCTTGATCTGTAAAATAGCTATTACCAATAGCTATATCATGTGTTACTCTGAAGAAAATACATGTAAAACAGGTAACATGACTATTTCATAATGACTGCTTAATAAATGGTATGCACTGGTATTAGAATATAACCCTTGGTCTTTTCTTTTTAATATAAATTGGACTTAGGCTCTTACTAGGAGATGAACATCAGCAGTGGAGATTTAGGTTGTTAAGAGGTATCTAAGTGTGTTTTTGATCATAAAGGTTTGTGTGTTCAGCATACCATTTTAGCAGACAGCAATTTGGCATTTTGTTAAAATTTTAAAGCATGATTTTTGTTTTCCCTAGATGAGAAAGCCCTTGAACACACTGAACTTCATACACACCTAAGGGATAGAGTCACACAATTCAGGAATGGTCAGGTTTTAGGGAAGTCACTGTCCAAACTTAGAGAAAACTGTTAATAAGCTAGTATACCAGGGTATTAATTATTTTGAGTGATATAAGAAAATGATATCTCTTATATCCCTAATCATTTCTAATGATACATTCCTACTGTACTATATGTGACTCTTGATCTACATGTAATAAATTTCTGTTGGAAAATTAGATGTAGTTTAGGTAGGGGCAACTATAGCATAGATAACAGAGAATAGTTAAAATAGTTTGTGTGTAATTAAAAAAAGTTAACTAGAATTCCACCCCTGCTCTGCAGCTGACCTTTACTCTAATGTGTCTGACTTCTATAGTTGATAACCCCTGATCTTATGGAAAGAGAAATTCATAAATAGATAAAGTGTAATTCCATGGAATGTGGTAGTATGTCAGAGAGATTAGGAGCAAATGTAGAGAATAATAAATAAGTGCCTAGATAACCAGAGAGCATTTTATAAAGGGAAATGACAATTTGTATTGAGTTTTGAAGGATAAATGGGATGAAAGAGGAGAGGGGTGAAAGTCCAGGAAGAGGAAAAAACCAGCACAGAAAAAAACCAACAATAGGAGTTTTATAGGACTAGTGTATTTGAGAACCTGTGATGCTGGGTGGCTAGAGTATAGGAATTATATAGCATGTGGATGTGAGATGAGGGCTGAACAAATCTTTCTTGTTCATCAGTTCACCTCCAGACCCAGAAAATAGTAAAATTTCACTTAATACATAAATGAAAAGCGATTTTGATGTGCAGCCATTATTGAAAACCTCTTCTGGTCTCAGGTCTGTACTGTCCGGTGGAGCTGTTGAACACTTGATATATCTAAATAGAGATGTGCCGTAAATGTAAACTGCATACTTGGATTTCAAAGAATTAGTATGAAAAAAGAAAATCAAATATCTTATAAATAATCTTTACATTGATTATATGTCATTGATAATATTTTGAACATATTGGGTTAAATAAAATAATCTATCAAATTTTAATTTTTTTTGTTTCTTGTTTCTTTTTAATGTAGCAACAAGAAAATCTGAAAAAGTACTTATGTGGTTTGCATTACATTTGTATTGGAAAGGCTGGTCTGTGTGTTTGAACTAGACTTAACACAATGGAACTGAATTTAACACAATCAGAGGGTTATTTAGGTAGAGTCTATAGGATTTGATGATCAAAGAGCCATTAACTAAGATGGAGAAAATAGAGGGTTGGTTTGTGCTCCTTTTGTGTACTAGGCTTATATCATTGTGGACAATCAATTTTTGGCACTGTTTGCAGTACTTATACTATTGTACAGTACTTAAACTAATATGCTATTTTGAAACATTTATGAAATAATATGTTACATTTTTATGGTACTAGATAGAGTAGATTCTCTATTAACCAGAACTCAAGGAACTGGTACCACTCTTTGCTGGTTGCCTGAGAGTGGTGCCTGTTGCTTGAGAGTGTCAGTTGCTTGAGTCCTGACTAACAGAGTCTACTTACATTTATCTGGCATCTACCAGTCGCCATGTGTGCCGGTTGATTGAGAAGTCTACTGTACTTTAAACCAGTCCATGGAACTTTTTTTTAGAACCTTTTTCCAAGAGCAGTAATTGAATTGTGTTTTCTTCTTATATGTTAGAGACTTGTTACTTTATATAATTTGAGCACAAAGATCAAGTAGCTTTGAAAGCAAAATTAGACTACTGATTATAGAGTCAGACAGGAGGAATATTCAGACTATGTTGGTGATTGTGGTACGCCTGTGCTATAAAAGTCTGTCTGTTAGGAGAAGTTTTGTGGACTACATTCAAGAAAGGATTAAATAATTCATCAATTGTGATTGTTTAGTTTAGGATTTAGAGATGCACTGTGAGTATCTCTTTGCTAACATAAACTCTTACCTCAGAGCAGATGGGCAATGGTCTAAGTTTATTTGTATGTATTGATCTTTTTTAATTTTTAAAATGATAAAACAGGTATATATAAAATGTACCATTTAAAACATTTTAAGTGCACGGTTTAGTGGCATTAAGTATATTTACATTGTTATGCCATCATTACTACTATCCATCTGAAGTACTTTTCATGATCTTTGTTTCTACAGTCAAGTAATTGCTGTTAATCTGCTCTCATGTGAAATTAAAACAATTGGAATAATGTTTCAGCTGATTTGTATAATATTTTAAAAAAATTTTTTACTTACTTTGATGCTTCTCTGGTTCCATAATAAGTCATTTTTAGAGATTTTTCTTATGAGACCTCAGAATGATGTTCCCTTTCCCTTGTCCATTCTTTTCTTTTTTGGGGAGGAGGGGCAGGGGTAGTTCCCTGGCTGGGAATTGAACCCAGGCCGCAGCCTAGCCACTACATCACCAGGGAACTCCCTTCTGTTATTTTCAAAGGGTCATTGTTTTGGTCATTAGCTTCTATTTCCTGTCCCATCTTCACCTGATGATTTCTTTTCAATTGGAGAATCTATTTAGCCTTTATTGTAACCTCCACTCTGGATTTATCTAAGAGATTGTAGAGAATTGGTGTAATTTCTTTCTTAAATGATAGAATGTAAACCTTTGTGTGAGTGGTACTTTCAGTTTTGAAAGGTTATTATTTATTCATTTTCTTTAGTGATTATAGGTGTATTCAGGTTGTGTTTCTTCATGTGTAAGTTTTGTGTTTCTTCATGTGTAAGTTTTGGCATTTTTGTCTTTCAAATAATTAGTCCATTTCAGGTTATCAAATTTGTTGGCATAGTGTTCATCATATTCTTTCATTATACTTTTAATGTTCTTGGGATCTGTAATGATGTCTCCTTTTTGTTTCTAATATTGGTAATTTATGTCTCTCTTTTTGTTTCTTAGTCTGCTGGAGGCTTATCTATTTTATTGATCTTTTCAAAGATTGGCTTTTGGCTTTATTGATTTTTCTCTTAATTTTCTGTTTGTAATTTTATTGATTTCTGCTGTAATTTTTTTTTACTTTTATTTTCTTCTGCTTACTTTAGATTTAATTTGCTCTTTTTCCAGTTTTCTAAGGTGGAAGCTTAGATTATAGGCTCTCCTCACTTAACAACCGAGTTCCTTTCCTACAAGTGGTTCTAAACAGATTGGTTGATAAGGGAAAAGCTTGAAGGTGGATGTCTTGTGTTGTGGTGCCATAGGGTATGTATTTTTCAATAGATATCACATGACACCATGTTTATAAACTAAGTATTAATATGTAGTCTTAAGTGATTGGGAATGCTTTGGGTAGTGAATATTAACTGACTGGGAACAACAAAGACTGAGAAAAGGGATTCCTGAGACTCACACAAACTAACAAAGGGGATTCTACATTCTCAAGAACTGGTCTTAAGTCCAAGTGGTCACTAAATAGTAGGTTATTAAGTGAGGAGTGGCTGTATTAACTTGAGATCTTTTTTGCTGTAATCATTCAGTGCTACAAATTTCTAAGCACTGCTTTCACTGTACTCCACAAATTTTGGTAAGTTTTATTTTCATTTAGTTTTAAAGTATTTAAAAATTTCTCTTGAAATTTCTTCTTTGACCCATATGTTGATTAGAATTGTGTTGTTTAATCTCCTTATGTTTTGGGATTTTCCAGCTAATCTAGTGTTACTGATTTCTGGTTTGATTCCATTGTAGTCTGAGAGCAGATATTGTGTGATTTCTGTTGTTGTAAAAGTGTTTTTCATGTCCCAGAATGTGGTCTGTCTTGGTGAATGTTTCATGTTAGCTTGAAAAGAATGCATATTCTGTTTTTGCATGAAGTAGTAGTCTATAGTTGTGAGTAATATCTGGTAGATTAGTGGTACTTTTGAATTCAGTTGAGTTCTTTCTGATTTTCTACTTGCTGGATCTGTCCATTTCTGATGGGGATGTGTTAGCTTCTAAATGTCATAGTGGATTGTGTATTCTTTTTCCAGTTATATTAGTTTTTACTTCATGTATTTTGGCACTCTGTTGTTAGACATACATTAAGGATTGTTATGTGTTCTTGAAGAATTGACCCCTTTATCATCATGGAATGCCCCTTTTTGTTTCTGGTAACTTTCTTTACTCTGAAATCAGCTCTGTCTAAAATTAATGTTAGCTATTCCCACTATCTTTTGATTAGTCATTAGCATAGTATATCTTTCTTTATCCCTTTCCTTTAAATCTATTATGTTTTAATATTTAAAGTTGGTTTCAGTGTAGACAGTGTATAATTATGGCTTGTTTTTTATCTGACTTTCTCTGTGCTTTAATTGGTATTTTTAGTCCATTGTTGTTTAAAGTAATTATTGATATGGTTGAAATAACATCTGTATTTGTTACTGTTTTCAATTTATTACCATTGTTCCTTGTTCTGATGTTTTTGTCTTCCATTCTTTTTCTGTGCCTGAATTGAGCATTTTACATTATTTAATTTTCTCTCTTTTGGTAGCATATTCATTCTACTTGTTATTTTTACTTTGTTAGTGGTTGCCCTGGAATCTGTGAAGTACATTTACAACTAATTCAAGTCTACTTTGAAATAATACTATAGCACTTTCCAGGTAGTCTGCGTACCTCATAATAAAATATTTCTAATTATTTGCTGTGGAATATTTTAAGTGGTATTGGGATTTTCTCCTCTTTAAAGGTTTGGTAGAATTCCATTGTGAAACCAACTTGAGTCTGAATGAGTTCTTTAACTTTATTTTTTCAGTGCAATTGACAAAGTTTTGACTTTATGTCAATTTTGGCAAATTGTATTTTTCTTGAAAAATTATCTAGATTTTTTAAACATTTTTGCATAGAGTTATATGAAGAAATCTCGTTTTTTGTTTTCCATCTTTTTCTAATGGATATTTTCACTTTGTTCTATCTGATTTTAAATAACTTAAGGTTGCTCCTTTTTTTCTTCATTAGGTTAGTCGTTTGTTTATTTTCAAAGAGTCAGCTTTTAGATTTATTTGTTTGTACTTTCTCTTTTCTAACACATTTATTTCTGCTTTTTCTTTGTGAATTTCTTCTCTCACTTATTGTATTCCTTTTCTTTGTGGAATTGGTTGAGCATTTATATATTTTCATTTTTATTTATATTAGTATTTAATGCTATAAACTTTTCTCTGATGCTGCTTTAGCTGAATTCCATAGATCTCATATGTCATGTTTTCATATTAACATTTTCAGAATATTCTCCACTTCACATTTAGATTTTACCATGATCCAATAATTGTTTAGTGGCACATTTAAAAATTTTCAGGTTACAGAGCCTTTTTTTTTTTTTTCTTTCTTTAAGTGTGTGTGTGTTTTTCATTTAAAATAATTTTTATGCTATTAACTCTTCATATTTCTGGTTTTCACATTCAATGAGATTTTCATTGTGATCTAAGATACAGTTAATTTTTCTGAATTTTTCCCCATGTGCTTGAAAAGAAGATGTATTTTTTACTTTTTGGTATTCAGTTTCTAAAGTATATCTAAAACATCTGTTTTGATTTGTTATATTTTTAATAATGTCTACTTGATCTGTTTTGATTGGAGAATTTTTTTTTTTTAAAGTATCTTAGTACATAGTATGTTTCTGTCTAGTTCTCACCCTGTCTCCTATGGTTTCTGTTCTTCACTGATGTATTATTGGATACATAGATACAGAGACATTAGTAACTGTTCTCCTTCATTGTAATTTTTTTAATGCAGTATTAGAGAATACTTGATTTTCATTATCTGTTAAATGTTTTTTGAAGTTTACAGTCTTAGTTGTTTACTTGTGGCTCTGCTTATTCTGAGACAAGCTAATATAATTTTTTATGGCCAATGCATTAAAAAAAAATCTATGATAATTCCATTATTGGATTTGTCTTCAGTATAGTATGAACAAAATATGTCACAGTTTCCTAAGTGTGGACCTATATTTCTTTACTGAGTGTGTTTCTCTAATATTTGACAGGATCTGAAATTGCATATCTGTGAACAATTTAAAAACTTTAGATGTCAGATTATATTTATTCCAAAAGTTATATACTGAGCTAAGTTGTTGGGCTAATATTCAGGCAAAAAACAACAATGAATCATTGGTATTTATTATTTAAAGTTTTCAGCCTTATTCATAAGAAGTGTCCTTTTGAAAAGATTTAAAGACATTAAGGTGAGAACCATAATCTTTCTTTTAATTAATAATAGCTTTTTAAATTCATAATAGCTTTGATATAAAATGTGATAGTAAATGAAAGAGAAGAAAAATTTGGATTAACATTAAATTTAATTCTATCCCAGAGTAAAAAAAGCTAAAGGAGTCATCAACACCAAACCAGTATTACAAGAAATGTTAAAAGGACTGCCAAGAAGAAGCAAAAAGATCATAAATATGAATAGTTAAATGGCATACCTATCAGTAACCACTTTAAATGTAAATGGGGGGATGCTCTAATCAAAGCCATATGAGGTCAGACAATTTCACAGTCTCATCCTAGAAAAAGTGCTACATATCTCACTACTTATTATCACTATGGTTACCTTCAGATTACTCCCCTTGGGAGGTATGCACCGATGTCAGTGCCTAATCCACCTTTCCAAACAATTTTGGATGTCTTTTTCTGGAATGGTCTTCAGAGCTGTCGTCATCCCTCAAATCTGACAATTAAGTTCGCAAACTTGGTACCGCATGCTTATGTTGACAGCTAATGGAACTAGAAAAATAAGAACAAAGCCCAAAGTGAGTAAAGGGAAGAAACTAAGAAGGATCAGAGTGGAAATAAACAAACTAAAATTTAAAAAACAAATTACAAAAGATCAATGAAACCAAAAGCTGGTTATTTGTAAAGGTAAATAGGGTTGATAAACCTTTAACCAGACTCATGAAGAGAAAAAGAGAGAGAGCCCAAATAGATAAAATCAGAAATGAGAAAGAAGTGACAACTAACATCACAGAAAAGGATTTTAAGAAAATATGCCAACAAATTGTACAATTGAAAATAAAAGATAAATTCATAGGAACATGCAGTCTGCCAAGACTAAATCAAGAAGAAACAGAAAATCTGAAGAGACATATAACTAGTCATGAAGTCGAATCAGCAATTAAAAACTCAACAAATAAAAGTCTTGGACTATATGGTTTCACAAGTGAATTTTACCAAACATTCAAAGAAGAATTAATACCTGTCCTTAAACTGTTCAAAAAAATTTAAGAAGAGGGAAGGCTCCTAAACTCATTTTACAAGGTCAGTGTTACCCTGATTCCAAAACTTAGACAAAGACATACGAAAAATTAAAATTATAGACCAATATCCCTGATGAATATACATGCAAAAACCCTCAACAAAATATCAACAAACCAAATTTGGCATTGCACAGTAACAAGGTCGTACATCATGATCAATTGGTATTCTGGGAAGCAAGGTTGGTTCAATATCCCCAAATCAATGAACATGATCACCACATAAACAAAATGAAGGATAAAAATTACATAATCATGTCAGTTGATGTAGAAAAAGCATTTGGAAAAAATTTAGTATCCATTTCTGATAAAAATTGAGTAAAATGGGAATAGAGGGAACATACCAAAACATGATAAAGGCCATTTTTGACTAACCTACAGCTTACATCATACTCAGTGGTGAAGAACTAAAAACCATTTTTCTTAAGATCAGGGACAAGACAAACTGAATAAAAGTTTGTCCACTTTCACTTTATTCAGCATAGTATTCAAAGTCCTAGCCATAGCAATCAGACAAGGAAAAAACAAAAGGATTCAATATGGAAAAGAAGAAATAAAACTGTCATTATTTGCAGATGACATACTACAGAGGGTGCCAAAAAAATGTACACACATTTTAAGAAAGGAGAAATTTGTATTAAAATTGTAATAATATATGCTGATAACGAAAGATGAATACAAGTCACTTGTGACTTCTGTAATTACAAGAGGTGCTCAAAGTGGTTAACATCAGCATCCAGACACTTCTGATTACAGCAAACTACCACTTGAGCAACAGTGACCAAATTGTCCACTTGAATCACTGCGCATGCTGTTTTAATTTCTTCTTGAAGTACTGCCAGTGTAGCTGGTTTTCTTCAACATATCATATCCTTTAAGGTGCCCCCATAGGTAGATGTAAATGGGTGTTAAGTCAGGAGAATGTGTTGGAAACTCAAACAACGTTCTCCAATTTCAAATACTTCAAAATGGTCTTGTACTTCAACAACAACCGTGCTTCTGCCATTTTGTTTACTGTCCTTTCTATTACATGGTGATGCATTTGATTTGTATATAGTATAGGAAATCTGATGATTAGCGTATGGATCTGATTCTGCAAGAAAGACATGAATATCCAAAACGTCCATTTGATTAATGCCATCTTTTGAGTGAATGACATACTGCACATTGCTATAGTTATTTAACTCAACTTCAGAAAGTAATACATAGATAATATCTCTTAAAATGTGTATATATATTTTTTGGCATCCCAGTATATATCGAGAACCCTAAAGATTCCACCAAAAAAACAAAAAAAAAAAAACAAAAAGACCCCCCCCCAAAATCTCTTAGTACTGATAAATGAATTCAGTAAAGTAGCAGGATACAATATTAATATTCAGAAATTGATTGCATTTTTGTAAACTATTAATGAAGAAATTAGAAAACAATCTCATTTACAATTGCATCATAAAAGCCCCGTAAGCATAAATTTAACCAAGGAGATAAACGACCTGTACTCAGAAAATTATAAAACATTGAAGAAAGAAATTGAAGAAGATACAAGTAAATGGAAGTGTATATCATGATCATGGATAGGGAGAATTAACATTGTTACAATTTTCATAGTACTCAAAGAAATCTATAGAGTTAATGAAATCCCTGTCAAAGTACCAATGGCATTTTTCATAGAGCTAGAACAAGTTCTAACATTCATATGGAAACACAAAAGATCCCAAGTAGCCGCAGGAATCTTGAGAAAGACCAGAGTTGGAGGTATCACACTACCTGATATCAAACTACTACAAAGCCATAGTAATCAAAATGCCATGGTACTGGCATACAAACAAGCACATAGATTGATGGAATAAAATAGCGTGCCCAGAAATAAACATGCCTAATGTATGACAAAGGAGCCAAGAATATGCATCAGGGTAGACAGTCTCTTCAATAAATGGTGTTGGTAAAACGGGGCAGTTACATGCGAAAAAATGAAACTGTACCACTTTCTTATACTATATACAAGAATAAACTCAAAATGGGTTTAAGACTTAAATTTAAGACCCCAAACCATAAAACTGCAAGAAAACACAGGCAATAAATTCTTTGACATTTTTCTTAGTAATACAATTTTTTGTGTATATCTCCCTGGATAAAGGAAACAATAGAAAACATAAACTGTTAGGGACATCGAGAGGAAGGTGCTTTAGGCCAAGTGAGGGTTTAACAAGATTTTATTCAGAGTATCTGGGTGCAAATGGGCTGAGGCTGAAAAGAGCATCATCGCCAAAATCTATTGTAGCAAGGGTTTTATAGGGAGGGAAAGGGAGTTTCTCAAGGAGAGATACTGCTACACTGGCCAAATCATCATGAAATAGAACCTCATTTCCTTCTGGCTACTTCCTGCTGAGAGCGGGCACAGAGTTAGAATTTGTGCAGGGCACTGAGGAAGGGGTTGATAATGGGGTCTGGTTTGTCATAGTAGGAAAATCTGTCCAAGCTGATGATTTGTCAGTGCATGGATACGATTCTGCAAGAAAGACATGAATATCTAGAACGTATAAGGTCCTAATAATAATAACAGAAAAATTATAAGGGCCAGGACAGCGAGAGGAAGTAGTAGTGAAAGAAACCATGTATTAGTAGCCCATGAAAATGGCTGGGGTATTTTTAGCTTTGAGGCTTGATGAGATCCTCTAGAAAGTAGTTGAACATTTGTCTGGTATGTATCTGAAAGTTGATTCAGTTCTGGGGTGCTATGAGTCTGCTTATGTATCTGGATTTTTGTGTCCTCCTTCTTGGTGTAGGCATAATTTTCTGTGTCCTGCCTGTAGGCCAGTGGGGGACTGGCTGGTCTAGTTGTCTGTTGTTGGCTCAATATTCTGGATTCAGGTTTTGGAGCCCTCTTTAGTCTGGATAAATGAGCCAATGAGGGAAGTCCTGAAAATTTTGCTGCAGTGTGGGGTGGTTATTGTGATTTGACAAGGGCCTTTTTATTTGGGGTGGAGGGGCCATAGTTGGTCCGGGAGCATTTGGCACCAAATGCCCCTGGTCATTCGGAGAATGTGAAAGAATTCATGAGGCATCAAGAAAGTTGGAAAGCAAGCATAGTTTCATTTAAAGAGAGAAGTACAGGCAGAGAAACTGGGCAGAGTCCAAGGTACAATAGATAGTTGCTCCTAAGTTGTCTCCCAAGGTCTGGGTGGTGGTTCTGAGAAGTGGCAGCAGTAGCCCTATCAACTCTGATTTTGCACCTTGCCAAGCTCAGCCAAACTTGATTCCTGATAACTCCCTCAAGCTCATTTTTGTTAACTCTTTCCCCGTCCCATCATTCTTCCATCCCCAACAGGCAGCAAAAGACGGGGGGGGGGGGGGGGGGGGGGGGGGGGGGGATGGGATGGAATGAGGGTCATTCTTCTGTAACTGCTTCAGAACTGGGTAGGGGCGTAGAGCTGTCCCTGCCTACAAGATTGTTGAGGATGGTGGAATGACTAGGCCCAGGAAAATATGGGTGATCCTGCCCATGAACTGGACTGAGCTGGAAACTTTGAGCTAGAAGTTCTGATCTAGGGGGCTGAGGGCAGTTACGGAGCCGCTCTTGGGGATGGGCTGGAAACCTTGCATGACCATCTGGGTGTAAGACTGCTGCAGTTTGGAAGAGACAGAATTAACTAGAAGGTTAAAGACAATGTCCAAACAGAAGGAACCTGAGAATTAGAGGGGTAAGTGAAGAGACTATGTCCAAGATCCCCAGTATAGAGAGGGAGAGCCTCCTGGGGTATTCTAGCGCCTCAGGTCTGTCTTTATCTGAAGAAGGTACTGACTATAGTTACAAAAGGAACAGCATCTAATGGAGATCTCAGACAGGGCACCTTAAGAGAAAGGCAATGAAGAGCAAACCCCAGAGTCTGGAGTTAGTTATCAGTACTTACCAGCCTTGGGAGATTGACTTGTTTGTCTGAAGAGGAGCATAAAGTCTTCAGTTGGCTCATAGGAACAGTAGTGACAGTCTGTCTCTCTCGGGTGTCCTGTGGAGACTGAAATGAAAGAGGTTTGATTCTAGGGAAGTGGACCCAGCCATTGACTCTTGTAACTTTGTTACCAGGCTGAGGATCCAGTTACTTGTTTGTGGGTCTCTGTTGAGGGAGAGAATGTCCAGTTGTTACTGGAGAAGGTGGCTGAAAGTTGTAAGTCTTCTTGAGTCAGCGTCCTAAGTGATAAACAGATTTGTGAGGCAAGCCTGCAGTTTTGACAAACACAGAGTTATTAAATCCTGAGAAGGTAGAGTTATTAGACCATTTGTCCTGTAATTAGCAAGGTATGTGTTTTTGGCCCTTCGTAAACAGAGTTACTAAGGCAGTACCAAGGGGTACATGTAGTGTTGGGAGAGCAAAGTCATTAAAAGCCAGTGGGAAGAGGAGGGAAAGTGAAAAAAAGAGAAAAAAATATTTCAGAATGTCCTGAGCTAAGTCTTAAGCTGAGTTACATTGTTAAACTGGACTAAATTGAGAAATCATATTACAATGTCCATACACTAGTGTCATGGTGCCACTCTTATAGCTTGACAGCAGTTAGGTTGCTCAGAAGAACAGAATCGAGGTCAGAATGTAATGGGCAGCAATTAAAACCAGGCTTAGCAATTTACAGGCTTACCTGCCATATCAAGGGTTAACCCTAATTCCTCTCCTGTCATGAGAATGGGCTTCTTCTCTTCCTGGAAGCTGCTGGGAACCTTAGGCCCCATCAGATGAACACAGCCATTTGTGGAGGACGAATTGGTCCCTGTTTCCTTCAGAATAGGATACAGTCCCTCCTCTTGTGCCCTTTTAGTTTGCATAGGGGGCACAGCTGCTTTCTAGGACTAAGGGCTTCTATACCCAAAGCAGGCTCCTTTACCTGGTGTTTGGTTTTCTGGGGTACCTGGGGTGGCCCTGAGGCAGCTTTGGCCTTGCTCTTTCTGTAACTGCAGCCAAAAGTCTGGTTTGTCTCTGGTCCTGTCTTCAGTCTCACCGTTTCTTCCCTGTTTTTCTGTCTTGCTTGTTAAATACATTGAAACAAATTTTCTGACCTTAGGATTTGAGCCTTCTCGTCAGGGATGCAACAGTGGGTCAGAAGAATTTTAAGTTTCTTTAGTTTAACTGCATGTCAAAAACTTCCTCAAGATTTTCTCTTCACAAACCTTTTAAAACTTTAGTCCCTCTCAGTTTGTCTATACTCATTTAGAAGTAACCACCTTATGACTATTTTCTTTTAGTTTCTTCAGAAAATTATCTCTGTGTCTTATTTTTTCCTTTTCTGTAAACATGTATCACTTTCTTTTTATATTAATTAGAATCCATAACCCTCAGAACCTTAATTTTCTTGATAACCAAAAAGTAAACAATCAGCAATACCATTGACAAATATACAAACACACTTTGCTTTGTAACTTTTAGAAGTGTAGACTTTTTGTTAGCAAGATAACAGAACTATTAACAATTGCAAAGAGGGCTCAAGATCTTTTATGTGTCGTCCCTGTGGTTCCTAGGAGACTGTAAAAGAGAGGGAGGAGGTCTGCCTTATAAGATTAGGCGCTTGTACTTTTAAAAGCACCCCTTTTTTTCTTTAGTTACTTCAGTCTCAGGCAATAATAGCTGTGTTCACGTTTCTGGCTGTCTTCAAGACCTTCGATGTTAGTAGTGGGGAAACCCACCTGCAAACTTATTAGGTTCCTAAGAGTATTTTCCTAGTTTTTCCTTAGATTGCTGAATGTCTATTATTGAGAAGGGCATCTGTACCCTAATAGTGCTCTTTGCTTTGGCCATTTCATTAAGGGGTAAAAGAGAAAATGGGATATGCTGGATTGAAATAGAAAGAGCTGGGAGAAGGCGTGGGGGTTTCTGACCTGGAGTCTGGTGGGGGAGGTTTAGAAGGTGCCTGTTCAGGCTGGGAGTCAGGCCTTGAAACTGGAGATTTAGAGTGCATCAAGAGAATCTGATGGGTGCAGCAAGATTGACAGAGGAAACGTGGTGCAAAGAAGGCCCGGATATAGGGGATTTCAGACCATTTTCCATGGCATCAAGATCCGTGAGACTCATCGAGGTCCATAATCAAAAGTGCTATTCTCTGGCCAGTGTGAGTCATTGTTTAGTTTATATTGTGGCCATGCCATATTACAATAAAAGACAAGGTGCTTGGGCCGAAGGTCTTCAGACAAACCTGACTGGCTAAGATATGCAGAAGGCAACCCAAAGGGCATAATTAGGGGGAGCAGATTGAGAGTTCCCCATGGTCCAAAGAGTGGTAAGTGAGAGACTCCCCACATTCCAAAGGTCAAACTCAGTTGAAGGAGAGTCCCCACCTCAAAGAGAAAGATTGAGACAGAGGGTTCGTGAATCGGTTGCCTGTGTTGGAGCCGAGGCCACAGGCAGAGGGGAGCACTAGGGCCGAGCACTAGAACTTTGAAGGGCTGAGAACCGAGAACTGTCAAAGCTTGAGTTGGAGGAACTTGAGAAGGAAATGGGATCTCTCGACTTACCAGGAAATTGAGGTCAATGTGAATGTCAGATGCAGAAATGGAATGGAGAGTTCCTGAATCCAGCACTCCTCTTGGATGGTTCCGGAGACAGGGCAAAGCTACTAGGCTGCCAGAAGCAGCGTAGTTAACATTGAACCTACCACGAGCCTCCTGGGTTTTAGCACCAAATGTTAGGGATGCGGAGAGGAAGGTGCTTGAGGCAAAGTAATGGTTTACCAAGATTTTATTCAGAGCACCTGGGTGCAAATGGGCTGAGGCTGAAAAGAGCATCATCACTGATATCTATTGTAGTAAGGGTTTTATAGAGAGGGAAGGAGGAAGTTTCTGAAGAAGCGGTACTGCTGCTCTGGCCAAATCATCACATAGGCCAAGCAGCATGTAGTTTTTATCTCAGTGGGTCTTGCTGTTCTTAGAAAGATGTTAACTTTCCTCTGGAATTCATGAAGTGTCCAGGTTCCCAGGAGTGGGGGTCCTTAGCAAGCTTTCAGACCTTGTATAAACAAATGGGACTACACTAACTAAAAAGTTTTTGAAAACTAACACAGTGAAAAGACAACTGAGTGGGAGAAGATATTTGCCAGTGATACACCCAGTAAGGAGTTAATACTCAAAATTTATGAAGAACTCATAGAACTTAACATCAGAAAGGCAGTCTAATTAACAAATAGTCAGAGGACCTGAATAGACATTCCTCATAGAGGACATACACATGGCCAATAGACGTATATAAAGATGCTCAACAGCACTAATCAGAGAAATCCAAATAAAAACCACAATGAGATATTACCTCACACCTGTCAGAATAGCCATCATCAGTAAATCAACAAACAGGTGTTGGCAAGGATACAGAGAAAATACAACCTTTGTGCCCTGTTTGAAGATTGGTATAGCCTTTGTGGTAAACTGTATGAAGTTTGCTCCAAAAATTATAACTATCATTGAAATAGGAATTCGACTTCTGAGTATATATCTGAAGAAATCCAAAACACTCATTTGGAAAGATATATGCATCCCTATGTTTATTACATCATTATTTCTAGTAGCCAAGATAAGGTAGTAACCTAAGTGCCCATCAGTAGACAATTGGGTGAGGAAGAAGTTATATATACAGTGGAATATTACTTGGCCATAAAGAATGAAACCTTACCATTTGCAACTGGATTGGTGGACCTGGAGGGTATTATGCTAAGTGAAATAAGTCAGAGAAAGAAAAAACTACATGATTTTACTAATAATGTGGACTCTAAAAAACAAATGAAATAAAACAGAAACAGTTTCATTGATATGAAGAACAAAGTGATGGTTGTCAGATGGAAGGGAGATTGAGGGGCTGAGTGAAAAGATGAAGGCACTAAGAGTATAGATTGGCAGTTATAAAATAATCACAGGGATGTAAAATATAGCATAGGGATGATAGTCAATAATATTTTAATAATTATGTATGGTGCCTGGTGGTTACTAGACTTAATGGTGCGGGGAATCACTTCTTAAGTTATGTAAATGCCTAAGCACTTTGTTGTACACCTGAAACCAGTTATCATATTGAATGTCAACTATAATTGAAAAAAAAAATTAATTCTGGTATTGCTGAAAGAAAATTCATGAATTCACTGATGATATATATGTTTTGTGAAAGTAAGTATATTTTAAGAGCAATATTATTTGGAATAATTATTTTAAAATGGTGAAGTTAAAAAAAAACCTTTGTATAAAACACTATTTAGAAACTTAATATTATATTCTTTATTATAATAGGGAATTATAATGAAAATGGTTTTAGGCTAGCAATGGACAAATTTATATAGATGTTTTAATAGTAAAAGTTAAGAACTTTGCTGGTGTCATTCTTTAAATATTCTGAGATGATATTTTTATCTGTTATTCTCAAAGCAAGTTTTGTGAAGTAATTTTGAAAAGATGTAAGAAAATGTATCTTAAAAAGTAAGATTATATAGGATAAATGGAAGAGGTAGTTGAAGTAGATTTTTTTCCCTTCTTATCTTTTTTGTTTCCATCTAATACATATTAATGCTTCTCCTAATCATTAACCAAGCAGAATCTTGTGCTAGGGATAAACAGATTTGATTTTAGTTGTAAAATGTCAATTGTATTAGTGTAGAATAGAGTATTGTAGCCTGACAGTAGTAATGGATAAGCCCAAGGGGAACCAGTTAATTATACTTTAAACAATAGGGAAAGTTTGATATGATTTCAATAGAAGTGTTAGTCTTAACTTTCCCTTTTAGCATTATTTTGGGCTATATATTTTGAACATCCTCCCATTGGAATAAAACTAGATCCTGGATAAGAGACAGCAAACACATTTTTAATGCATTGCTGCTTTCTCAAGAACACAAAAGGGTGGCAGAAACCGAGAAACAAAAACAGAATTGAAATCAGAATTGAGCAAAAAAATATGAAAGCTGTTGATGACCTTGAGACTTTGATAAGTATTACAGCTTTTCAGAAGCTTCTTAAACTTGGGCCCATCTGTCAAGAGAGAATTGGTGAATTGCAAGATGGAGCTGAAGAATTTATCCTCAATGCTGCACATAAAGAAAAGGTTATAGAAAATAGCTGAAGAATTCAAAAATGTGGGAGACATACTTAGAAAATCTAATTTACATCTACTTGGAATCTCAGGAAATTATGTGGGAAAGGCAACACTGAAAGAAATAGTGGCTGAGAATTTTCTGTAATTGGTGAGATATAAATCTACAGATACAAAGCACATACATATCAAGTAGCATATTATATTGAAACTGCAACACCAGAGGCATAGAAAAATACTAGAAACACACTGAGAAAAAGGTAAATCCTCCTACAAAGGGGCATCATGAAGCCAAAAGACAGTGGAATAATATTTTTTTCTTTTTTTTCTTTTTAATTCATTTTTATTGATAGATTTTTTTGGGGTGACATCTGTTAGCAAGATTTACGTAGGTTTCAGGCATACAATTCCACAGTGCATTGTCAACTTGTATAATAATTTCACCACCTATTGTGACTTCTCTTTCCATTACCCTATATCTAGCTTCCCCTCCCTCCTTTCCCACCCCCTCCCCTTTCTCCCCTCCCTATCCCACTCATCCCCAAATAACATTAAACTATTGATTGTGTCCATGGGTTATTTTGAAGGTACTGAGATAAATCTGTCAATCTATATCTGTATACCTAGAAAAATGGATTTTTAAGAATGAGGTTATATATAATAAAGTGGTTTTCAGATAAAATGAGAGTGGTGACTACATTTATTGTATTTCACTAGAGAATGTCTAAAAGGATATATATACATCAGGAAAATAGAAAATGACCCTAGATTCTTCAAAAATGTAAAGGTGAACAGAG
The DNA here is from genome assembly GCA_004026885.1 of Lyroderma lyra. Lineage (NCBI taxonomy): Eukaryota > Metazoa > Chordata > Mammalia > Chiroptera > Megadermatidae > Lyroderma > Lyroderma lyra. The sequence goes on from PVJL010002433.1 coordinate 81,042, forward strand.
AAAATATTTACTAGATTGGAAAAATCTGTTTTGTTATGCCCTATGCAATTATTAGAAATTTGTCATTGTACTTTGAGGAGGTGAAGTGTAGTAACAAAGGTGTAGCGTAAATTGCTTTCAACTCTAGAGTCCATTCAATCACCTTTGCATTTTGTGGCCACGTTGTGATTTAGGGAATTGACCCCAGATTAACAGCTAGGCCTTGATTCGTGTAATGTAGTCATAATCCCGTTCTTTCCATTTCAGTTATTTCAGGAACCAGACCTAAGTAAAACATTGATTCAGGTATGACCATGTTGGCTTACTTAGATTGAAAGAAAGATTTCTTGTTTTGTGGTAGGAGAGAGGTACACCGGGGAATCCCAAATTGCTTGTTATTATAGTAAAAGAAATATGCCTTAATGTGAAGTCATCATTAGGAATAGCAGAGCTTTGAGAAAGGAAGAAAACAATAAGAATTTGGTATCTGATGATTTGATTTTGTTACTGCATTATCCTGCCCTGAAGTTTACCCTATTTCTAGACTTCATTTCATGTGAGATTGTGGGTTGAATTTATGTAGTTTATAAGATTATATAGTTTGTTGTTTGAACTCCACCAAAAACTCCTTCAAAAACCAAAGCAGACTTCATTAACACAAGTATAATTTCATTTCCACACCAGGAGATGTAGAAATTATATGCTCTGTGCTGCTCTTGTAAAATTTAATTTTGGTTACGACATTTTATTGAAGCACATTGGCAAATTAGTATGCCCAGAGAAAAAGACAGTGATGAGGGGTGTGAAAATCATGAAATGTTAATGTGTGCTCAATGTGTAGGTTGTCTTTGGCCTGGTATATAAAGATAGTGAAGATACATGCTAACAGCATTCAATTATTTAAAGGGCTGTCACGTGAAAGAAGTATTAGATTTGTTTTGCACAATTCCAGAGGTCAGAACTAGTTACAATCAGTAGAAACTCTGAAGAGAGGTATAAGAAATTTGTGATCAGTTTAAGAAAAAATTTTCTAATAATTAGAACTGCCTGAAAATGGGGTAAAGGGGCGAACCAGTGAAAGCAATCAGTGGAGATTTTTTCCTAAAATTTTTCTAACACAGGACTTTTATAACTGTACAATACTTAACAAAACATTTTCTACATTGGGTAGGAGGTTGGATTATATTAATGACAAAGACCACTAACATTTTTTTATTCTAGTTGCCAGTCCAGTTATAATATTATATATTGGTTTTCAACTCTTTTGGCCTCAACACTCTTTTTCTTAGTAATGCCTCCTTACTATCTGAAAATGAAATTCGTGATGAATATAGTCTGCCCAACTATCTGAAAATGAAATTCGTGATGAATATAGTCTGCCCATACATATAAATGTTTAAGAAATAAATATGACTACAACTAAAGTAGAAATAAATTGAAAATAATTTAAAGTAGAACTCCACAATCATTTATTGTATTTCCAAAATTTAAAAAACCTTTAAAAGCAAACATTTTTCCTAAGTTAAGCATAGACTTGCTTGGCAGCAAAACCTGATCTTAATTGACATAAAGCTAATGATAGTCTTTACCTGACTGGTGAATTAATATATTTTGTTGCAAAAACAATAGTATGTTTGATCACAGGTTGCTGGTCCAGAACCTACTCAATATATTTTGAACTCCACATAAATTCTGAATTCTTAAAATATTTCCTCCCAGGTTGCAGGCTAAAACATTGTAGTTCTTTAACAGATATTTCAACATGTCCCTGTTTCAGGATAACTAATTTAGAACACATAATAAAATAATTAAGTGGTTGTACTTCTAATTAATGTTTGCATTTAAGAGAAGATGATAAGCCATTCAGTTCAGGAAAATGAAAGAGCACACTATGCCCTACTACGTGGGGCAAGTTATACCAGACCCTGTTTATTTGAATATAAGGGAAAGGGGAAGATAACTATTTGACAGTAAGATGCCTAAAGAAATTACTGTTGAAGTGGAGAAATGAGGAAATAAAACATTTTTTTAACTGACCTGAGGTTTTTTCCACTAATGTTGAAACCTACATTCAATCTTTAGTACTTACTAATAGAAGTTATATGTGATTTGGGGGTAGTATCAAAGTAAAAAATTACATAATTTCAGTGTATAAGGTAAATATGAAATATTTACCTAAATTATTAACAAAATTTATTGAGATTATTACATTTCTGGTTCTAAATCTGTTTAAAATATTACTCATTTGCAGAGTTTTTTTGTTTATTTTGCACTACAAACATTAATGCTAAGAAACACTTCTCAAATAAATTCATAGTTGACTATTGATACTTGAAATAGACAAAAAGCACACACTGGGGTGCCAAAAAATGTATACAATTTTAAGAGGTGTTATATATGTATTACTTCATGAAGTTTAATTGAATTGTCATAGCAATGTGTTGTATGACGTTCGCTCAAAAGATGGCATTAATTAAATAAATGCTGGCGTCACCATGTGACAGGCAGGACCGTCAAAGAAATGGCAGAAGCCCAGTTGTCATTGGAGGAGTGCAAGACCATTTGCCAGAACAATGGATAGGACTAAGAAGTCCAGTTGAGTTTCCTTCATGTTCTCCTGACTTAATACCCTTGACTTCTACCTATGGGGGACTTTAAAGGATGTAGTGTACTATAGAAAATCAGTTACACTGATAATACTTTGGGAAGAAATTGAAATGGCATGCACAGTGATACAAGTGGACACTTTGGTCAGCAGTGCTCAAACAGTAGTTGCTTTAATCAGAAGTATCTGGATGCTCATGGTAACCACTTTGAACACCTCTTCTGTAATTGCAGAAGTCAAAAGTGACTTGTATTCATCTTTTGTTATTGCTATATATTAAGTATTACAATTTTAATACAGTTTTTTTCCTTAAAAGTGTGTATACATTTTTTGGCACCCTCTGTATATTGAATTTGGAGATAACTTCCTATAAATTTTTTTTGCTATAGTGCATTTTAATGTATATTTATAGTGATTTTAATCCTTAGAACTTTCAAAAGATACATGGAATATAGACTACTTCTTTATTGATATCCCATAGAATATATTTTAAGAATAAAAATAGATCCCTTTTTTCTTATGTATAAATAGGAGCTCTTTTTGTTTCTTGTTTTTTTGTATTTACTTTGGATCTACCGTTGTATAATCTTTTAATAATTTATGTCAGCCTCTGTTGTCTTAACAGCAACCATATTGTCATTTAGCAAGTAATACCTTCAACATAACTTCATACATAAATACGTAAAATTTAAGGACAGTTGCACTATATAGTAGATTTTTAAAAAGAAGACTTCAAAGAGAAATTAATTTTTGTTTTAGGGAGCCAAATTTTATGTCTGGCAATGCCCAGAAAGGACTTTTAGCACTATTTTCCTTGTGTGTTAATATCTTTTATAGTCAGAATTTAGAATGTTAATAAAAGTGAGACACTGTGATGGAAAGATAATTAATTATATGACAGTGGTTATTTTTTTACCACTTAGAAAAATGTGGTTTGGAGTTTCTATTATTTAGTAGAATACTTAATTAAATTTTATAAGCTGAATTACTGTTGTCCTGTTTTGTCCATAGCTGCTGTTAACACCTGGAATAAAGTGTAAAACCTGTTTTTTTGGTGTAATATAAGCACCAGTTTGTATTTTAGCTACTATTTTCATTTCATCAAAATAGGGAAAGTCTTTTATTTTTTAAAGCATTTGTAAAGGTATTAAACAAGGTTGGATTTATCTTTGGGAAATGCTGTTACATTAGTGTATAACAAGTCTTTGATGAGAAATAATTTTTTGAGAGTCTACTGTGAAGGGTGTAGTCCTGTTTTAATAATTTTTAAAATAGTCACTTAAAAATATTTCTTTTGTATTTTAAGCATTTTAATCTTTCTTTTCCCTGTGATTTTCACATAGCAGTTTAGTATATAGTATACTATTAAATGCCTATTAAAGTACTAGATTTGCATTGTGTGTTTAAAAATCTTAGTTAGTCCTTATATTTAGCACTTTACTCTCCTTTAGTAAAATAGATATAGTTTGGTCTTTTCATTGTAGTGCTACACTACAACTTGTTACTTTCTCCACTTAGTGGATAAGTGATCATTTGAAAAACTGATTCTTTAGTGAAACAAAGATGAATGAAGTTAGAAATATTTTGTGTTATAATAATTACCTCATAATTTTAAAAAATATAATCATTTGTATGTATATATGTACTTTTTAGAAAGAATCTTCAAGAGGGAGACATAGGGAAAAGGAAGACATAAAAATCACTAAGGAGAGAACTCCAGAAAGTGAAGAAGAAAATGTGGAATGGGAAACTAATAGAGATGGTGAGTTTCAAAAAAACTGTTTATACAGTGAATTTATTGATTATTCATTTTGCAGACTTTTTGTGGGTTTCAAAACACTTTTCAACGGTGTTCTCCCTGTTGGGTTAGAGTTATTTCATTGTTTCTGCCTTTTTGAATTATAAGGCAGAAAAATATGAGGGCTGTTCTCAAAAGTGTCCAGCCATGTAATATGAAAAATAGAAGCATATTGCTCATATAGTAGCAGAACAAAGGCAGAAAATGCTGTTTATGTGGCATTTTTCAACTTCTTTGTCCTTTTTTTCCTCCTAGAACTTTATTGTGCAGCATCACAGTCCTCTGGAATTTTATTACATTTATAAAATTTTAAGTTCCTCAACACCAAAATTAAAAAATTCAATCTAAATATATATTTGTTGTTTTACATAAAATATTAAAAGTAAGATTTTTAAACTTTAAGGACTTGGGAAAATTATTTCCAGGAAATTGTTGACTTTGATCTTTCAGAAGAAATTCAAACCACGTAATAATTGAGACTTGGAATTAGTTCGTGAAAAATTACCCAAATCATGTTTGAATTATTGTCTTAATAAATAAATATTTATTTTCCACACAACGATTGTTCTCTCTTCTCCACTTCTGTGACCTCCTGGAAGGTGAGTGCTATAGCCTTACACTACCAAATATAGAGAAAGGGAACTCATATTTGTTGAATGTATTGGCTGGGCAGATGTTTTAATATAATTTGTATAATTCATTAATTTTGTAGCTTTACTACTCTACTTATATATGACAAAACTAAAAAGGTAAAGAATTTAAGCAGCTTTCTCAGCAGTAAGCTGAAAACTGAGACCAGGGGTTACAAAATTGTAGCTAGTGGGTCAGTCACTTGTTTTTTACAAATAAGTTTTTTTGGGGCACAGCCATGCCCATTTGGTTACATATTTCCTATGGCAGCTTTTGAGTTACCTTAAATGAGTTGATTATTGTGACAGCCAAGAGCTTGCAAGCATAAAATATTTACTAATATATTTAAGAACAGGCTCTGAAAACTTACAGACTAATACTTGAATTGTACCTTAAATGCCTCTCTAGTACTTTGAACATCAGTTACTTCTTAAGGAAGTCATTCTATCTTTGGACAGTGTTGTCTGTTGAAGAGTTGCTTCTAAGAATAAATAGAATACTTCTCTATGATTAGTTTATTGGAAACTCATAAGTAGACTGACCATATTTCCTTGAGACAAAAAGGGATATTGGGATGACAGAAATGGGACAGGATTATATAATACTTTGTTTTCATGAAAAAGACGATAACAAAAGTTTTATTACATGAACATAATGAGCTAACGATTATTTTTCAGTGACAAAAATCATACAAAAATTTGGTCAACATAGAGGGGGACTGGGTTTCACTGCGATTGTACTATGACTGTTTCTCTGATGAAGTAATCATATGTAGCAAATTTCAGTCTTTCAACACCCTTATCATAAAACTTCTCGCGTTCCATGATACGATTTTGTTTTAGAACTAACACAGCCCTCATTATCTTAACATTTAATCTAGAGTTTTAGGCTATAATAGATCTAAAAAACAACCTGAACTCACTGCAAAACAGCATGGAAAGGAGCTCAAATGAATAACCTAATTTATTGCATTTAAAACACAAAACATTCATAAATAATACATATATCAATAAAATGCTTACAAAATATCACATGAGCAGTGAAAAAAACTGTATGGCATACCACACTGAACACCCTAATGCAGGGCTGCAGTGGTCATATTGCAAAAAAGTCATAAATATACACTAAAAAGAATAAAAAAGGAATTAACGCCCTGGCTGTTATCACAACGTATTAGATATATTTAAAAATAAAAATTTGTCTATTCTCTTTACAATAATGCATGCTTATTGTTGAAAATTTAAAAGATCCAGGAAAGTCTAAGTCAGTTTTCTCCTTGTCTTCATAGTAACTTTTTCAAAATGCCTCCTTAAATCTCCAGTCTCCATTTGTCCTGCTTGCTCTTTACTACACAGACATGATAGAACTGTTCATCCACAAACTCCTTCAACTTCTGTCCCCTACACCTACAAACTAGTTATTTATTCATATCTAAACTTTTTTCTTTCCTTTTCAGTCTGTAAGAGGCCTCCCTCCTGTTGTGTAAGGCTCTGTTTCCTTGTATTCTAGATCTGATTTCCTCCCACCTTTTCAATCTTGTTCATTTATTATACATTCTCTTTTATATCTTTAACATCCATCTTGACAAATTTACTCTTCACCCCATGTTACTTGTAGCCATTACCTGCCTTGTCCCCATTTTACAACTAAATTCTTAAAAAGAGTTTTATACCTTACTTTCTCTACTTTTTCACTTCATACATGTTGTCTTCTGTCCCATGTCTTCACTAAAACTGCTCTTTAATTTCTCTAATAACTTCCTCTTGGCTAAGTAAATGGAGGCATTCTTATCTCTCTAGAACCTTTCTGCTACATGTGACACATCTAAGAGCCTCTGTGTTCTTGAAATACTTATCTCTTTGGCTTCCATCTATCACTCTTCCTGTTTTCTATCTTTCTATACAGGCCCATTTGGTCTACTATAGAGGCTGTATTCTGTCACAGAACGGTTGACTGCCAAGCCTTTAGACTGACATCTTAAAAAAAACTTTTACTACAAGAGCCTTTCATAAACGAAATTGTTTTTAAAAGATGAGTAAATATCTTTTATAGTGGTTTTACTTACAGAATATTCACATGGCTATTTGTGTTTTCTGTTGATTAAAACTGACAGGTTTTGATCATTGTGTATTTCTACAGTTTAAAGGTTTCTGTTTGAAGGAGTATTGAAGCATGGAGTTAGTTACCTCTGTCCCCAGATAATGACACTGAACTGGTATCGTAGATTTCTGCATATTCAATCTGAATAGCAGTTCAAAGTGAATAGCAATTTCAGCTAGACATAAAGGAAACTGGTCTGCTAGTATATCTCAAAACTTTTTGGTCTTAGGACACTTCTCACTCTTTTTAAGGACTCCAAAGAGCTTTTATCTTGTAGATTATCTGTTTCAATAATTACCATATTAGAAATTCATTCTGAGAAATTTAAAAAATATTATTTTCTAATTCATTTAATGATGACAATAATAAACCTAACATATATTTGTATGGAAAATAACTGATTTGCAAAGCAAAAATAAAAATTGTGCAAGGTGGCAATATTTTACATGTTTTTGTGAATGTTTTTAATATCTCTCTTAATAGGAGACATCTAGATTTTCTTTCTTTTTTTTTTTTAAAGTGGTGAAACAAAGAGTGTATTGAAGAGAAAGTACATTCCAGAGAGGTAGGAGCGGGTTCAAGCAGGAAAATGGCTCAGGAGCCTAGATTTTCATATCTGCTTCTGCATTCAGTCTTTTAATGGTATTACATATTATGTGACCTATGGAAAAACCCATGAGAAAAATGATTAAACTAGGCAAATAGTACAGTATTATAAAAATAAATTTGATCTCCTGGCACTCCTAAAATTATCTGAGGGGGCCCCCAGGAGTCCTTAGACCACTCTGAGAACCACTTGTCTCTAGATGTGGCATCTAAGACTTTTGGTTGTTTTCTGTTTGCCAAATCATCTTTTCTCACTTACAACTTTTCTTTCCAAATAAAATCATGGTCCTAGAACATCATTAACATCTATGTATTAATGACTCCAATATGTGCACTTATTGAGGTGCCTGGCAGTAGGATTGTTGGGGCATGGAGTTTGCACATATTCACCTTCAGTAAATATGAGTAATATCAAATAAAAAATGGTTGTCATTGCCCATTGCCTTTTTCACCTTAGCCATTCTGGAGATATATAATGATATCTTATTGTAGGTTTAGTGCATATGTTTCTAATGACTAATAAATAAATGGACATTTATTGACCATTGTACAGTTTATTTTGTAAACTGTTCTAGACTTTTGCCTTTTCTTCTACTCACTACTGTATTATCTGTTTTTTAATTGTTAAGAGTTCTTTATATATTCTGGATATAAGATCTTTATCAGATATATATGTCTTCTCTCATTGAATTGCAGAGTGAGCTTTTAAAAGATTAATTTGTTTATTTCATTCCCATTTAAAATTTCTCTGATTTCCCACTGCATTCAAGATCAAATACAAATTCTTAAATGTACCTATGAATCTTTTCATTATCTGATTGCTTCATTATCTCTAGCTTTCTCCTGTTTCTTAAACTTTTTGTTTATCATAAAGACCAATGCAGTAAAATAAAAAGCAAAAGTATCATTGCAGTTAACAGAAAAAATATGTATGAGCATGTTTGGTAATCTTGGAAGTGCATATATCCTTCTGATATAAGGCATAAAGCCCAGAGGCCATAAAAGATTTGATTACATAAATACTAAAAATTTCTGTATAAACACAATGTAAAAATAGATCATTATAAGAAACTGTATGACATGTGTAACATGTAAGCATATAATAAAAACACTACATAAACATGTAATGAGATTTCACAAATATATAAGGAAAAGATAACCAAGTTGAAAAATGGACAGAAAAACCCCAAAATTGGGTATGTAATTCATAGAGGAAATAGAAATGGCCAGTCAATAGTCAAGGCTTACTACAGTGAAATGCCAATGAAAAGAAAGAAATAACATTTTTATTTTACCCATCAGAACAGCAAAAATAAAAAATCATGATGTTATCAAGTGGGAGTTTACATTTAAAGCTATTTGGTAATACAGTTTATCATGTTAAAAATTATACTTACCTTCAATTCAGCAAATCTAATTTGAGAAATCTGTTCTAAAGAAGTACTTGCACTTATGAACCAAGGTAGGTATCAGAATGTTAATTGAAGTTTTATTTTATAACATTGAAAACGTATTGTTTGTCAGAAAGAAACTAGTTAAATAAATTATGATACGTTCATATCATGAAATGCTTTGCAGATGTTACAGTGAAGGTGGTTGATCTCTATGACAGAGACAGATCTTTCTGTAGGGCAAGTGTGTATGGTTTAACTCCTATATTTTAAAGTATATGAATAAAATGGCTTGTTTTTGTGTATATAACAGTAAACTTAATACAGTGTTATCATTGGAGTAAGGCTGACAATGGGAAAAGCATAAAGGGAATTTTGTATTTTACTCTATGTGCTTAAGAATTGTTTAAGACTTTAATAATGAGAATGTATAAATTAAAAGCAAAAGGAAGTACTCAAATATATATAGTCTTTAATCCTTACACATATACTTTTTATGTATGTATGATTATTTTACACAGTAGAGTACTAGAAGTAAAATTTTTACATTAAAGGGTATGAATGTTCTTAAGACTTTCACCCATATTGCCATGATTACATTGCTACCACTAGAGAATGAACATACCTTTTATTTGTACCTATGCCAGTACCTAATATTACAATTAGAAAAAAGAAATGGTTCTTTAAGGCTTCCGTTTAAGATAATGGGAGTAGGTACATGCTGTGCTTGTCTCCTCTCAAGACCATATAAAAATTACAACTATGGGGGTTCCCTGGTGGTGTAGTGGCTAGGCTTTGGTGCTCTCAATGCCATGGCCTGGATTTGATTCCCAGCCAGGGAACTACCCGCCCCCCCCCAAAAAAAAAAAATACAACTAAACTACAGAACAACCATCATTGAGAATCACCTGAAAGCTAACTGAACAGAAGTCCTATAACTAAGAATGTACAGAAGTCATGTCCAGACTGGTTAGGAGGGTGGAGATGGAGAATGGGCTGGTCCCATACCCATGCATGGTGGTTAAACATTGGGAGGGATATCTTGGCTATGGATGGTGCCCCTGAGGAGTGAGGGGCTCCAGCCCCATACCAGGGTTCCAGTGCCATAAAGAGAAGTCTTCACAACTTTAGCTGTGAAAATCAGTGAAGATGGTGGCAGCAGTTCCAGGCGATCCTCTTAAACCACTGCATACGGACTCACTAATGGACTCACTTGCTGACTCCAGCGCTGTGGGCAACACCTCAAAAGGGCACTAGGGACATACAGGGAGGAACTGAATAGTCTGGCTTTAAGCCAAGGGCTGGAGCCGCACTTTTCTCCCAGAGAGAAGTGTTGGCAGAAGCCATTGTTTCTTTGTTCGGCCCTCCCTTCACCAAGCATGCAGACACAGGCAGCCGCCATATCTGACCCTCCGTTAACCTGGTTTACACCATTCACCCTGCCTTGGCGATTCCCTGAGACCCATCCCACCCAACTGGCGGGCCCACTCATTCCACTTCCAGTGGATTTTCCATGCAAAAGACCTGTCTTGGCTCATGCTGTGGATTTTACTAAAATTTCTCAAAGGTTCACAAAACCCAAACAAGCAGCATCTGGCCTTGGTATGCCCTGTACCTCTTCCTAAGCAACCCCAAGCCTGGCACGGGTGGCATCTATCTCAGTTTCCAGCTTAGCCTCCAAGGTACCTCTAAACCCGGCACAAGTGGCAACCATCTACAGATCACTGGGTTAAGAAATGGTGATCTTAAGTGCTAAAATTATAGTTTGAGAAGGTACATGGTTTGTAATAGGTCAAGCCCAACATGGTCATGTGTTAGGATAGAAGTCCTTGAAATTTCCACCTCCAGGCTTCTTGGCATTTATAGCAAATGAGGGTGTGAGATTGGGTGGTAGTACCTGTAGCCACTGAAAACTTGTATGTGTTACAATGAAATAGCTCTGTACACCACTCTTTCTTTTCTTTGTTTTTTTCCTTAACCACGTTTCAGTTTCTTTTCATTGGAAAAGATGAATAGAAATAGAAACATGGTATCAGATACACTGAGGAGATGAACAGTTCTCATTTAACCCTTTTCCCGCTTAGAAGAAAAAGAAGTGTCTTTTTCTTACTGTCACGTTCATTTATAATATTTTACATAAACATGGTTTTCAATATGAAAATATAAAAACTGTTATTGGAGTTATTTCTAAACAGAACTTGTCTCTAATCTTAATGTAACAGTAATGTATATAATGATCAGTATTTAATAACTTTTTTGTGTGGTAAATTTCAAAGCACAAAACTTTGGCAGTAAGGTTAGGATTGCAATCTGTGAGTTATCTTGTGGTAAACGCTGCAGCTGCAAGTGCCACCAGTGAGTATTCTGAGGGCCAATGAGGAAAAGGGTTAAGGAACTAGTACAAATCACTTGTAATGAAAATGTTACAGATCTTTCCAAAATTAACTCATGTACCTATTAGTATTAAAATTGGTTAACATTATATTTAGGTAAGAATCAATTGTGTCACTAAAAAAATAAAACAACAAACCTATGGAAGCAATGTTGCATAACTAGTTAACCTTTATTTAATAGTAATGAATGTTTAAGAAAATCAGGGAGGTAATGATTTATATTATATGCAGCATGTAATATTGAAGACTTTGGTGTTTTTAATACTTAGAATTTATAGCTGAGTGTTTTAATTTTATCTTTTAAAAATTCCATCTCCAAACTAAAAATCCAGCACCCAGCAAGTCGAAATCACTCTTAGAAAATCCAGGAACCTTAAAAATGTTTGGTTTTTCATGTAGAAATCAACCATATTGATTTTAATCCTTTATAGAAACAGTATATTATGTCTTTTATCTTTTAGAAGTATGTTAGTCTAATAAAAGACTGGTGTTTTAATTTATATAAAAATTAGCTGAAAAGATTTTGGTGTAGATAATTACAGTTTCTGACAAGTAATGGAAATTTTATTTTTTAAAGATTCTGACAATGGAGATATTAATTATGATTATGTTCATGAGTTGTCATTGGAAATGAAGCGTCAGAAAATACAGAGGGAATTAATGAAGCTGGAACAAGAAAACATGGAGAAGAGAGAAGAAATTATTATTAAAAAGGAGGTACGCTATTTATTGAAATATGTTAATTAACATCAGCATAGAAATTGACTAGAAATTCATTAGCCTCTTGCTACATCTTAAATTGTATTAGGATATTAACACATGATAAGTTTGCTGTGTATCATTCATTTCATATGTGTTAATCATTTAATGTTCACATTACTCTATTTGATAAATAGGAAATATTTTTCCTATTGAACAGGTGACAAAACAGATTCTGTTGCCTAAAGTCACCAGCTTATGTAAATTGGGATTTTAATTTATATGTGTTTGTTTTTTAGGGCCATGGTATTTCTAGAACACTTTTTTCTGAGGAGTAGAGAGCTCTTGACTTTATTTGAAAGTAATTTGTAATTTTTATGAGATGTTGAAATTTCTTAACTTTAGTTTATTTTATTGGTATTAGTTTTATTTAGGGCATTTAATTTGCATATTGGTTAAAAGCACAGGTTTAGAAGTCAGACTAATATCACCAATACATGGCTATCATAACAGTTAATATTTCATTTGAAGTTTGGTATGATTTAGAAATATGTACTCACATGTTTTGTTGCCTGATTATAACAGACATGATTGGAGGAGCTTCTGAATTAACTTACTGAATTCTTTTGAAAGGTTTCACCAGAAGTGATTAGGTCAAAATTATCTCCATCACCTTCTCTAAGAAAGTCTAGCAAATCTCCAAAACGAAAATCAAGCCCTAAGTCATCATCTTCAACTAGCAAGAAAGATAGGAAGACAACTGCAGTATCCTCTCCATTGTTGGACCAGCAGAGGTCAGTAAGGTGATAAATAATGAGAAAGAAATAGCTTTTTCTGAAGTGATAGTCAAAAAAATTACTTAGTAGATTACAGAAGGGTACTTTTAATGCATTCAGTATTTAATGTAAGTTTTTCTTTAAAAAAAGTGTGAAATGTTTCATTTTAAAAGGAAATTGGAACAATACAAGTCTGTCACATCTACTTATGCTTCAGTGCTTCTTATTTTTTAACAAAAGAAATATAACCAATACATTTTCTCTTTTTCCCTCTTGAATTTAATTTTTGTACATGTGTCTTACACTTTCATAATATGTATTATTTTGCAATGTACAAGGCTGCCCAGAAAAATATCTAGCCATTGTCAGTATAAGGAGATGGTTACATGGCTGGATACTTTCTGAACAGCCCTCATATAGTAGTATTTTCATCTATTTAATCTTAACTTTAATCTTAACTTTAATCTGCAACTTGTTCGACATTTTGTTATTCATCTATATTGATATGTATAGTCTTAGTTCTTTTATTTTAGTATTTATATCCATTATATACTATTTACTTTTCAGATGTTGAACATTTGTTTCCAGTTTTTAGCTATTAGAAGTTATACACAGTGAACTTAATTCTTCTCCCCTTGTGTACATGATAAAGAGATTAAATTCTTTATAGTATATACATAGCAGTAATAATATATTATTTAGAATTATTGTGGCTAGTTGAAATAAAAATAGAAATGATTAAATATTATTACATTGAGGGTCTGAGAATAAGGCAGTTATTTGATTTTACATTTAATGTCACTCTGTACTATTTACATTTTAATTAAAGTATGTATACTAATTTTATTTAAGAAAAAAGAACAAACTAAAAATCTCTTTCCAACTTTTGACCAGTTGGCAAACCCTGTCTATCTGAACCCATAATGAAACTCATATTTGACTCCTTTCTTCTGGTTTTTATAGGTTTTAACCTTATTTCAGACTGTAGTTACTTTGTCTAGATTATTATATCATTCTACTAACTATATTGACTTTTTGTGTCTACTCTCCACACATACAAACATTTTTCATTTGCTATCCCAACCCATTTCTTTTATAGATGTTTTAAGAAATCTTAAGACAATTCCAGTGAAATTTATTAGGCCATTGAAAAACTTAAGTGGTTTTCCATTCTCATGAGTGAAATTCAGATTTTTTAGCATGACATTCATACTTCGATATTTTCAGCCAAGCTTTTGTCCAATTTTCCTCCAAAGTACTTCAACTTCAATCCTTCAATGTCTAGTTCAAATTCTATCTTTTCTATTGTTTTCCAATTTTTACTTATGGAACATAATTTTTATTTCTTTCTTGTGTGTATCAGATTTTATTTATACCCCCCTCTTAATATTAATTGCTGTTTGCATTATATTTTAGCTGTGGCAACATGTTTACAACCTCTGTTAAATTTAAGCTCCTTAAAAGATTGAGACCTTGATGGTTCATTTTTCTATTTCCTCACAGCACCTACTTTATATAGAGCTTTGCATTTTAATAAGACACTCTGTAAATTGACTTGATCTTCTCCTTTGCTCCTGGGTTTAAGTAAATATTAACAAGGGATATGGAAGAAGTTGAGCTATACAACAATGTGATTCACCTCTAACTGTTTTTATATTCACTTGGCTAACCAATTACAAATTTACCCTTAATTCTATTCACTTCTCCCCAAAACAGCATACCAGAAATACCCTTCTTTATTTCTATAGTCTTTGGAATTTAATCTCTTTATAGAAAGTTTTGGTAATTATTTAGATGAGGGATTAGTTTCATCCTGTTCTTTTTTATAGAGTCTTCTCTTACTGCTTAATTAGTAACTCATCTTTTGATGAATATTTAAAATGAATAATTATTTATACATTGATCTAATTGTAATGTTTCCTGTATTCTACAATGTTGTGACTTTAAGATGCACCATTAATTTAATAATAGAAGCAAACAGACCTGGGAAACAGTACTTTTTTTTTTTTTTTTGCTTTTTGGCATGTGGGTAGTTCCCTGACTGGGAATTGAACCCAGGCCACAGCGCTGACAGCGCCAGCTTCAAAGCCTTAAGCCACTGCACAATCAGGGAACTCCCAAGCAGTACTTTAAAGGTACAAAGAAAACATTAAATTGAGTACAGCATTTCTTTAGCCATGTAGTTTACATTAGCTAGAGTGTGTCAGATCATAACTTTTAGTTTCATTTCTAGATCATACTGTAAAATGTTTGAAGACATAATAAACAAGAATTAAGGATTAGATTTTCAGTTTAAATTCAGTGGAGTGTTGAAACCATTGCCAGTAAGTCAGCTGAGGTGACAATCAGGCAAACAAATTCCTTGGTCTTTACATGATTATCATATTGAGGAGGCAGAGATAATTACAGACATATTAAAACACACACTTCTCCATGAGAGCTTACAGTTTTTTTTGATGTTCGTTGTAACATATAGCCTGATAGTAAGCTTTATGCTCGTATGTGAGGGAAATATAGTATGACTTAGAATCAGTAAATGTCTTATCTGTTTTGGCCATCTACATCATTTCTTAGTTTTTATTAAGTAAATTTTTCTTTATAGCTCTTTTTACAATGAAGTATGCAGTATGTCAAAAGCTGTTCATAAGAAGTAGTTTTTTTGTGGGGTGTGGAGGTAGAGAAGGATCTAAAAAATGGAAGAAGCCAATAATTGAGCTTTATGCCACAAATAGTAAGTGGACTCTGTTCCATTAAAGAATAATCAATTGATTTAAAAAATGTTGAAAGATCTTATTGACTTCAGAATGCACAAAACCAATTTTGGCCTATTCAGTTGGAAGACACTTGAAAACCCTATATATTTTAACATAATTGTGTTTTGCAACCATATATATTTTTTAGGGTAATATGAAAAAAAGTTGTGTATTTTAGTGTATTCAGATAGTCTTGGTGGTTATAATAGTTTAATCCCAAAATGTGAATTTAACTCACAGAAGTCTGTTACTCACGTGAAGTCAAAATTGGTGTTCCTAATTAACAGGTGCCTCTCCTGTATGTGGAGATTCAGTAGCCTAGGCTTCTGCTGATCAGGCTCTAATTTCTTGGGGTTTGAGGACACCAGAAAATGGAATGTGCTAAGAAAAAAGTTGATTGGAGTATTACATTTACTTAGCGGTATGGTTTACCACTGAATACAGTATGAGAATCGTTTATTATTCAGGCCTGAAAGTGGTGTACATCACTTCCATCCACATTCTTTTGGCCTGAACTTGGTCATTTGGCCATAATTGATTTAAAAAAAGTTTGGACAGCATAGTTCACCACTGTGTCTAGGGCAAAAGTTTAGTGAACACCTAGCTACTCTCTGTCATAGGCAGTGATATGAAAATACAGTTTGTATCAACAATTCCTCTATTATGTTATCTTCAAAATAGTTTTTAATATAATTTTTGATACAGATACCAACTATTATTTTTTTATCTTTTAAGTGGAAAAATATTTAGAAATACAGACATTTATCACTTATCTGTTAGGTACATAAAATATTTGAGTCATCTCATAAGCATTCAATGAGATGTGTGACTAATATGGTTCTTGGCAGCAGACAAAGATAAAAATAACTTTGGTCATAATTTAGTAATTTCTGACTTGTTAGGTGGTGTTAACTAACCCTATCTATGATAATCAAAAATAGGGATAAAAGACTCAGGGAATTCAAGTTTCTGAATGAATACCATAAGTCAGTTGTGTTTATACTATTATATCTTAAATTTTATCAACAATTTGAGAAAGGTAATTGTTACTTTTTCATAGCTAAGGAATCTTGGGATTAGAGGACTGAAGGTCACAGGCAGTAAGTTTTAGGATTTAGGCTCAGATAGTCATTTATAAAAATCAATAAAGGATGGAATGAGTACTAGTGAAAACTTACAGATGAATGTATACAAAGAAGAGACTACTTAAAAACTCAGTACCAGACTGAATACTCTGTTGCAGAAAACAGGAACAAATTTAAAAAATTAATTTATAATTTTAGTCCAGTTTGAAAAGATAATTGCATTGACATGATGAGCAGCCGATGATAAAAATATAAGCCATCTGTGAACAAAGATATTTTGGAAGAAAAACACTGTTGAACTGAAAATAACAGAATAATGAGATTGACAAATTTAGAACTAGTAGAATGAGTGTTACTTAAAAATTACTGAATTTGAAAACATATTTAGGATATTGGAAAGCAAAAGGGAAAGTGGAAATAACAAAAATAAGACATAGAGGAGAGTTTCAGGAGCTGCATTAACTGTACTATAATAAAGCAAACCTAGAGAAACTTGGGTTATACAGAGAATTGGTAGAATAAAATAAGGTCATATGGAGAATTGATGGAATAAAATAGAAGAAATTGAGTAAAAGACTTTAGGCTTCACATTGAAATAGCTCACTGAGTGCTGGAAGACATTAAAAAAAAAACCTTGATTTATCTTGGTAAAAATTTTAATTTATAAGGAATAATGTATTATAAGCATCCCAGCAGAAGAACCAGATAACCTGCATAAGAAAAAAATGTACACTTGGACTTTTTATTTATAACAATAAATACAAAGTTGGACAGTTAATTTCATGAACTCATCCTAGAAAATGTGCTACATACCTTATTGCTGAATATCACTATGATTAGCTTCAAATTACTCCCCTTGGGAAGCTATGCACTGATGCCAGGGCCTAGTCCACCCTTCAAAGCTGTTTTGGAACTCTTTCTGGAATGGCCTCAGAGCTGTCATCATACCTGAAATCTGACAATTAAGTTCATGAACTTGCCACTGTGCCCTTATGTTAGCAGCTCTGTATAAATAATTTGTCAAGGTTATGACACCTTAACTGATTTTTTTGTACAGTGAGTGCTGCCAATGTAAGCGCAGCATGGCAAGTTTGCAAACTTAATTGTCATATTTTGGATCCAACAACAGCTTTGATGGCCATTCCAAAAAAGGAGTTCCAAAATTGCTTTAAAGAGTGGACTAGGTGCTGGTGTCGGTGCATAGCTTCCCAAGGGGAACAATTTGAAGGTGACCATAGTAATATTCCATAGTGAGGTATGTAGCACTGTTTCTAGGATGAGTTAGTGAAATTCATTGTCTGACCTTTTACTACAAATATAATGACAATATTATAGAGCTCTGAGGGAAAAGGATATTGACATCAAAATGCTGCATTCAGTCAAACCTGTTGTTCAGGTATAAGATAAAGATATATCATTTGGATATGTAAGTGCTCAAAGTTACACCACTTAGATAAAATTATTTAAAGTGCCAAATGAAAGATGATAATCTATACCCAGAAATCAATTCTGTGTAGATTAAATGTTAAAAGATAAAATTCCAAAATTTTAGAGGACTGTCTTTGTAATCTATAACATTTGAGAAAGATTTAAGTCTCAAAGATTAAAAGGAATGTTTACTAACAGTGCTTAGGATTTCATTTATTGATGATGTAAATGTGTGTTCTTTCTCATGATAAAAACGTGGAAGCCCCCTAAAAACTTACTTGTTTAAAGAAATTATGGAGCATATCTATACAAGGGAATTCTATACAACCTATGATAATTACTAAATCTACATTTTATTAGGGAAATATATCCATACTATATTTAGTACAGAAAATTTACAGAATGTATAGGATTGAGTTTGGAAGAAGGAGGAATGAGAGAGGATAAAAAGCATGTAAAAAGTATTAACATATGCAAGGTGTTAATAAATATTCTTGAGTAATGAAATTATAGGTGATTTTTACTTTATCTGTTTTCTTTATAAGCTAAAAGAAAAATTGAGTTCATGCAATTGTTTTGTTTTATGTTGTTATCTTTCCTGAATTTATTCCTACTTCATCTCTATCTCAGAAACCTGCCCTTTAATACGTAATGTTAATGAACTAAGTAGCAAATAATTTCTTTGCTTGTTCTTGTTTTTCTTTTTAGATATTGATTACTAGTATACAAAATAATAAATGTCATGTTATTTAAGGGAATGCTACCATTTTTAAAAGGTGCTTTGTTAAAATGAGTAAAATAACCATTTGACTTTCTAAAAGTATTGAACCTCTAACGATAGCTTTGTGTTACCTTTAGGAATTCAAAAAGTAACCCAAGTAAAAAGAAAGGACCTCGCACTCCTAGTCCACCCCCTCCTATACAGGAAGATATTGCTCTGGGGAAAAAATATAAAGAAAAGTATAAAATGAAAGACAGGATAGAAGAAAAGCCAAGAGATGGAAAGGACAGAGGACGAGATTTTGAAAGACAAAGAGAAAAAAGAGACAAGCCCAGGTAAGTATCATTCTGTGTTTTTAAGAATCTTATTTTTGTAGATTCTAAAATACTTACTTTTTAAAAGTTTTTTGGCATTATTGTAATGGATTTTTAAATGTTTTTAGACTGTGTATGTTTGTTTATTTATTTATTTTATTTTTTGTTTGGTTCCCTGAGCGGGGATCGAACCCAGGCCGCGGCAGTGAGAGTGCCGAAGCCTCGCCACTACACCACCAGGGAACCCCCCTGTCTATGTATATTTAATAATTTCCATATTAAGTTATGGATAATTCAATAAATACTAACTTAAAGTTTTTTTATTATGATAAACAAAATTTCCATTCTTAATTATTTTTAAGTGTACAGTTCAGTAGTGTTTAGTGTATTCACATGGTCATGAAACAGATCTTCAGAACATTTTCATTTTGTAAATCTGAAACTCTTGACTCAGCAAACAACTCCCTTTCCCTCTCCCAGCTCCCCAGCCCCAAGTAATCACCATTCTACTTTGTTTCTATGAATCTATTTTATAGATAACTCATATAAATGGGATCATTTTATCTTTTTGTGACTCACTTATTTCACTTAGCAAAATGTCTTAAGTGTTCATCTGTGTTGTAGTATGTGACAGGATTACCTTCCTTTTTAAAGCTGAATGATAATTCCATTGTCTGTATATACCAAATTTTGTTTATCCATTCATATATCAAAGGACATATGGGTTGCTTCCACCTCTTGACTATTGTGAATAGTCACTGGTGTACAAATAATCTCTTTAAGACCCTTTAAATTCTTTTGTGTATACACACAGAAGTTGGAATTCCTGGATCATGTGGTAGTTGTTTTCTGGTTTTTTGGATAGCAACTGTTTAAATGGGTACAAGGTAATATTGCATGTAGTTTTGATTTGCATTGAATTGGTGATTAGTGATGTTGAGCATCTTTTCATATGCTTGTTGGCCATTTGTATATTATCTTTGGAGTAAGGTCTGTTTAAGTCTTCTCCCATTTTTTAATTTTTGTTGTTGAGTTGTAAGAATCCATTATATATTCTAGATATTAACACCTTATCAGATAAATGATTTATAGATATTTTCTTCCTTTTCATTGGTTGCCTTTTTATTCTATTGATAGTGTATCCTTTGATGCACAGATTTTTTAGTTGGACTCCCAGTTTTTTATTTTTGTTGTTGTTACCTGTGCTTTTGTTATCATATCTAAGAAATGATTGACAACTCCATTGTCATGAAGATTTTCACTTACAGTTTCTTATAGTTGTTTTATAGTTTTAGATACTATATTTAGGTATTTAATCCCTTTTGAATTAGCTTTTGTTTATAGTATAAGATAAGAGTCCGACTTCATTTTTTTGCATGTTGGTAACCAGTTTTCCCAGTACTGTTTTTGGAAAAGAATATCCTTTCCTTTATTGAAAATTATTTGACCATATATGCAAGGATTTATTTCTAGGTTCTCTGTTGTATTCATTTGGTCTGTTATTTCTCTCTTTATGCTAGTACCACAGTTTCAATTACTGAGGCTTTGTATTATATTTTAGAATTAGGAAGGGTGAGTCCTTTCACTTTTATCATTCTTTTCAAAATTATTTTGGCTATTTGGGGGTCCCTTGAAATTCCATATAAATTTTAAGAAGAATGTTTATATTTCTGTAAAAAATCTCATTGGTATTTTGATAGTGATTGTGTTAAATCTGTAGATCACTTTGGATAGTATGGGCATCTTAAGTCTTATAGTCCAAAAACATAGAATGCCTTTCCATTTATTTATGTCTCCTTTAATTTCTTTGAGCAATGTTTTGTAGTTTTAACTATACATGTTTTGTAACTCCTTGGTTAGGTTTATTCCAAAGAAATACTTTTTTAGGCTATTGCAAATGGAATTGTTTTCTTTATTTTTTTTTCGTATTTATTATTATATATAAAAATAACAACTGATTTTTGCATGTTAATTTTTTTCCTGCAATTTTGCTAAGTTTATTTAGTCTAATAGATTTTTCGTGTGTGGAATGTATAGGGTTTTCTACATACAAGATCATGTCATCTGTGGATGGACATCATTATACTTCTTTCTTTCCTGTTTGGATGCCATTTATTTCTTTTTCTTCCTAGTTGCTCTGGCTAGAACTTCTAATACTATGTTGAATAGAAATGGTGAGAGTGGGTATCTTTGCCCTGTTCCTGATCTTATAGGAAAAGTTTTCACTCTTTTACCATTGAATAGGATGTTTCCGGTAGATTTTTCATAAATGGCCTTTGTTATGTTGAGATAGTGTCTTTCTAGTTTTAGTTTGTTGAGTGTTTTTATCATGAAAAAGTTTTGAATTTTGTCAGATGTTTTCTGCATCTGTTGAGATAATCATGTTTTTTTTTCCCTTCATTCTGTAAATGTAATATAGTACATTGATTTTCTTATGTAGAACCATTCTTGCATTCTAGGAATAAATCCCACTTTGTCATGGTGTAGAAACCTTTTAATGTGTTGTTGAATTTGGTTTGCTCATATGTACTTTGTTGAGGATTTTTGCATCAGTGTTCATCAGGAATATTGGTATGTAGTTTTCTTTTCTTGCAGTGTTTTTGTCTGGCTTTGGTACCAAGGTACTGGCCTCACAATGAGCTTGGAAATCTGGTCTCTTCAGTTTTTAGGAAGTCCCAAAGGATTAATGTTAATCCTTTAACTGATAGAATTCTCAAGTGAATCCATCTGATCCTAGGCTTGTCTTTGTTGGGAAGTTTTAAATTACTGATTTAATATCCTTACTCATTGTTGATCTGTTTATAGATTTTTCTGTTGCTGAGGGATTCAGTCTCGGACAGTTGTTTGTTTCTGGGAATTTATCCATTATTTCTAGGTCAGCCAATTTGTTGGCATAAAGTTTTTTGAAGTATTCTCTCCTTTTTATCCTTTAGTATCAGTTGTATTGACCCCTCTTTCCTGATTTTAGTTATTTGAGTCTTCTGTTTTTCAGTTAATCTAGGTAAGAATTTGTCAGTTTTGTTGATCTTTTAAAAATCCAACTTAGTTTTGTTGATTATTGGTTTTTTAATCTCTATTTCGATATTTAATGTTTATTATAATTTCTTTCCTTCTAGCATTGGATTTAGTTTGTTCTTTTTCTAATTTTTTGAGGTGTAAATTTAGGTTGTTTATTTCAAATCTTTCTTATTTTAATGTATGCATTGTAGCTATAAAGTTCCCTCTTAGTACAGCTTTCACCGCATCTCATATGTTTTGTTGTATTTTTTTATTTTTATTTTTCTCATATTTTGTGATTTCTGTTGTGACATTGTTTTTTGACTCACTGATTGAGAGTGTGTTGTTTAATTTCCACATATTTGTGTATTTTTCAGGTTTCCTTGTTCTGTTGATTTTAAGTTTTGTTCCATTGTTAATAGAAAAGATACTTTGTATAATTTCAGTCTTTTTGAACTTGTTAAGACTTGTTTGGGGCCTAAAATGTGGTCTGTCCTAGAGAGTGTTTCATGTGCATTTGAGAAGAATGTATATTCTGCTATGGTTTGGTGAATTGTTCTTATGTGTCTGTTACATCCAGTTGACCTGTAGTGTTATTCAAATCCTTTTTTCCTTATTGATGCTTTATCTGTTGATAAACATTCAACTTTTTGATGTAAATGTATAAGAAAGTTGGCCAATGAAAGTGCTGAGACCCTTCTGAAAATCTGTTCATTTTGAAATTTAATCATTGTTTCAAATTTTAGATTAATTTGCATTCTGTGTATTTTAATAAATTCTTTCTGGTTAATCGGTTTTTCTCTAAAGATAGTATTTCTTAAATGTCTGTTTTCAAAACCAACAAATACTCTTTTTGTAATAATCAACTTTTAGGTAATATTTTTCTGGTTCATAAGATTCATTAAACACAAATTTGATAGGTGTGCTTTTTCCTTGTTCATTTTATAAAATTAGTTTTTGGATTCTTTCATAAAATATTTCATCAAGAAAAACTTTAACTTTTAGGACTCTCAGTTGCTTTACTTTATAGTGTAATGGAAAATGCACAGGCCTTTAATTTACACAAATAGGAACTTGTATATTGGCTCTACCAGTTACTTGATGTGAGACCCTGAATAAGTTGTTTTCTCTGAGCCTCTTATCTATTCAACTGTAAAATAGGCATGATACTGCCTTATAGAGTTGAGGTGTGGATTAGATGAGATAAAGCTTAAAACAGGTGAGCAAAGAACTCAATAAATATATTCTTTATTTTTATACTTTAATAATAAATTACAGCATAGTACTATTTAAAAATGTCTTTCCATTTATAGGTTTTCACTTAAACTACATAATAGAATGTAATCATAGTATTACTTAGTTTTTTTTCTAAATTTTGTACTTTTTTCTAAGTGATACTTGCATAGATTTAAAATCGAGTATTAGATGTAAAATCAAGATTTGAAATCAAGTGTTAGAAATAAGGACTCATTTGGGGATGGAGGGTTTAAGTATATTAGACAGTAATGCCCATACTTTGCTGCACGTTGGAATCTCCTGAGAGTCTTTATAAAGTATACTGATACCTGATTCCAATCCCCAGATATTCTGATTTATTTAGTACAGGGAGCCACTTCGAGGTGTCCAGATTTTTCTTTTTTCTTTCTTTTTTTTTTTTTTAATTCATTTTTATTGTTAGACTTATTGGAGTGACATCTGTTAGCAAGGATTACATAGGTTTCAGGCATACAGTTCTACAGTGCATTGTCAAGGTGTCCAGATTTTTCAAAGCTCACCAGGTCATTCTGTAATAGTGTTCCGCAGAGATTGGGAACCATAAATTGGGATTTATTCTCTTATTTAAAGCAGCTCAGAGGGAGATGGTCCAAGACTGATACACTTTTCTACAAAGTCATTGATGATACAGGTACTGTATTTCTTCCTTGTGCATGCTTTCCTTTTTAGGGTTATCTCATGATTATATTTTATTGCCTTTGCATACATATTCCAGGCAAGAGAAAAAAATGAAGGGAAGAAAGCCTTCCTCTTCCTGGAAGTCTCACACACAGTTTCCCCATACACCCTTTTGGCGAGAATTTAGTGACTTGGCTGCATCCAGCTGTGAGGGAGTCTTGGAAATGTAATTCTTTAGCTGGGCATGTAGTAGCTCACAAAAGTAAAATTAGGGTTGCTAAAGAGCAAATAGAGAATAGATGATAGGATAGGTCATTGCAGTCTCTGCTACACGTGTGAGATGCCATTTCTGCTCATATTCTTCAGTAACGAGATCATTAGCATAAAAGCAGTGTTATCTGGCCCTTTATCTGGAAAGCTCTATGAACTGGTATTTGTACTATTATTTGGGATAAATTATCTACTCAATAAGCAGTTACTATAACTTTACAAGTTCAGCAAAACCCAGTCTTTTCCTAAAATTATACTTTGGCACTAAGCTTAGTTCTTTCTTTGTTTTGATAAGAGATCTTGTGTACTTACTTCAATGAATCAGTTGTTTTTTATTTTTTTTTTTCTTTCCCCCTGGTGACTTAGAAGAACAGAATGATTTTGTCAGCTGTTACTAGGATCTAGCTACACTGTGTCTTACTGGAGTAATAAAAAAATGGTTAAACGGGGACATCCACTGTTCTTAAACATATTTTCTAAAATATACTCTGTATTTTATTTACTCTATAGGTATGTTAGAAAATGACATCTAAATCAGATATAAATTATGTTAAATGTTCTTGTTGACTTAAGTTTTAAGAAGTCTATTATTTTCTGATGGTTCTTGGTGCTCTTATTTTGTTATTATGACTTGGAATCTCTGAGAGATCACCATTAACCCATTTCCCGTTTAGAAAAAAAAAAAGTGCAACTTGCTGGTGCATCCATTTAATTTTACATAAATGCATTCTTTGAAGCTGAAGCAAATCTGACTGGTTTTCAATGTGAGAATAAAATATAAAACCTATTCTTGGAGTTCTGGGCTGATCACAGGCAAGGCTTAAAATGCACTGCATGGGAAACCTTCTCAAAAGACACCAGAAACAATAAACCCAGAAGCTGAACTCATACCACACTGGAGTACTTCCAGGTTAGCCTCATACAATAGTACACCCAGACAGCGTTCTCACAAAAGCCCATGGGAACAAACACCCACCTGAGGAGTTAGCTCAAACTTTGTGGGTAGAACTAATCTGCACAGCTAGTCAGTCTGGGAATCAGTCCTACCCACTGACACACCAAAAGCAACCAAGGCTCAACTACTACTGAAGAACATATACAACACACTCAAGGGACACTCCGAGATCATGTGCACAGGAGATCAGAGAGATTGTTCCACTGGACTACACAGGACACATACTATATAAGACCACCAAGCAAAGATTTAGAGACATAAGAGATCTACCTTATACATAGCAGCAAACACGGAGAGACAGCCAGAATGAGGAAACAGAGAAACAATTCCCAAATAAAGGGACAGGAGAAACCTCCAGAAATAAGAGGTAAAGAAATGGAGCCAATTAACCTACTGGAGCAGTGGTTCTCAACATTTCTAATGCCGCAACCCTTTAATATAGTTCCTCATGTTGTGGTGACCCCCAACCATAAAATTATTTTCGTTGCTACTTCATAACTGTAATGTTGCTACTGCTATGAATCGTAATGTAAATATCTGATATGCAGGATGTATTTTCATTGTTACAAATTGAACATAATTAAAGCATAGTGATTAATCACAAAAAATACGTAATTATATATTGTGAAATATTTATTTCTAATTACAAATAAATGAAATTTTGTCTTGAAGCATGGTGTAGCTGCTTTTAACAGAGTAGCTGCTTTCAACACAGCAGCTGCTCTCTACACAGTAGCTGCTCTCTACACTTGTGTGACTGGTCTGCATAAGTATATTATGGCACCAACCCTGTCACATACACTTGTATTTGTATGGGATGTATGTGATGGGGTTGGCGTGATGATGTCATCTCGCCAGGTACTCGTATGTGGGCGTATCTGCATGTGGGCGGACCTGCCTGGAGACGGATAGAGGAGCGGTATCTTGGTTCCTGAGACCATTGGAAATATGTGTTTAACAATGGTCTTAGGCGACCCCTGTGAAAGGGTCATTCGCGACCCACAGGTAGAGAACCATTGTGCTAGAGAAATAGTTTAAAATACAGGTTATAAGGCCTTAAGGAATTTAGTAAAAATTTCAACAAAGAGATAGCAACCATAAAAAAGGATATAGAAACCATAAAAAAACAACTGGTCATAAAAGATTACAATAACTGAAATGAAGACTACATTAGAAGGAATCGACAGCAGGTTAGATGAACCAGCAAATCAAATCAGTGATCTGGAAGACACGGTAGCAGATAACACCCAATTGGAAGAACAACAAACAAAACAAAACAAAAAATAATTTTAAAAAATGAGGGTAGTCTGAGAGGCCTCTGGGAAAACATCAAGCATAACATTATTTGTGTTATAGGAGTATCATAAGGAGAAGAGAGGAAGAAATAGATGGAAAACCCATTTGAAGAAATGATGATTGAAAACTTCCCTAATCTGGCCAAAGAAATAGGCACACAAGCCCAGGAAGTATAGAGAGTTCCAAACAGGATAAACCCAAACAAGCCCATCATTGTTAAAATGGCCAAGTTTAAAGACAAAGAGAGAATACTAAAAACAGGAACAGAAAGACAACTAGTTATTTACAAGTGAGCTCTCCTAAGTCTTTCAGCAGATTTCTCAACAGGAACTTTGCAGGTCAAAAGAGAGTGGCAGGAAATATTTAAAGTAATGAAAAACAAGGACCAACAACCAAGACTAACTACACATTAAGGCTATCATTTAAAATTCACGGAGACATAAAGAGCTTCCCAGACAAAAAAAAGCTAAAGGAATTCACTATTCCTGGGCCAGTGTTACAAGAAATATTAAAAGAACTTTAAGCCGAAAAAAGGAGAAAACAAACAAAAGATCAAAAACATGAATAATAACATGGCAATGACTATGTACCTATCAATAATAACTTTAAATATAAAGAGACTAAATACACCAATCAAAAGACATAGAGTAGTTGAATAGATAAGACAACAAGACCCAGGCATGTGCTCTGTCCAGGTGATTCACCTCAGATGGAAAAGCACACATAGCCTGAGAGTAAAGGGATGGAAAAGGATACTTCATGCAAATGAAAATGAGAAAAAAGCTGGAGCAGCAGTACTCTATTAGATAAAATAGACTTTAAAATGAAGACTGTAACAGGAGACAAAGAAGGACATTATATAACCGTAAAAGGATCAATCCAAGAAGAGGACAACACTCTTGTAAACATTTATACACTCAATGTAGGAGCACCTAAATATATGAAGCAAATATTGGCTACCATAAAGGCAGAGATCAATAGTAACAATCATACCAGAGGACTTTAACACCCGCCCTGACACCAATGGACTGATCTTCCAGGCAAAAAATCAATATGGAAACATGGCCTTAAATGATATACTAGATCAGATAAGTTTAATTGATATTTTTAGAGCATTTTATCCCAAAGCAACAGAATGTACATTCTTTTCAAATGCACATGGAACATTTTCCAAGATAGACCACATGTTAGGCCACAAAACAAGCCTCAGTAAATTGAAGAAATTTGAAATCATATCAGATGTTTTCTCTGACCACAATAGTATGAAACTAGAAATCAGTTACAAGAAAAAAACTGAAAAGCACACAAACATCTGGAGGCTAAATCACATGCTACTAAACAATGACGGGTCAACAGTGAGATGAAGAAAGAAATCAGAAGGTATCTTGAGACAAAAAAAAAAAAAAAAGAAAACAGAACAACCTAAAATCTTTGGGGCATAACAAAAGGCCTCCTAAGAGGGAAATCCATAGCAATGCAGGCCTACCTAAAGAAACAAGAAAAATCTCAAACTGTTTACCCTTACACCTAAGGAGACTGAAAAGAGAACAGCAAACAAAGCCCAAAGTGAGTAAAAGGAGAGAAATAATAAAAATCAATCGTGGAAATAAAATGAAATTGAGACTAAAAGGACAATACAAGAGATCAGTGAAACCAAGAGCTGGTTTTTTGACAAGATAAACAAAATTGACAAACTTGTAACCACACTTCTTCAAGATTAAGAGAGGGGACCCAAGTAAATAACATCAGGAATGAAAGAGAAGTGACAACAGACATCACAGAAATACAAAAAATAATATGAAAATTTTACGAGCAACTATGTGTGCCAACAAATTGGACACTCTGGAAGAAATGGAAAAATTTTTATCAGCATGAAAGCTTCCAAGGCTGAATGAAGAAGAAACAGAAAATCTAAACAGGCCAGTTACTAACTACGAAATCAAATCAGAAATCAACAAGCTCCCAACAAAGAAGAGTTCTGGACCAGATGGCTTCACAGGTGAATTTTATCTTCCATTAAAAAAAGAATTAACAACCATTCTCAAACTATTCGAAAAAATCCAAGAAGAGGGCAGGCTCCCAAACTCTTTATATGAACCCACTGTAACCCGGATTCCAAAACCAGACAAAGACACTACAAAAAAAAAAGAAAACTATGTAGGCCAATATCCCTAATGAACAAAGTGAAAATTTTTTTCACAACAAAAGAAACTATCAACAAAACTAAGGCATCCTACAGAATGGGTGAAGATATTTGCCAGTGAGGCATCCAATAAAGGGTTAATGTCCAGAATTTGTAAGAAAGTTATACAATTCAACACCCAAAAAGCAAACAACCCAATTAAAAATTGGCAGAAGACCTGAATAAACATTTCTCCAAAGAGGACATACAGATGGCCAATAGACACATGAAAAAATACTCAAAGTCACTAATCATCAGAGAAATGCAAATCAAAATCACAATGAGATACCATCTCACTTCTGTCAGAATGGCTATCATTAATAAATCGACCAGAAATATTGGTGAGGATGTGGAAAAAAGTGAAC
Source organism: Lyroderma lyra (assembly GCA_004026885.1). Classification (NCBI taxonomy): domain Eukaryota; kingdom Metazoa; phylum Chordata; class Mammalia; order Chiroptera; family Megadermatidae; genus Lyroderma; species Lyroderma lyra. The sequence continues at coordinate 110,278 of PVJL010002433.1, forward strand.
CCTTTTGCACTGTTGATGGGATTGCAAATTAGTGCAGCCACTATGCAGAAGAACATGGCAGTTCCTCAAAAAAATTAAAATGAAACTACCTTATGATCCAGCAGTTCCACTCCTGGGTAACTTATTCAAAGAAATTGAAAACACGAATTCAAAAAACTATATGCATCCCTATGTTTATTGCAGCATTATTTACAGTAGCTAAGAAATGGGAACAACCTAAATGGCCATCAGTAGACGATTAGATAAAGAAATTTTGGTACATTTATATAATGGAATATTACTCAGCCATAAAAAAGAACCCAACAACATGGGTGGAACTAGAAGTTATGCTAAGCGAAATAAATCAGACTGAGAAAGACAAATGCCATATGATCTCACTTATATGTGGAATCTAAATAGTCAAAATGGAAGTAGACTCAGTTTGATGGTACCATACAGGGGGATGGATGGGAAGGGTGACAGGTTTGGGAAATGCAAATTGGTAGACAGTGGTTATTGGGATGTGAGATACAGGTTGGGAAGTATAGTTGATAATGTTGAAAAGCTATGAGTGGTGTTAGGTGGACACTGGACCCATCGGAGCAGCACTTCATAAATTATATGCAATCTGTATGGAAAGTATCCAGCCATGTCTTATGAAACATAGAGGTATTTATTGAAGAAGACAAGATACAAGAATATTATGCACAGAACAGAAATGCCTCAGTCTCCTTCAAGGTAGGCATCTTTGTTGACTGCAGCCCATACATGTTCCACATTCTCAGGTGTTCTGCTTGCTGCACGTCTTCCAGAACATGGATCACTTTCAACAGATTCTTGACCATCTTTGCAGTCTTTGAGCCACACTTTTATTTGCAGGACACTCATTGCATCATTACCAAAAGCCTTACAAATCATCCAAATAGTTTCCATGGAGGAATGTTAAAGCTTAATGCAAAATTTGATACAGATTCGTTGCTCTACTTTCTCAGTTATTTTCATTGTGAGGGGTATCTAATATGCATTTTCACTCAGCAGCATCTAGTGTTCCCACTAACTACTGTATTTTGCTGTGTAGACTGCACACCTGTGTATAATGGACACACACATTTTTGGCCCAAACTTTCAGGGAAAACTTTCATTTTAATTTTTTAAGTCAGGTTTTTTTTGTTTATATTTAGGTTTTTGTTTTTTGTATTATCAAGGAATTTTAGCATTTTTTAATATAATGTACAAGAAATTTTTGTAGCAAATAATTACAAAACACAAGAACAGATACAATGTACAAGAAATTTTATGTGTAAAATTTTTTAATATAAAAAATTAGATTATTCTATTCTTGGATGTTATTTTGTACATGGATATTGTTACTGATTTTGAGAGTTACACTTTTAACTCATAAGCATAAATAAAAATTAAAAACATTTACATAGAGATGGAATTAGTACTACCCATGTATAATGTGCATCCTTATTTTTCCCTCACAAATTTGGGCAAAAATGTACATATTATACACAGCAAAAAAACAGTTGTACAGTAAAGTCATCATTGTTCATTCTTGTTCTAGTCTACTGTCTTTGGCTGCCAGGTTACATCGATGTCACATAAACTATTCTCATTATATTGACAGTGGCTGGATTTTTTTCCAGGCAGGCCTCGTATAGATGCCTGCCCATTGTTTTACACCTGAAAATACTATAAAATAATGTTGACTGCCACCTCTTACCTAAAAATAAATATATATATATATATATAGTCACGGGATGTAGAGTACAGCACAGGGAATATAGTCAGTAGTATTGAAATAGCTATGTAAGGTATCAAATGGGAAATAGACTTGTTGGGGTTATCACTGTGTAAGGTCTGTAAATGTCTAAGCATTATCTTCTCTTGTACATATGAAACGAATAAATAAATAAAGGGGTGAAAAAGAATTCTTAATTTTTCTTTAGGCCTGTGTCACTGATCTAGAATCCAAGATTTGAATACTTCCCTCCCAAACCCTCATTAACTTTGTTAAGAATATACTCTTCTCCCAAAATATTTGTTAATTTGAATAATACTAAATTATGTCATATAGTTGCTTTTTAAGTGAATAATTTGGAGGCCACAGTTATAAGAATGTTTTTATCAGTGTTTTTCAGTTTGACCAGTAGACTACTCAGCTATGTATCTAATATTGATCAAAACCAGAATATCACTTGTTTATTAAAAAAGCATAATGGATTTATTTTTATTCTGCTTTTAGAAAATGTAGCCATTTCTCATAATTTTTTTTTAAAATAAACTTTTCATGATCTAGTCTGTACAAAAAATCTTGATTACCTGGAACTCAACTGAATCATTTTTATTCTGTAATTTCTTTTAGAAGAGAGAGAACTCACAGTAAAGTTTAAATTGGATATTTAGTAAAAAAAAAAAAACTCACTTAGGAAGGTAATATTTTATATTAATATTCCTAACCTAGCCTGTAACATCTAGATCAAGCATGTTCAACCTGCAGCCCAGAATGGCTTTGAATGTGGCCTAACACAAATTCTTAAAAAATTATGAGAGTTTTTTGCGACTTTTTTTTAAGTTTATCAGCTGTCGTTAGTGTTAGTGTATTTTATGTGTGACCCCAAACAATTCTTTTTCCATTGTGGCTGAGGGAGGTCAAAAAGTCAGACACCACTGATCTAGATAAGCCCAAAAGTGGATATTTACAATGATGTGTCAATGGACCTGTCATATCTTCTTTATCAATGAAAATCTGTATCCTCCATACTTTGCTGAATCAGGGAAGTTAACATTGTATCAGGGATTTAAACAAACAAAAACTTCATGGATAGTAGTTAACCAGAGAAGTTAGCTAACAATTTCATATAGCTCATTCTGCTAGACACTTGGTTAAATATGGTCTCACTGATCTGTAATATCTTTTAATAAAAATGCTAGGTTACAGAATTATGTGATTAAATGAGAAGACAATACTAAGAGCATAACTAGCTTTTTAAAAATCGCTTTATTATAATTTCCTGAACATGGAAATCTGTTTTACTTCTTGATAGGAGAACAAATGCCTGCATAATCTTTCCCAGATTTGAAAAACAGATGTGGTCATTTAAAGTTTGTTGGCTTTGACTTGAATTTAGTAGAATAAGCACATTACCACCAAATTGGCAATCTTCTTTCCTTTCAGTGATCTCACCACCCATTTATCAAAATAATTAAAATCAGAATGTTTTAGGTCTTTAACAAAGAATATTTATTATTGGATCCATTCTTTTGATTTACCATTCATGTCTGGACTGGTGAATCTTCATCCTGTGGCCATGAACTACAGGATGGAGAGAAATCTATGTGTGTATCAAGCATTTTCTATAGACTGAATTGATAGTTTCTTGAGTAAATATGAACTAATGTTGTTTGGTTGTATACAGAGGATGGAAAAAATTGTTACCTTAACATTATTATTGTGGAACATTTCACATACATAAAAATAAAATAGTGTGAAGATCTTCTCATATCCTTCTATTTCATCCATACCGCTGTATGTCTTCCCCCTTCAAGTATTATTTTGAAGCAAATCCTGAACATTTTATCATACATTCCTATATATTTTAGTATATCTCTTCAAGAAAGGACTCTTAAAAATATAAAATTACTATACCAATATCACAGCTAAAAGAAAAAAGGAAGAATGTTATTTTAAAATACAAATTTTAAAAGTATTGGTTAATTTGTAGTGTCTTTTTAACACAAACATCATGAAGGGTATACAGTAATCTTTTATTATTAAAATGGAACCTTTGTATTCATGTTGGGAATTGCTTGTTTGAGGCATCTTCTTTTTCTGCATTTAATTGAGCCCTGGCTACAGAACTAAAAGGTTTTTTCATGTGAATGCTAATTTAGTCTAGGGATATAAAATTAAGACACTTAAAAAAATGTGTGATATAGTAGAACATAATTGTATAGTACGCTACATTTATGACAGACTTGTGTTAAGCATTTGTTTTATAGCAACATAATTGCATTAGGAAATAAAAAAGCCTTTCATATTTATTCCCGTTGATCAAGGCTTGGGTTCTCATTTGTAGGTGTGAATTGGGAAAATTTGTTGAGCCAAAATCCAGAGTGGCATTCATGTCCCTAAAAGTTGTGCTTTCACTCTTTGTCCAGCGTGCTTTGTGGAATTAGAGATTTGAAAGGAAAATTGTTGTCAAGCATTTTCAGAGAGATTTTTTAGTAGCATGAGGTAAATAGTAGGGAAGTTTGGTTCTGTTCCAATAATAAATTGGTCTAATCAGAAATGCATAACATGGAGATCAGAAATTTATTCCTGGAAAAATGTGGGGTTGTGTTGTATGTGGTCATGTTAATGAAGTAACAGATGCCCAGCCAACTTGCATTATCAAAATCTATTCCAGTCAGGGTGTGGTCTGGCGCCATCTGGTGGTAACTTTTTCACTGACAGTTAAATGACCTGTGACTGGCTAGGACTTCCGGGAAAGGGATTTCAAGAATCCCTGCTATTTGGTACCCATTTTGTTGGCCTAAGGTGAGGAAATTTTGAATCTGGGACATTGGACCAGGGTTTGAGAACCATTCTTCTCTTCCCTCTTTCCCAGGATTGGACTGTGTTGTTTCTTTTCATGGCCTGGTCCTCTCCTTCATCTCACCACCTAATCCTATCCCAGAAGAAAGTATTAACTTGCTCCACTAGGCAGAGGATAGGAACCAGTTGTTGTAATTTGTGTTATGCTGGTATGTGTTGTTTCTGGGTTTTATTGCATTTTCAGTACTGACATTCTCACTCCTAGAGCTTAAAAACAATCTCTTGTGCCAGATACCAGGTACTTGTCTCTTCTCAGTCTTGATTACAGTGGTAAGTATAGTTTATCGCAAAGTCTAAGTGATTGAATAAGTCTATCTTCTGAACCAGATTCTAAAATTATATTTAAATAGTAAATAATTCTGGCTTTGAATACCATTGAAGGATGTCTTGATTTAGGGGTTAACATTCTTCATTCCTAAATTGAGATTTTTGAAATTACTTCATTTCTACATAAATGCAAATATATAATCTAACCAAAATTATTAGTACTTGGCTTAGATTTACTTGTGTTACCTAGAACTTATTAGTTTGCTTGAATCAAATGTTTTACAGATATCACTATATATATATTTATGAGGAGATATCATTCAAAAGATTCTCACAAACAGAAGTTTTCTCCAGTTTCTGTAGATCATTCAGTTAAAAATGATTCCCCTTCCAGGGAGTATTTATCATACTCCTAAGGTACATCACACAAAAGCATTTTCTTTTTCTTCTTCATATTTATTTAGGCAAGTAAGATCTTGCTAGGTTTTGAATGACACTCTTCCCTCACCAAAACTCTCCAGTGATTTCCTTCATGCTTAGAGTAAAATCAGACTTTTATCATGACCTAGAACACTTCATATTATCTGTTCTCTTCCTAGGCTCATAAATTGTACTTTTTACACTTGTCTTCTTCTCTGTTCTTATATACTACAATCCCTTCTGTTTCCTTGGTGGTTGCTGAACCCTTTGCACAGATTTTCAGCTCTTGGCTTAAGTAATCATTATCTCAATAAAGGTCCTTTCCTTAGTAAGCAAACTGAAGTAGTCTTCCTGACAATTTGGCAAACTTTGGGAGCGGGGGTGGGTTGCGGTGGGCTAACAGTTTCTATTTCATTATCTGCCTTATAGATTTTGTTACATTAAGTAGCTGAAATTGCCTTGCTTTGTTGTCAGTAATCTACTCCTAAACTATAGTTTTCAGACTGGTTTTCAGTGCTTTGCCTTAGTTACCTCATATGGTTGTTGTCATAAACATGAAATAAATTAATATAGGTAAAGCACTTAGAATAATGTCATGCACATAGTAGCAATATATGTGTTACTTGCTATTGTTAGTATTGCTGTTCAGATTATATTAGAGGTAACTTTTGATAGTGTCCATATCCATTTGTTTATTTTTTTTTTAAAGTATACTTTTTGCATGATGATTTTAATAGCTGAATTATGAGTTAGTAGTGTTATATAAGCATATTTTCTTATTTGAAAAATTAAAACTGTTGACGAAGTTGGTGTTACTAATTATAAAAAAGTCTAGGGAAAACTTACTGGTTTGTGGTGAAATTACTTGCATCTTGAGTAAGAGGAGTTTTTCGTTTTTTAATTTCTTAACCTTTCACAGTTTTCCCCTAAAAGAAATATACCTGGAATATACTCTTGTCACATTATGTCCTAATAATAGCAGCCTTTAAAAGCTTTTGATGGGAACCAAGTCAGGCTAAAGATTGTCTTTCCCTGTGTTCTATAAATCACAGTCCTGTTGCTACAGACTTCTGTTTTAAGATAGCTTCTCTTTGTGCACTAAACTTTCCCTTTTTCTTTATTTGAATTTCAGATATCTCTTCTTTTTTTCCCCCCTCACATAAGAAACCAGCCAATTCAATAATATAAGACTAGGTAATTTGAAATTGCTGTTGTTCTAAGGGGAAATGTATTTTAATACTGTATATATCTGCAATAGTCTAGAAGCCAAAGCACTAATAATTTTGTTTGTATTTCAATATAGTTTTATTACTTCAAGTTACACCTTTTATATAGGCAGAATGAAAATAGTCCTAGGTCTCGTCAGGCTTACAGCCATAATTTGATCCATTCTGTTTTGGTAACATTCTTTTCACTATTCCTTCAGTTATCAGCCTTAAGAGAATAGTAATAGAAGAATGTAAAGTTACTGCAGTCTAAGCCAAGTTGGGATGTTAGTGTTTGTGTCCCTTTCCCTTTTCCCTCATCCTCTCCCCCCTTACCCTCAGGTAACTATTTAATTATTGACTATCCATGAGTTTTGTTTCTTTGTTGCTTTCAGTATTATGTTCAAGATATGAGTGGTAGTTGTTTTTTTTTCTCTCTGGAAAATGCCTTAGTTAAACAAAAACTTATGAACTAAATCTCAGTTTGTGCCACCCAAGAGTGAAGGCACGTTATTTAAGATAAAAACTGTATAGACAGTATGTTCTTTCCTTAACCGCAGCATTCTTTCCCCATTCTAAGTGTCAACCCAGGCAAAGAAGACTTTAGGTTTGAATTTGTTAGTGATAGCTTTTCCCTTTTCCCACAGCTTTGAATTGCAGGCATTTTTACAGATGTTTTCTATCTAGATCTTAGGAGTATGTTTTTTTCTTTGGAGATTATCTCTGATAAGAGTGAATTTCATACTTTAAGTAAGGGTAAGACTACCTGTGCTTAGAATGTTACCTGAAAAAGGAAGTGTGCCTTAGAGTCAAAGCTTGGAAGAAAGACAGCACATATCTCAGTTAGAACTGTTGCCTCAAGCTGACTTAAAAATCAATCTGATCTTTAAAATAATCAATTTATTTTATAACATTTGAATTAAAATTTATCCTGGAATTACATTTTTAACTTTAACTTTTACATTCTTCTGTTTGTTTGTTTCTAAAAAGAGATTTTCCTTTGGCTAGAAATGAAGGCTCTTGAACATGTTTTTTATTGATGTTTTTTATTGATGTTTTTCCTTACAGGTCTACCTCCCCTGTAGGACAGCATCATTCTCCTATATCTTCTAGACATCACTCATCTTCCTCACAATCAGGATCATCTATTCAAAGACATTCTCTTTCTCCTAGAAGAAAAAGAACTCCTTCACCGTCTTATCACAGGACAATAACCCCACCTTTACGACACTCTGCTTCTCCTTATCCTTCACATTCTCTGTCTTCTCCTCAGAGAAAGCAAAGTCCCCCAAGACATCGCTCTCCAATGCGAGAGAAAGTGAGGCATGATCATGAAAGAACTTCACAGTCTCATGATCGTCGTCATGAAAGGAGGGAAGGTATGCACTATATTTTATCTTGATTTTTTTAGTTATTAAAGTAGATATTTTCTTTATTTAAAACTTGAACATTCAGATTTATCGTTATAATAAGAGATAGACGAGAACTGTGGTATATAAAATCTTCTGTAACACAAAGATGAGAGTTCTGAAGACTGTAGGAGATACTTAATGACAGGTATGTAAGATATTAAAATATGTATAAACGGCATTTATATGTATATTAAGATGGTACTTTCTTTAAGAGGTTTTACCGGACTACTCTGAAATTGTAGAAAGTTTTGGCCATTTTATTTTCAGAGCATCCTTCTAATTGCTTAGTTAATTCTTAAAAGGAAAGAAAAGAAAAAAAAGGGGGAAAAAAGGTAAAGAAAAGAAAAGCAGCAAAACCAGGGGGCAGAGCTTGAAAGCTTAAATAAGTGTTTTGATAAAGAGATGAGGGCTGGGGAAACATTCAGAAGGTCACTGCAAACCAAATGATCCATTTTCCAGGTGTAACTCAAGAAAGAAGTAAGCAAAGCAGTTCTTTCTCCTAGATTTCTGAGAATTAAGTTCAGTTTGGATCTGTCACTCCCTAATCAAGCTGAGATGCTATTATTACCTAGCAGTACAATTTAATATTATTTTTCTCATCTCTTTCTATACTTGTTATCTAAGCTTCTTATCCTTGTTTACTTACCTTGACAAGTTTCCCCCCCCACATTCTCCTGAGTTACTTTTTGAACATAATTAGTACTCAGGAAATTCATGCTTATTTGCAGCAACATATCTGTTTAATATGCACTTTAAATTCCTGTCTGTGATTATAGTATAGCAGTCTTCTATGAAACTTGTTGAACTTAGTTATTCTCTTCCTGTCAGTGGTACGATAATTAATCAAGTTCTTTTATTCAAGAAAATGATGGATGCATAGGTAGGGGCCAGCGGAGCACTTATTTTATAGAATTATTCCTTGTATACATGATTTTGGAATCAGATGAGCACAACGGTATTTATGGAACATTGGTAAAATGAGAAAATTCTCTTATAACTTAATTTTAATAAGATACTTAGTAGCTAGAGTTGACCAGGAATATAGTGTTCATTTCGTGACTACTTATTGAATGAAAACTCTATTATTTCAAAACATAATTATTAAACACACTAATAAAGGGAAATAATATGTAGTTGAGTCTTTTAGGATAGCTTTTTTGTGGTAAGAGTAGCTTATGTTGCAGGAAGAATCCTTATAATAATAAACTATATCTGTGTAGGTTTTTTGTAAGGGGGAAGAGATGTTGCAGATGTTTGTTCCTCTCTATTTAGATGTCATTTTCTAAAATAAGAATAATTTTAGTGGAAAAATGGGGAGGTAGGTAAAGAACCAAATATAGTAACTAGAAGTATTTGTAAAGACAGATGGGGCATCATGAAAAAAGGATCTGGTATTAAATGAACATATTTTTAGGCATATTTGGTATTGAAGGAAGCCTAAAGATTATAGATGTTCACAAGAAAGAATGAAGATAATCAAATTCTTGTCTAGTGCTTCTGTCCTTAAATCGCCTTTATGGACATAGGCACATGGACAAAGTAATTAGCAGGGCAGATAAGGTATTGATGTGTGAAAGTCCAGGGGGTTTGTAGATACTAATGTTTGGGTACTTGGAAAAATTTATGGACCTAGCCATTGGAGACAAAGCAAAAAGGAGATAAATTTATAATGTGATAGGCATTAACCTGCTACAGTTGCTAAAAGCCTCGGATCTTGACTCAATTCCAGAGTGTAAGAGCAACTTAGGAAACAATTTGATAGAAAAGGCAGTGTTTATTCTTTGAGGTTCTCTTGTTAATTTTTGACTTCATATCAGATTTATGCTGTAATCAATCTATGCCTATTCTAGGCATATCTAAAGAATAGTTTCTACTTTTCACAAATTTCCATGAGGTATAGGGTTAATTAACTAAGCCATTTAAGTTCTGGGCCTCTATTTCAATTATACAATGAGAAGTTTGGATTAAATAATCAGTGAGGTTCATTCCAGCTTTTTAATAATGGTAATTTTCTTTTTGTTTTTCTATGAAATCTTACAAAATGCTTTAAGTAGAGAAAACTTTAGAGACAGAAGTGTGATTCCCTTGAATAGCTCAAGAAAAGAGACTATCTCTTTTCCAGCCAGCTTACTAACTGTAGGACACTCTCAAGAGCTTAACTCCATTTGGGGTGGTCATGTGTGGTCTAGTCTGGTCTCATGTTTGGTAGAGAGAACATTGATCTAAAAGTGGTTTCTAAAAACAAAGCTGTCAATGATATGAGATCAACTTGTTTTAGTTGTTTAAGTATGGGTAAATCGGGGTGGGGGAAATCATATTCAAAATTTATCTGATAAGAACATAATTATCCAAGTGGTAATAAAATTACCTTTGGAATTTTAGCTTTTGAATGGATTTAATTTTTTTTTATTTGACCATATTTTCTCCTTTTATTTTCTGCGAAGAACATGAATTATCATTGTATTAAAATTTTAAAAGCTGTGTATTAAATATATCATCTGGTTTCCCAAAATTTTGTGAAAGGAATTACGTTTGATTTTCAAAATTGAATTACAGAGACTAGAGGCAAAAGGGATAGAGAAAAGGACACAAGAGAAGAACGAGAGTATGAACAGGATCAGAGCTCTTCTAGAGACCACAGAGAAGACAGAGATCCTCGAGAGGGTCGGGATCGGAGAGATGCCAGAGATACTAGAGACCGAAGGGAACTAAGAGACTCCAGAGACATTCGGGACTCTAGGGAGATGAGAGATTATAGCAGAGATAACAAAGAGAGCCGTGATCCCAGAGATTCTCGGTCTACTCGTGATGGCCATGACTGTAGGGACCGTGAAGGTCGAGATGCTCATCGAAAGGAGGATACCTATCAGGAAGAATCCCGAAGTTATGGCAGAAACCATTTAAAAGAAGAAAGTTCTCGTACTGAAATAAGGAATGATTCCAGAAATGAATCTCGAAGTGAAATTAGGAATGACCGGATAGGCAGAAGTAGGGGGAGAGGTCCAGAGTTACCGGAAAAGGGTAAGTTTTTGACTTGTCAATAAACTGTACAGAAATTATTATATCTCCTAAGATTTCTTTTCGAAACATATTATTTCTACATTGATTATAATTTTGTCAAAGTAGTTTTTGATTAATTGAAATTATGATCTTCCCTATAAATTCTGAATAGGAACTGTGAGCTAAAGTAGCAAAACGTAAGTGGGGCCTGACCTAGACCCTACCCTGGTTGAATTATACAGGTAACCCCCCCCATATAACATTGCTGTTAGGTTCCTAAAACATGCCATGTTATGTGAATCCGTGCTATACGAAACAAAGAGCTAGTACAGAAAAGGAGGTAATAGGTTCCAAAATTTTTTTTAAATGCTATTATATTTTTATAATTAAGAGAAATATTTTTATTAAAGCAATTTTCACCAAATATGTATTTAATACGTATGTGTTAAATAATGTTTTCTTCATCATCACTACTATGCTCCATTAACTGAGGATGTTTTGTTTTTGACAAGACACCTTCATTCTCTGAACTTTCTTCAGCATAATCTTGACTTCTATTCCGTACTTTTTGCAAAAAATCTTTTATTTTAGATTGCTTGCTTTTAGCTGAGAAATCTTTATAAATTTTGTTATATGGTGCTAAGCATATGTGAAGTTCTCTCTTAAACTTTGTGCTTCTTTCATTAGAAGGATCTTCTTCATTTAGGAAATACAGCTCCAACTGTTCGGCTAAGTCTAGGCCTTTCTTTATGCTTTTTAGAGTAAAGAGTTTAATGTCTTCGTTCTCTGGTCCCCTAAATTATCTTGGCATATTCCAGATGTTATTTCCACCAAATTTTCTTCATCAGTTTCTTCTTCCACCAGTAATTCTTGGATATCTTCAACAGTTACACTGTCAAAACCTTCCCCTCCTAGAGACTTAGCAAGTTCTGCTGTTGTATCCATTGTGGTTTTTGCTAGCTCTGTTTAGATTTTCTCTTTGAATTGATGCTGGCCATGTATTTTTCAAACAAGCACATAATGTCGTCAGTTTCATTTCTTTGATGGATAAATTTATGAGATTAATACAGTGCAAAATTGTAAAAAGTTTCCATGCTTCCATGACTTCTATTGATTCATCGACTTTAATCAAAACTCATTGTAATGATTTCTTGATGTAATTAATCTTAAATGTAGCTATAATTCACTGATTTAATGGTTGAAGTAAAGAAGTTGTATTTGGTGGTAAAAACTTATTTTGACATTTGGGTGATTTAAATCTTTCATATGGCTGGGTGCATTATCCAATATTAGTAGAACTTTAAAATTTAGATTTTTCTGTTTTAAGTAGTTTTCAACACTTGGTACAAAACATTTTAAAAACTACATTTTAAATAATTCATTAGTTACCCAAACTTTTCTATTTGCTGTCCAATATATCAGTAAATTACTCTTATTTATGTTTTTTATCGCATGAAGATTGAGAGATTTATAAACCAGCATAGGTTTTACCATGTGATTGCCTGAAGTATTACTACACATAAGTAATGTTATGCGGTCTTTAAAACCTAGTGCAACTTTTTCGTTTTTTGAAATAAATGTTCTCTTGGGTATTTTTTCCCACCAATGGCTGGTCTCATTGGCTTTAAAAAACCTGATGTCTTGAATATGCACTCTCTTCAGTAATTTCTTGGGATAAGTTTTGGCAGCTTCTTTATCAGCTGATGCACTTTCTCCTTGTATTTTTAGGTTTTGTAATGAAAAACATTTTCTAAAACTGTCAAACCACCCTTTGCTAGCATCAAAGTCAGTGTTAATAGCAGATTCTCCATTTTCCTTTGAGTAATTGTAGATTTTTAAAGCTTTATGTTTAATAATATTGGTGTCAAGTGGAATCCGTTTTTGCAAAGTCATCAATCTGGATGCTAAGGCCTTTTTTCATTTTCTTAATTATTGGTTCTTTGGGACGAGATGTCATTTGTGGAGATAGAACAACCAACAGCAACAGAAGCGTTAATTTTATGTTCATTTTTCTGTGTAGTCTGGGTTGTTACTTCATTTAAATCTGAGGTTTTTGCCACATAAGATACTTTTCCCCCCATTTCAAGCCAATCCAAAAATCTGTATTTTTTTGTTCTAGCAAGATGAAATGTCTTTTAAAAGAGGTATTTTTTTTATTTCCACTAGACATAGTTCAGGGCTACAAATTAATTCACAAAAATGAAAGACATAATTATGATTTCTTTAAAAAAAGGTTGAATAATACCCGAAAAATTTTAATCTATGTATAGTAGAAAGAAAAACACAAAGTTTTAAAATGTATGTACTTAATACCCCATGATCAACATGGATTTACAATTCTACAGTCAAATCTGATATGACATCCTTGCTTGTTTGAAACATTTCAAATGAGTTATCTTTTGCTCTTAAAAGCTCTTATTATGCTTCGTGTTGTTTGGGGGATTTCTGTAATTCTCAAACAGTGTTACAGTGAAACGGTGTTGTAGGATACTGTGTTGTACAAGGGTTTTCCTGGTTCTTAAACTGTGTTAGAGAGAAACTGTGCAGTAGAAGTGCCGTGTTATCCCGGGGTTACCTGTATATGTCCATTTGTGCCTCCAAGCTTGATTAATGTGGAACACTAAGAAAATTGTTGTCAGGCAAAATATAGGCTCATAAGGAAGTAATTTCCTTTTTTAAAATTAAATTTATTAGGGTAACATTGGTTAGTAAAATTATATGGGTTTCAGGTATGCAATTCTATAATACAAAAAGGAAGTAATTTCTCATAGATAGGTGTACGTGTATGTATCTTCCCCTAAAACAGCATTTGCCATACCCAGTAACTACCTACCTAGATGTATTCGAGTATCTCCAACCTGCTTGGACTAAATTAGCTTTGACTTCTCTCTTCCTCTACCCCCTAAACATTGCTACACAGTCTGACCACTCTTATTCTTTGCATTGGTCTGTTGGTCTATCTTGGTCAATATTACAGCTTCACTTTAAGCTAAGACCTCTCACCTTCTGCATTCATAGTTGTCTTGGCTTTTGTTCAGCCCTTTGCTTTTTCATATAGTTGTTTTCTTTTTAACAATTTTATTAAAAACTGTTGATTTTTATTTTAAATGCATAAAATTGGTGAATTTGTAACTTTTTCTATTTAGGTCTTATATACATTTTATTCTTGGGTATCATATTCGTTGCTATTGTAAATGGTAATTTTTAAAAATCTCTTTTTTTAATAGCGTGCTCACATGGTTCAAAATTTCAGTGATACAAAAGGATATATACAGGGGTTGTCCAGAAAGTATCTGGCCATGTAATATGAAAAATAGAGGCATTTATGGCTAGATTTTTTTCCAGACAGTGAAAAGCCTCCTCTCTACCCTGACCTGGTTCCTCCTTTTGCCAGTTTTATTTGTATACTTCCCCAAAATATTCTGCATAGCAGATATGTGTATCTATTTATTTTTTCCTCTGTACAAATATAATTTAAAAAAAAAAACTTTTCATAAAAAAAGAAAGTACAGGGGCTATCCAGAGAAAAATCCAGACACAAATAACTTTAGTTTTCAAATTACATGGCTGGATACTTTCCGACAGCCTTCATGTATAATGCCCAATAACCTGCTGTTTTCACTGAAAAAATATCTTGGTGATTATTTCATATTTGTTAGGTAAATAGCTACCTCCTCCTTCTGGTGCATTAGTGTCTATTATAGGATATACCATTATATAGGTCTACATTGATGGATATTTAAATGTTCCAATTTCTTTTTGTATTTGAACAAATATGTGAATAACTATGTACAGGTGTCACTAAATTATATTTTTTAAAACAGGCATGTTCAACCTGTGGCCCAGAATGGCTTTGCATGCAGTCCAACACAAATTCTTAAAACATTATGAGATTTTTTGATGACCTTTTTTTAGCTCATTAGCTATCGTTAGTGTTAGTGTATGTATGGCCAAAACAATTCTTCCATTGTGGTCCAGGGAAGCCAAAAGGTTGGACACCACTGTTTTAAAACATTTCATTTTCTTATGCTTATTGATGGTATATGGAAATGGTAATTAATATTTGTATATTAATCTTACATTGTGATATTGATGTATTTTCTTTGTACATTTAATTAGATTCTCATAAACATTTATGTCTGGGAACAGACAGATTTGTCTCTTCCTTTTATATTTATTTATTTATTGTCAATAACTTGCTGAGCAGCTCTTTCAGCTTAATGTTGAATATAGTTATACAATGGGCTTTATTTGAAATTTTAAAACCTGGTATTTCACCACTGAGCTTGGTGTTTATACCTTTTTAGCAGATGCTTTTTATTGTTAAAGATATTTTCTGATTTTCCCAACTTAGCTAACAGTATTTGTCCTGTTTTTTCTGTATCTTGAAAAGTTCCTATAGTTTGCCTTTTTTACCTTGCTATGTTAATATATTTTTTAAATTTAGAACCTTCTTTCATTACTAAGATAAATCTGTTTTTCTTTTTTTATAGTTCTAGGTTTGTTAAATTAATTTTAATTTAAACATCCATGTTTTTAATTGAGATTGGCATATAATTATGGGGTGTCTGGTAAATATTTAACAATTCATTCTTCAGAGGAAAGTCCTCCACTTGTAACTTTAGTATTTTCTGAAATGTTGACTTTGTGTTAGAGAATTCCTTCAGCTCCTGTATGTCTGAAAAGGTCTTTATTCCTTCATCATATCTAAAGGATAACTTTGCTGGATAAATTATTCTTGACTGGTAATTTCTTTTTTCAATATTTTGAATATTTGATTCCACTCCTGACTTGTAAAGTTTCTGCTGAGAAGTCTGACGACAGCTTGATCATCAGTCTGGGCTTTCCTTTATAGGTTACAATCCTTTTCTCACAGACTGCCTGGAGGATTCTTTCTTTGACCTTGAACTTTAGCATTTTCAGTATAATGTGCTTTAGAGAAGGTCTTCTAGAATTCAGGTAGATAGGAGCGGTGCCAGATATTTCTTGTATAGTCTTTTCTGTCGATTGTCAATTCTCCCTCTTTATTCTGTGACAATTCCATATTCCTATCTTACAAATCACTTAATTCTTTCCTCCATCTAGTTGGCCCTGCTTCCTATGCTAGTGAATTCCATTTTCTTTTATTGCATTGACTTATCTCCAAAATTTCTCTTTGTGTGTTTTTTTTTAATAGTTTCAGTTTCTTTGTAAAGTCTTCCTTTTGTTCACAGTTTCCCTTTCTGAGATCATTTAGCTCCTTGCGTGTGCTCCACCAATTTTCTTTGATCTTTCTGAGTGTTTTAGAATTGCAGTTCTTGAATTTTGTGTCATTTAGATCACATAATTCCATATCTTCCAGTTTCTTTCTGGAGAATTTTCATATTTTTTCTGTGCAGCTTTGTTCCCTAGGCATTGTTCTCTTCCTGGGCATAAGGGCTTTTCCCTTTACAAATATGAAGAGGTCTTTCTTCCACTTCCCAGTTGGTGTCACTGCTGTATCTTACATTTTCTCTTGTCTATTCAGTCTTCTCACCCTGGGAGATTCCCTGGGAGATTCCCTGGGAGGAGGGCTTCTCTACTTTGATCCAGTTGCCTTAATCTCAGTGCACCTCTTTTTTGGGAGGATGCGGTAAGCAATAATATTCTATGCCTCTGGAATCCCAGTATGGGCTGAAGCTGTTGTGCTTGTGTGTTGCAGTTAGTTTCTGAGTCCCACTGCTGGTTTCAGCTGGCATGGTGGGGGCAAGTTTGTTGGGGAAAGAGCAGGTGCAGCCTTGTTGATGGCACCGCGTAATGGTGGTTTCCCTTTCTGTGGCTGACTGCAGGGTCTTGGTGGAGTTGGGGAGGTAAGCCTTGGGAGAGAGTTTTGGGGGACGCCACCATGCTCTGCATCCATAGGTTTCTCCTGTCTTTGAGGGCAGTGCTGATTGCAAGTGCTACGTGATCCAAGATTTGGACAGTGTCGTGGGCACTGGTTTTAGCTGCAACCCAATCTCGCCTGCTTGCCAAGAGCAGAAAGGGCCGCTGCAGATGTGCACTTTTGGGCTCTGCCTTTTTCCCTGCTCCTGAGCACACGCCTCACCCAAGATTGTGATCTTTCCTGGTCAGTGTTTCCAAGGCCTCTGGTTCTCAGTCTCCAGCTAGCCCAGGGCCACCCTGTGGCTAGGTCACTGCTGCTGCGACCCTCGGCTCCTGGCTTTATGCTCTTCTAGGCCCATTACCTGCATGCATGCTCAGGCTGTGGCCCTAATCTGCCTAGGGCTGTTTAAGACACTGTGTAAGGCACCTGTGCTCGGGCCCTACCTCTCCCAAGGCTTTATGTTCAGGGCCTCGGTCATCCGGGGCTGCTCCCACTTCAGCCTCCTGTGCCTCTACCCCTGTCAATTCCCTGCTTCCAAGCTGCCCAGGGACATGCTGCGTTTCAGCCAGTGTTCCCAGGTTCCCAGCTCACTCCCTCTTCTGCCGGGCTCTTGGTTGTGAACCACAGCCCCATCTATCTTCTTCCCCTCTCTCCTGCTCACCTCCTTTCGCAGACCTTTTGGCATTTGCTTGTGATGAGTAGTTCTTTCAGCTGAGGCTATGTGCTGCTTAGGGATTCTCTGGCCAGATTTTTGTTTTTTATCTGTTGTATTTTCTAGGAGAGGTTTCAAGAGTCTCCTCTCATGCCACCATCTTGATGACCCTCTGTAGCCTTTTTAAAAATGTTTAAAATGTCTTCTTTCTGATCTTTATTAAAATATTTTTATGAATGTTTTGATTATTATAATACCCTCTTATAGTATTTAGAATTATGCTATAATTCTTCAGGGCTCAAAGCCTATCATGTGTAAGGGATGTGTTTGTATGTATGTATATGTAGCTGTGCATGTTTTTTTGAACTGCTTTATTGAGGTATTGAGGTATGATTAATGTACAAAAAGCTGCACAAATTTAATGTATACAACTTGATGAACATGAAGATAAGTATATACCACAGTATATGCCAGGAACATATCTATTACCTGCAAGAGACAATTTTTCTCTTACTCGATTTATTATTTTTGTGTGTATGTGATAAGAATATTTACCATAAGTTCTAGCCTCTGACCAAATTTTTGAGTTTCTAATACATCATTACTAACTATACTGTACAGTAGAGATCTAGGATGATTCATCTTGTAAACTGAAACTTTGTACCCTTTAACTAATACCTCTGTGTCCCTCTCCTTCCACCCCTTGACAACCATCCTTCTAATTTCTGCTTCTATGAGTTTGACTATTTTAGATTTCACATTTAAGTGGTATCATGTAGTATTTGTCCTTCTGTGTATGGCTTATCTCGCTAAGCATAATGTCCTCTAGGTTCATTCATGTTGTCTTCAATGGCAGGATTTCCTTTTTGAAGACTGAATAATATTCCATTATATGTATATACCATATTTTATCATTTCATCCTGTCAGTAGACATTTGGGTTGCCTCCATGTCTTGGCTATTGTGAATAATTCTGTTAATGAACATGGGAGTACAGATGTCTCTTTCAGGTCCTGATTTCAGTTCTTTGGATCATCACCCAGAAGTGGGGTTACTGGATCATTGATGTTATATATTTAATTTTTAAAATTACTATCATACTGTTTTCCTTAGTGGCTGTGTAACCTTGTATTATCATCACCACAGTCAGGATGCCATCACAAGACTCCCTGTGTTACCCCTTTATAGCCACAACCTAAATCCCCTCCCCTGTCCCTGACCCCTGGCAACCACTAATGTGTCCTCCATCTTATAATTGTTGTTGCATGAATGTTACATAAATGGAACCACGCTGTGTGTGTACTGTTGAAATTGGCTGTTTTATTCAGCATAATTCCCTTGAGGTTCATTTGGGTTGTTACTTGAATATATCAAAAGTTTGTTTCTTGTTATACTGTTTTGTGGTCTGTATATACCACACTTTGTTTAACCATTCACCCTTTGAAAGACATTTGGATCCTTTCCAGTTTTAGGCTATTACAAATAAAGTTACTTTGAACATTCATTTCCCACACTTCTTAATGAGAAATTTTAGGCACCACTTAATGTTGCCAAAGTGCCCTGCTTCTATATTGGAATGTTTTTACTATAAACTAATCAGAGCAATAATATAAACCCATAGTTTTCATTATTTTCTTGATCTTTCTGTAAATTAGATATAAATCAGTAAGTTTTTTTTGTTTTTGTTCTTGTTTTTTGGGGTTAATTAAAATGAGTCTTTTTGCTTTATGATTCCATTATATGACTTATTTTTATAGATAGAGGAAACTGGGACCTAGCTTAACTGAAGTCAGTGATTTCACAGCTTAGATGTTGTGATCCAACATTTAATATTCTTTTCAACAATGATTATCACGCTTTGGAATAAAAACAGACATCTTTATCTGTATTGTTCTAGGAAGGAAAGATTATGATTGATGAATTTGTTGAATTAAGTGCCTATATTTAAACATTTGTGTGAATATCCTTTTAGGAAGTCGAGGCACAAGAGGTTCTCAAATTGATAGTCACAGTAGTAGTAGCAACTATCATGACAGCTGGGAAACTCGAAGTAGCTACCCTGAAAGAGACAGATATCCTGAAAGAGACAACAGAGATCAAATACGAGATTCTTCTTTTGAAAGAAGACATGGAGAGAGAGACCGTCGTGACAACAGAGAGAGAGGTTTGTCAAATGGAATGTTATTAAATAGAAACCAATTGGGAGAATTTTTTTAAACAGTTATTAATTTACTTCTTAATATAAAAAGTGTTTTAATACTTTTACTTGTTGATACTTTTGAAACTGTTATATTTACTTACATAATCTTTCTTATTTACTTAGTTTAAGAGAGAGTATGTAAATAGCTAGCTACCAGTATACCTATTTGGCAGTAGATACTGAGGTAATAACTTGCATATTGTAAGAACTGAGGTGCCCTGTGATATGTCTCTCATCTTAACCAAATAACTCACAACTTTTTAAGAAATGTAGATGTTTGCATGCTATTCCAGGTATTTCAGATTCAGGAGATACTTAAAACATTCTCATCTGAGTATTCTGGCCACTTACTCACTAACTCTGATAAACAGAGTCTTGCAAGGACTGCTAAAGAGGAACAGGAAAAAAAATGATAATGATAGAGCTGAGGGTTGTTTGGAGGAACATTTTTTGTTCCTTCCTGAGAATATGTAATGTTTACTTTAGCTAATTTTATATTCTTATATGTCTTAAGCTAAACATTTTCTGTTACTCTATTAGATGACCTCTTAAATCAGTTTTGGAGCAAGATTACTTGAAGGCATTTAAGAAAGGTGATAAGTATTTTCTTTAACAAATTTATATTGCCCATACATATTAGGGTCTTAAACATTTAAGATTTTATGAAGGTGTCTTACTTTGGCTGGTAAGGTTTGCTGTAATACTGAGATTAATATAGTACAAAACTTGATGGAGTAGAGAATTGAATGTTCATGCTTCACGATGAGCTGAATCAGAAAGGTAATAGCGTATCTTGATATGGGTAGTAATGAGAAGAATGAAGTGTCTAAAACATGATTATGTTGGGGAGTATAGTTCAGATGAGAGATGTGGATGACATCAAAGTTAATAGGGTTGAGTTTATTAGGATAAGCCTCGAGTGTGTTTTGGTTAAAAGATGTGTATGATTTCTTAAGTTATAGATGAAGCTGGAGTTTATGTATTCTTAGGCATATCTGAAATTATTTCTTCCTTAACACTAATTCAACCTCTTTTTACTCTCTTTAACACCATATCCTGGTAATACTTTTTTTATATCTCTCTTTTTTTTTTCTAGTTTCAAATCCTAGCTCAGGTTTTTCTCATGTCATGCCTGAATTCAGTAGTACTGTTTGGTTTTAATCTTATATTTGGTTCAACCGCATATGCATTGAGTCACCAGAACTTTGATAGTTTCTTTTTATATATATATTCTCTAACTTGATATTATTATAAAAGATATTAAATCAAATATATATACGTGTGTGTGTGTGTGTGTGTGTGTGTATAAAAGATCCTTTAAAATCCTACAGTATTTCTGTGAGTATAGGTATGATAAGAAAATCCATGTTTCATATTTAAGAGATTTAGGCTTAGAGCAGTGATTTTTTTTCAGTATTACAGAGAAGTAAGTTCCAGAGCTGGAATTAAAACTTAAGTCTCTGACAACAGGTCCTGTTCTCTCTTTATTTTACTTTATTGTAACAGCTTCAATAAATATTAGTTGTATGATTGAAATAGAAATATATATTTTTTGAGATTAATGATATATTCTATAAATGTTAACTGAGTTCCCATGCATTTTGCTAGGTTCTTGGCATGCAATTGTTCTTGTTCTTATAGAACTTAATAGGGAGGAAGATAACCTCCCAAAATAAATAATTATTGAGCACTGTCAAGGAAACAGAGGGACCCAGATATAAATAAAGGATAAAGAGAGGGACTTTTCTTTGTCTAGATAGTGTGTTTATGAAAAATTTGAGGAAATGACGTTTATGCAGAGGCATAAATGCAAGAGAAGAAGTTAGTATTGCACAGATTGAGGGTAGAAACATTACATTAGGGTTATCTAATCTTGTGGCTTTTCTGGGCCACATTGGAAGAAAAAGAATTATCTTGGGCCACATACAAAATACACTAACACTAGTGATAGCTGATGAGCTAAAAAATGTTTGCAAAAAAAATCGCATAATGTTTTAAGAAAGTTTACAAATTTGTGTTGGGCCTCATTCAAAGCTATCCTGGACTGCATGCATTAATTATGTGCAGAGGAAAGAGTATGTGCCAATTCCCTGAGGTGAGAAATAGCTTAATATGTCCTAGAGTTTTAAAGAAGATGAATATGACTAGACTATGGTGACCAATGGGGGAATGAATAAAAGAGGCTGAGGTAGAGATGCACCCAGGAACCTTGTTCTCTACTTGGGAATTTAAATCTTCCCTTTAGTCTTCACGGGTTAATAAGGGTAAAAAATACACAAAGTGTGATAAAGTCTACTTATATATAAAGTTCTGTGAGAAGACAAAGAGCAAACAGAATTCTGAGGAAATTCAAGAAAGCTTCCTAAAGAGGGGAATCTGAATTGAGGCCTGAAGGATGATAAGAGTTTGCCAGAAGGAACAATGGAAGAAATACTTTGCAGGGACAGAGTACAGCATTTGTAGACACAAAGGACTGAAATACATGTTTTGAAGAAGTAAAAAATTATGAGGTTTGGGTAGAGATATGCTATAATTGTTAGAAAAGTAAAGAAGCTAGGAAAAAGAATTGATGTTCAATAGGCCAGGTTGTTAGGCCTATAAGTCAGGCTAAAAATTTTGGATTTAATTGCCTTTTCACTGTCTATAGGATAACTGCTTTTAAGCCACTGGAAGAAATAGAGTTTTCATCAAAAAAGTGTAAGAGAGTCTGGGGAGAGACCACCCAGTTAGACTTTTGGTTACATAGGCATCTAAGAAGAGCTGATCAGACTGAGTTAATGATATTAACTGTAGGGATGGAAAGAGAAAGTAGAAGAAATATTTTGAGAATGCAATTAATGGTACTTGAATATGGTAGGATTTGGATAACTCAGAGATTTCCAGCTTTCGTGAATGGATATGTCATTCATTAAGATGAAATATATGAAGAGAATCACATCTCGAAGAACACATTTTGAGGGAAAGAGGATAGTTTAGATATATTAAAGTGGTGTTCTTAATAGTGTTTTCATGTTCTTTGAAATAAGGAACGTTGTCATTTTGATTTGTAAATTGGAGTTTTTAATATGTCAAAAAAGAGTGAGTAAAATATTGTATTCCCTGACTTAGCTATAACCAGAAATTTCAAGTAGGAATTTCTGTAAGTTGCAGTATTGAATTTCTTTTGGCTTGTTTTGTAATCACTGTGACATTAGTATGACCCCCCCAAAACAGGAATTCAGACAGTCAAGTAGTATTCTGGGAATCGAAAGTATAGTACAATAGAACCATTTTAAATTTAAGTTGATTTTAGCAAAAGTACGTGTGTAAGAGACTTCTAGTCCTAATGTCCTAATGTATTTACCTTCTCTTTGACTTTGATAAATAAACTTCTGGATCGTAATTTCTGTGTTTTAAGAAGAAAAGGGGGCAAGGAGCTGAACAAGACTTTGTTTTGTTTTAGCTTTAAAATCCTATTAACTTTTGTATCATTCTATAACCTCTACAGAGTATAAATATCAATAATTCTTGTCTTTTTCATTTGTGGTAAAAAAGAAAATTCAAATTGAACCCCTAGAAATATCCTAAAATGTTAGATATACCACTTGCAAACCTGTTGGCCATATCGTATTATCACCTTTATAGATAACCAATAAACATTACTATATAATATGAAAGTAGAAGCATCACAGTAGCCTAGATCCTACCACAGTAACCTATGTACTTTCAAAAATGACTATTTGTATGGAAGACTTCATGAGTTCATGCCATTTTCTTATACATTTTTTGATCCCAGACTAATTTCCTGCTCAACGGGGCATTTGGGCATTGTGTATTCATTTTCTCTGTGTTTATATGATTAGTGAATTGGAAAAAATATATCTATATATACATATATAATGTGACGAGATTATCAGTTAATATTTTAAGAAAACAGCTCTTCATCTGAGTAATCAGTTATGATTAAATAAAACTTAATTTATTAGTAGTTATTAATCATAAATATATACCACTAACATGAAACACCTTTTACATTTGATTATTTCAAGATTGCTAAACATCAGTATTCTTAATATTCTAGTTTATGATAAAATGATGTTGCAGCAACAAATACTTGTTTTGTTCTACTCTATTTTCCTCACATAATAGCTGCACTTTGATGTGTATATATTTTTGACTGAAATTAGAGGTGTGACTTACGAGGGAAATTTTTTTTTTCCTTCAGCTCCTATGTTCTACACCTCCTGCTGCCCCTATCCTTTGCCACCAGTGTTCTCAGGTCCTGCTGGGGGGACAGAGAAGATCAGAGGTGAAGGGTAGAGATGGCAGAAAGCGGGGTTGGAGCAGTGGGCTGGAGGTAGGGTAGGGAGCATGCAGAGAAAGATCAAAGGTGGATCAGTGGGAGGTGGGCGGGGGATTGATGGGGAGCAGAAAACATGTTAGTTAGAGGGCAAATGAAAATTACCTTTAAGAAAAAATATTTTTAAACACCTAGGGGTGATTATTTGGATGATTAAATTAAAAGTAAAGCTAGTACCTGATTTATATTTATTGCCACTGTGACCGTATATGGAGATATAATTTAAGATTTGCCATACTGTCTTACCAATAGGTTATCTGTCAAATTAATCACTGACGAAACTTGATTTTCATTGTAGATCAAAGACCAAGCTCACCAATTCGACATCAGGGAAGGAATGACGAGCTTGAGCGTGATGAAAGAAGAGAGGAACGGAGAGTAGACAGAGTGGATGATAGAAGAGATGAAAGGGCTAGAGAAAGAGATCGAGAACGAGACAGAGAGCGGGAAAGAGAGCGGGAAAGAGAGCGGGATCGGGAAAGAGAAAAGGAAAGAGAACTAGAAAGAGAACGTGCTAGGGAACGGGAGAGGGAAAGAGAAAGAGAAAAAGAAAGAGACCGTGAAAGAGAGAGGGATCGGGACCATGATAGAGAGAGGGAAAGAGAGAGAGAGCGAGATAGGGAGAAAGAACGGGAACGAGAGAGAGAAGAAAGGGAGAGGGAGAGAGAACGAGAGAGGGAGAGAGAGAGAGAGCGAGAGCGGGAGCGAGAAAGAGCAAGAGAAAGGGATAAAGAAAGAGAGCGTCAAAGGGATTGGGAAGACAAAGACAAAGGAAGAGAGGACCGCAGAGAAAAGCGAGAAGATATTCGAGAAGACAGGAATCTAAGAGATGGACATGATGAGAGAAAATCAAAGTAAGAATGATAGTGAATCAGTTTATTTAAGTTGCACTTCAGTAAAGAATTCAAATTTCATTTAATGCTTTTCAGTGTGCCCCTAATGTCTTATTTATTCTTTTTTCTCTCTATATTTTCCTATATTCATATATAAGTATGATAACTATGTGCGCGCACGCGCGTGCACTCTCTCTCTCTCTCTCTCTCTCTCACACACACACACACACACACACACACACACACACACACATATATACATACCACGGCTGTCCAGAAAGTATCCAGCCATATACTCTGCCAATTAGAGGCATTTATGGCTGGATTTTTTTTCCAGACAGCCCTCTTATATATTTGGTGTTTAAAATCTTTTGAATTGTCTGGAAAAATAAGTTTCCCCATTTTATACTGTATCCAGGGGATATAATTAATCATTCTTATTTCCTTTACTTTTTTTATGGCATATTGGCTTATTCAACTGCTATACACTTTTTTTTAATAAGAAACTAACCTAAAAGTGCTAGAATCATTGAACTTGTATTCTATTACATCCACTTTATAACAAGTTAATGGAGTTGATTAGTCACCAAGAGATAATCCTGTACTAGTCTTGAGTTTTCTGCACTTAAAAATTTGGAGTCACTACCTCTAGGCTACTGAAGCATTCATGGTGTCTTAGAACTGAAGGAATTCCTGTAACCACTGCATGGCTAGAAGAAAATGAGAGAGAGGGAAGTATCCTCTTTTGAGCTGTGGAGTTACAGTAGCTTACTGGGGACAAAAATGTGTCTTTAGTATCTCATGCAATATCCCTGAGGGCATTTTCTCTTTTTCTTTCCCACTCCCTACCCTTCCAGTCAAAAAGAGTTTATTTGCTCAAGTATCTGGGAAGTTCAGGGTTATTTTTCATTTGTTCTGATGTGACTGGATCCACATTCTCAAACAAAACCAGCAGGAATGGTATTTCTCCATTCCTCCACTGTTTTCTCTTATGTTAGTTCCAGTCTGAGAAAGTTTTTCTCCAAATGATGGCTAAGACAGCCCCAGGGTTATACTTGTCAGCTAGCATTCCTCCATGTTGGGGCTCTCTTTAGTTGAGGACTCGTCAAGGGAGCCAAGCCAATCACTGTGGCCATGAGAATTCTGGACTCTGATTAAGTCATTTTTTGGATTTTATAGGCACAAAACCAAATTTACTGGAGTAAACTACTTTTTTAAAAACAACAACTAGGATAAAGTTATGGTTAAGTTTGCTAAAATAAACTATGGGAATGTGTTATACATTTAAAATTTCTTTGCCCCTGCCTACTTCTGATTTGCCTCATGATAAATTACACAATCCCTCCTTTAGGCTGTTTTTGTCATTGCTTTTATGGATTATGGTTATAGACAAACAACATAGCACAGAAGTGGAGGCTTATTGCATTAGCTCCTGGCTTCCCTTCATTCTGCAGCCAAGGTTTTTTGTAGTTCACCCTCATTTTTAAAAAAAGTCTTACACTAACAAGAAATTTAGATACTACCTTTAACACATGTAATCACACAGTACATATTTGTTTTATTTCCTCTGGTCTCTTTAGCTCTCTCTCTTCTCAGATTAAAATTCCGAAACCTTTTTTTTTTTCTTTAATATCAAGTCCTATTTGATTAATATTTTTTCCATGCTTCTGATATTTGCTTATAATACCAAAAGTTTCTTTTTCTTTTTTGGGGCGGTGTATGTGTGGCTAGACTGTCTAAACATTGATAGGGACCACACAAACAGGATTGAAACAGCTCTGTAACAGTTACTATATGAGTTTAATATCTTGATGTTTTCATCAGTTGTATTGTCACCTCAGTAGTGAAGTTATCCAGCACCTTTCTTAACCATTGTTGTATAGAAGGTTTGCAGAATTGCCATAGTATTTATTTTATTCTAATTTTGTTTCTGTAGATGTTGCCTTAAAATTAAAGAGTTTTTTTTGTGCATGTTTTAAATTTTTACTTTATTTTAATGTATCAGTTATTTTTTGCTGGGTATCAAACCACCCCAGGAGTTAGTTGTTCTGCTGGTCTCACTTGGGATCTGTCATGTTTCTGTAGTCAATTTGGCAGTTCAGCTGGGTCTGAATGACTCAGAATGGTCTCACTCACATGTCTGTCAATTGCTGCTGGCTATTTTTTAAGGCATCTGTTCTTTGCACAACCTCTCATCCTCCACTACTCTAAACTATGCTTTTGCATATGATGGTAGAAACATAGCAAGCAGGCAAAAGCAGAAGCTGTGAGGTCTCTTGAGTCATAATTCTCCAGACTTCTATACTATCACTTTCATCACATTCTCTTGTCATAAGAAGTTCCCGGGCCAATGCAGATTCAAAAAATGGAGACGTATACCACCTAAGATGGGAGGCATTTTGTATAATGAATTGCAGAAGCTTGGATTTCTAAATTATCATACTACATCCAGGGCTGCCTTCTTCTCCACCTGGCATCTCATTTACATAAATGAGCCATCAAGGAAATAATGTGTTCTGTATATAGTATGTTTCTCAACTTTTGACCATAGTATTTAACAATGAACAATGTCAGTAAAAAAATTGGTGGTGAAAATTTAATGAAAATATGGGAAAGCATTAGAATAACTTAAGTACCGAGAGATGTAAATCACTACTCATTTAAAGTTCAACTAAAAAAGAATACAATGAATATATGCATTATTTTATTAATTTGTCACCAAGCAAGTGGTATGGTTCTAAGAAGAAAGAAGGAAGTAATATACCCACAGCATGCCTGTCACTGAGTTTATAACTTAACTAATTTATTCCTCATTGCAATTTTATGATACGGACCTTTGCTTTCCCCCCATTTTCAGATGAGAAAGCTAAAGTTCAGTGACTTCAAGGAATTTACGTAAGGTTACATAAGTTACATGGATATGAATTAAATTTGTCTTTTTGACTCTAAAGCCAATATTTTTTTCATTTGGCTTCTCAACATAAGACATTTCTAGATCAAAAAATTCGAAAATTAACAAACAAGTTTTAGTAGAGGGTTCATTAATAGTATAGTGATTTCTCTGCTGTATGTTACCGCCTTGCAGTATTTAAATACAGCGATTTTCAATTGAGTGGTTCTACATGTGTAATGAAAGGAAAATGTGTTGCCATGTATTTTATATTAACAATTTTAAGACTTAACAAATGCTGGGTAAGGCAGTTCCAAGATGGAAAAGGGGGGCACGTAGATGTGAGTGACAGACCATGAGGTGGAAGGCCTATGAATGCAAGTGATCACCTTCATCAAGATCATGTTGAAGAACTGATACATGAAATAGTTGCATCAAACAAAAAGAAATTGCTGGTAAATTAGGAATTTCTAAGAAAAGAGTGGGATACATTATTAGTGTTCTTGGATTCCACAAAGTTTGTGCCAGGTGGGTATCGCACATGCTGTCTGATGAAAGAGTTTGCATTGCTTGATAACTCTTGAAACATTTTGAAAAAGAAGGTGAAGACTTCTTAAAGAACGTCATTCATTACAGGTGATAAAACTTGGGTCCTTCATTATAATTCTGAGAACAAGGCCACCCATAGACTATTACCATAAGAGATCACCTCAGCTAAAAAATATTCAGAACTCAGGCCTTGCCTGGGAAGGGTCATGTTGACTGTTCTTTCATCTGAACACCTTCATTCAAAAATGTAAGCATCTGTGTGTGCAAGGTCAAGAATGATGGAGGGGAGATACCATGTGATTATACAGAATCAGTTAAATTCAGATATGTCTAATGATAGAAAAAATGTTACAGTGAAGGCAAAATTGCAGCTCACCCTCATAGATAGCCTAGTTATAGTGAAGAAATAATAGAAAAAACCATAGCAAAGAAATCTCTTTTTCACCTCCTGGAATTTTATAAGTTACTTTTCTTTGTTCAATTTAGGAAGCGCTATAGAAATGAAGGGAGTCCTAGCCCTCGTCAGTCACCTAAGCGCCGACGAGAACATTCTCCCGATAGTGACACCTATAACAGTGGAGATGATAAAAGTAAGCACAGTCTGTTTTCTATGTCTCTGTGTTCGTATTCTTTTGTGACCATGAGACCATTTTTTGGCATTAGTAGGAAATGAATTAAGGTTTAAAATTTTTGTTGCTTTGCTACCTCTGAGTGTCTCCTGTGTGATTAAAGTATGTATTATAAATTATTTTATTATAATGGCACTCTCATTTTCCTATTATTTGTAGTAAAACCACATTTTTATTTTTACTGAAATTACTGCCAATTTCCAATTTTTAAAATGAAAATAAGAGAGTGGTTTATTATTATTTATATGTAACATGCAGTTTGTTAACTTGGTGAAAGTATGATTATTTTTATCTTTTTGTGTAGATGAAAGACACAGACTCTTGAGCCAGGTTGTACGACCTCAAGACTCTCATTCTCTTAGTCCATTGTACCTTCCTGAAGAGAGGCAGGGTAGATGGAAAGAGGAAGATCGTAAACCAGAAAGAAAAGAGAGTTCAAGGCGCTATGAAGAGCTAGAACTCAAAGAGAAAGTTTCTTTTATAGATAAGCAGAGAGAACAGATAGAAATCACAGAAAGCTCAAGAAATCGGGCACAAGACATAATAGGACACCGCCTGTCCGAAGACCGAGATCCATCTGATGGCATTCATGATGAAAACAAGAAAAAAGCAAAAATTCAAAAGAAACCTATTAAGAAAAAAAAAGAGGATGATGGTGGAATAGAGAGGGGTAACACAGATACAGCATCTGAGGATAGTCAAGTATTTTCACCAAAAAAAGGCCAGAAGAAGAAAAGTATTGAAAAAAAACATAAAAGATCCAGAGGCGATTCTGATATGTCTGATGAAGAAGCAGCCCAGCAGAGTAAGAAGAAAAAAGGCCCCCGGACTCCCCCTATAACAGCCAAAGAGGAATTTGTTGAAATTTCCAATAATAAGGATGCAACTATAGAAGACCCTCAGAGAAAAGAAGATATAGCATTCAGTGACTGGTCTGATGAGGATGTGCCTGACCGTGCAGAGGTGACAGAACCAGAACGTGCTGCCTCAGCTACTACTCCTGGAAGGACTCCTTCACCTTCTTCCCTTCCTCCTCCTCCTCCTCCAGCTACTGCTGCTCTTACAGCTGCTCCTGCTATTCTTGCCACTACTGCTACTGATTCCAGCACCTTCACATCTGCCTCTACTATTTCCACCTCTGCCATCCCCATCAGTACTACCAATGCATCTTTTACCAGTGAAGACTCAAATAGAAAATGCCATAGAACACGAGCAGAAAAAGTAGACATACCTCATATTACCATAGAAGACACACCACATCGCAAGCCAGTAGATCAAAAGAGGAGTAGCAGCCTTGGGAGCAATCGTAGTAATCGTAGTCATACATCTGGTCGTCTACGCTCACCATCCAATGATTCTGCCCATCGAAGTGGAGATGACCAGAGTGGTCGAAAGAGAGTACTGCATAGTGGCTCAAGAGATAGAGAAAAAACAAAAAGCCTGGAAATTACAGGAGAGAGAAAATCTAGGATTGATCAGTTAAAGCGTGGGGAACCCAGTCGAAGTACTTCTTCAGGTAATAAAATTATAATCTAACCAATATTGCCTATGTTAGTGTGTTTTATATATACTGTAATTTTAAAGTAAATGCTAAATTGGTTACTTTATATGCTGTCTTAAATTTCAAGGAAGTTAAAATAGGAGCTTAACCATCCCCCCAAAATGTTACCTGTCATCACATTAATGCCAGTATTATAATAAAGGTGTATTTATTGATGTCAGTCTGCTTAGTATCAAGATTTTAGTAGTGTATCTTGGTAGAAGGACTTAAATAGTCAGGTCCCTTATTGATGCCTGAAATTTTAAACTTTCTGTTCTCGCACCAGCCAGTTCATTCTCTTTTGACTACAGAAAATAAAGTAGGAGGTTAGGAAGAGATCAGACAATGAAATGATCAGTTCTATTAATGCTTAACCATTTAATCTACATATTTCTTTGAAGATATTTTTGTGCTTAAAGTGGAAATAGACAAGGAAATGTGCTTCTTACATATTTTAATTAGCACTTTGAGAGATCAGTTTTTCCTTGAAGTGAATTCTTTGGATAATTGAGAATAAATATAAAAAAAGATAAAATGTGAACTTTAAAGGACTCTTAAATGAAGCATTTTATTTTTATTTTATCATGTGTTAACTCTTTGTATATGGTGTATTTATTTTAGATCGCCAGGATTCAAGAAGCCATAGTTCAAGAAGAAGTTCTCCTGAGTCAGATCGACAAGTTCATTCAAGATCTGGGTCATTTGATAGCAGAGATAGGCTTCAAGAACGTGATCGATATGAGCATGATAGAGAGCGGGAGAGAGAGAGGAGAGATACAAGGCAGAGAGAATGGGATCGAGATACCGAAAAAGACTGGTCACGGAACAGGGACCGAGATAGACTACGGGAACGAGAGAGAGAACGAGACAAAAGGAGAGACTTGGACAGGGAAAGAGAGCGACTAATTTCTGATTCCATGGAAAGGGACAGAGACAGAACTTTCGAGAGCTGTTCTCAAATGGAGTCTGTAAAACGCGGTGAAGCAAAACTGGAGAGTGAACATGAAAGAGACCTAGAAGGCACTTCCCGAGACTCTATAGCTTTGGATAAAGAAAGAATGGATAAAGATCTAGCATCTGTACAGGGATTTGAAGATATAAATAAAGCTGAAAGAACTGAGAGTGTGGAAGGTGAGTGTCACAGCTTTTTGTCTGTTGTACTGCTGCATTGCTTTTCAAATTTCATAGGAAACAGACGTTTTCTTTTAAAAGGTAATCTATGGATATGCATGTTGACTCCATTGATTTTTAGGGAAAATAGATTTTATAAGGAAAAGTTTTTTTTGTTTTGTTTTGTTGTTTTTTTTTTTTTTTTCTTTTGGTATGTGGGTAGCTCCCTGGCTGGGAAGTCATTATATTTTAAAATGTGTTCCCCTCATTAGTACTGTCAAGGCAGAGTTGGTCCAAATAAGCATAAATGAAATAAAAGATTACTTAGATATAATATGTATAAATGTTATGAATAGTCATCACTTCTTAGATGTTTAAAACAGTCATAAAAATTGAAGTGACTTCTTGGTTCAGAGAATTAAAAAAAAAAAACTGTTAGTGGTTCCTGTTTTCTAGGGCAATTGAGAACAAATACAGTAGACTCTCTGTTAACCAAAACTCAAGCAGCTGGCAAAGTGCCAACTGCTCGACTTCTGGTTACTGGGGAGAGTCTACTTATGTTTATCTGGCATCTGCCAATCTCCATGGGTGCCAGTTAACTGAGAGTCTACCGTATATGAACTAATAACACTGTTTGAAACTGCTTTTAATGACACACTGACTGTAGAATCCTACTCCCCACTCTTAGAATAAGGAACCCTGAGGAGTCCACATCAACCGGTTGATGCACTCAGAACCAGCCTCAGCTTTTTGGAATATCACCCTTGTCCTTCAACCCTAGTCTGCTATACAGACTGATTCAGGCCTGTGTGTTCTCTGAATGGGCTGCATTCTCTACCCTTCTTTGTACCTGCTTTTCCCATTACCTGATAGACCTTTTTACCCTTTTATCTTCTTTTTCCTTGAAAATCCTGTTACTTGCATTTATATTTAGATTTATATTAATGAAGTTATTAAAATTGTTTTTTTTTTAAGTGAATTAGTGAGGGTATGGGGAGATTACTATAGAATTTAATAGAATAGAAAATAATTAAAATGTTTAGAAACATCTCATAGTTTACTATATTTTATTTGTTGTAAAATTTTCTCTATAAAGCCTATTACATTTTGAAAACTAGTGTTGTAAATTCAGTAAAGCATATGGATAACTAGTAATTAGAAGTATTAAATGTACTCTGTATTTTTAGGATAATTTAATTTCACAAATAACGAAGAGACAAAGATTAGCTTACCTAGGTGGTTGAGAAATATTGGTAAAATAAAGAAATAGTGGTACTAACAAAAATATTTTAAATTTGTATTACAGCATTCTTTTTAAAATTATGTTCATTAATTAAAGGATAACAGTGAAGTAGGGAAGATGAATTGGGAGATAGGAGAATTAATAGCACTTTTACATTTTTACCTTACTGCTATAAAGTCCTTTATATAAGTTGAATATTATGAACTAAGATTAAAGTTTCAAATAAATTTTATTAATAGGTTTGCAAGTTTCTAAAAAAATAATTTTAGGTAAAGAAATTAATGTATCCTTTTTAAATTAGCCTTGTGTGTTGAAATATATTCAGAATCACATTTATTTAGATCCTGATTGGTGTTATAAGAACCTGATTGGTATCTGTCACCTTTATTTAAAAGCTAGCACCTCTACACTTCAGCGCTGTTAACATGGACTAGTTTGACCAATAACTATTGTTTGATCCTTACAATTAAATATTATAACTAAAAAAATAAAGCTGAAAAGCTGAATTTAACTGAATTTTCTTTTTGTTTGAATTATCAAGTTTTTGAATTAAAAAAGTGCTATTTTCTAATGAAAAAAATGCTTTTCTAATTTTTGTAGCGTGCACAGTCTCTGTATCTTTGATTTAGACGTTCCTTCTCCTAACACTCTTTTGACATGAAAGTAATTTTTCTAATTAGCAGGAGATGATGAATCCAAGTTAGATGATGCACATTCCTTAGGATCTGGTGCTGGAGAAGGATACGAGCCAATCAGTGATGATGAACTAGATGAAATTCTGGCTGGTGATGCTGAAAAGAGGGAGGACCAACAAGATGAGGAGAAGATGCCAGGTAATCATTTGTAGAGGTTGAACGTAAAAATTATATGATTTATGGTATTAAGGTATTTTTGGTTCCCTTTTATGCTATGAGAATTGATAAAAGGTATGTAGAACTTTCCCCTATGTGTTTTTATTAACCTTGAAAGGCCAATAAAGTGAAAATTACAGTCAATATACTCTGCTCTTATTTACGATGTTGCCTGTGAATTGGAAAGGGCCTCATTTAAAATAGCAAAATTGTAAGACTTCCAGTGTTTAAGATGCATATTTTATATAATTGGGAATGTAATGTCTAGGAGTGTTCTGGATATGAAGTATGTAGTACAACAGTTTCACAGCTATGGTGCCACAAACTGACTTTTGAAACAAATGCTCAAAAAATTTACAGTAGTTGAAATTATATTTGAACATTATTTACATACTTTTTTCTATTAATTTGCTAAATTCATTAAGTATTTTTACTTATACTGCTTTGTGCCTTGCCAAAGCTTACTCTACTGATTGTATATATCAATCATTCCAATTAGGCTGATTGTTACTAACAATTTTTTTATCATAATGAGGTTCTTTGCTTCTTCAGGGTATATAGAATTTAAAACTTTTATTTTGACTTAATTTGCTCTGTATTTCACAATTTTGTCTAATGTAGAAGATACGTTGATTATTATCTTCATTATTATTGGCTATTAACTATTTCTGAATAGAACATTATTTCGTTAATTTCCTCGATTGCTCTTGTCAGTGGATGGATTACTTGTTTTTAAAAAGGAAAATTGTGTCTACATGTGGACATGCGTGTGTGTACGCATACATGCAAACTAAATAGATTCCTAGATTTAATCTGTGAAATGATTCTGATACCAAATTTCAAAACATCTGACCTATTCTTTGTGAAATAATGGAGTTCTTTCATTGGGGATCTCCCAGGCAATTTAAATGAGTTATTTGTAGGAATGGGTTTGCTTGGGTTTAGTTTGCTTATTACATGTTTTCTTTTGGCAAGAAAGTTTTGTTTGTAAAGGTCCTTAGATTCTAAATATTAGTGTTTATAGAAAAGCTTTCATAGTAAGATTATGACATTTTTCATTTAAAGTACTTGTCATTTCATGGTTTTCTGGTTTTGCAGTTTATATTTTTCTGCAGATAACAAGAATGCTATTTATTGGTGTAAAAAAAAAATCCTTTTCTTTAACTTTACAGATCCATTAGATGTGATAGATGTAGATTGGTCTGGTCTTACGCCAAAGCATCCAAAAGAAACACGAGAGCCTGGGGCTGCACTCTTAAAATTCACACCTGGAGCTGTTATGCTGAGAGTTGGGATTTCTAAAAAGCTGGCAGGTTCTGAACTCTTTACCAAAGTCAAAGAAACATGTCAGAGACTTTTAGAAAAACCCAAAGGTAATTTCATTCTACTTTGATTGCTACAACTGTAAATTTTATCTATATTATATATAACTATAACCTTAAATTCTTAATTCTTAAAACAGAAAACTTGTATGTACAGTTGACCCTTGGATAACACAGACTTGAATTATATGGATCCACTTATATGTGGATTTTTTTCAATATATTGTATTACATACACAGTCAGCCCTCAATATCCCTGAGTTTCACATCTGCTGACTCAACTAACCATGGATGGAAAGCAGCATTTTCAATCCATAGTTGGGAGCAATCCATAGTTGGGAATCCATGGATGCAGAGGGCCGACTTTATGCATTGTTCTTTGCCATTTTATATAAGGAACTTGAGCATCTGTGTGTTTTGGTATCCGTGGGGGTCTTGGAACCAGTTCTCCCATAGATACCAAGGAACAGCTAGCCAGGTTTTGGGTGAGTCAAAACTTAAATGCAGATTTTCAACTGTGTGGCAAGTTAGCACCCTAACTCCCCACCTTGTTTAAAGATCAACTATAAACTGAAATTTAAATTGCCTTTGTCTGGGTCTTCTGATTGTAATATGATTATGATCTTTTGAGCTACTTTTTTCCAATTATTTTGTTTCTTTTATTTTACTTTTAGTCTCTCTAGGGAGGTTTACTAGTATTTTGTTGTAAAAGCAGAAAATGATACAGATTTCAATTAAAAGAAATTGGTCCTACTGGGCAATTTTCAAGGACAGTATGGAGTACATATTTTTTCTATATTTGTATTTATAATATAAAACCGGAGTGAATGTTTAAAAGTTTGTTTTTTAATAGTAGGCATATATGGCTTTGTCATTGTTTGATTCAGACATTTGTATGTCTGAATAAGCTGAGGAACTGCCTTTTTTACTGTAAGGTAACCTAGTCCAAATATAGGTTCTGTAGATCTGGTGGGAGAACGCAGGCACAGTAGTTTAAAAAGTTCCTCAGGTGATTCTGATAGACACCAGAGTTTGTGAACTGGTTTTGAACTTTTCTTTATATTTACACTTTATTGACTACGTATATAACTTAATGACTAGGTACATATATTGCATGAGACTAGTTTTTTGTTAATTGTCCAGTGTAACTATGTATGCTTTGCAGTTCAGACAGTGAGCATGAAATATATAATGCAATTCTACTTATTCTCAGTCAAATGTGTCTCTTTTGTTTTTACCCATGTGTTTACTGTTTTCCTTTGTGGGCTCTAACATTAACCTGTTTGATCATGTTGTTGTAGAAGCAATACTTGGTACCTTTAGTACTCTTGACCAACTCTTAGAATGCTAGCTTTGAAGTTACCACTTTTTATAATTTATTTTGATTACTGTCTGACCCTGTTCTGTTACTTTGACTTCCTTTTTTCTATTTCTAACCCATCCCCTTTTATTTAAATGTTTCCTTGATTCTTCTGTTTATACAAAACTTAACTGTTTCCTTTTCTACCTTGTATGTTATGACTTAACACTACGTGATTTTATTTTAATATTAATATTGTCCAGGTTTTTATAGTGACAAATTAGGATAAATTTGCAGATTGTCTAACATCTAATCACTTTCGTAACTGCTTTTTTAGAGGTAATAGAATGTAGTCACATTACTACATTTGAACCTTTCTCTAGTAAAGTCCTAAAATCTAGAACTTTAAGTAGTAGTTGATGATATAAAATATTATATCATTATAAAATATTTTACATCACTAATTCTTAACATGACCTTACATTCCCAGTTGTAGTTAGTAACCAGTGTTTAAATTCTCTTTCCTAAGTCTGTTTTCTTGTATCTAAGCTTAAAGTGACTATAGAATATTTATTTTTGTTCAGACTAACAACAAACTACAGATTGAATGACTCAACAGAGAATATATAAATAATGTTCATCAATGTTGGTAACTTTGATAAAGTATGGACTTTGTGAAATATTTAAGCAGTTGGCAACACTTTTCTATTTTAAAAAAACCTCATGCTTTTTTTTTTTTTTTTTGAAAGATGCAGATAGTCTTTTTGAACATGAATTGGGTGCTCTCAATATGGCAGCATTACTACGAAAAGAAGAAAGAGCAAGTCTTCTTAGTAATATTGGACCATGTTGTAAAGCATTATGCTTCAGACGAGATTCTGCAATCCGAAAGCAGCTTGTTAAAAATGAGAAGGTATTATTGGTCTCTTGGAAAAAATTTAAAGTGGTTGTTGAGTATAAATGACATATTTTTCATTTGATTGCTTTAAGATGAGATTATGGTCTCCTTATCTGTTTTGATGAGTTTGTTTTTCCAGCCTTCTACACATGTAAAAGAAAGAATTTTATTAGAATTTATAGTACTATTTATTTTATTTTAATAGAACGTTTATGTTGAATAATCACTTGTTACTCAGATTTTGATGTGGAAAGACAGTTTAAAATACTTTTATTTCATTGCAAAAAGTTACTTTAGATAATAAAGCATACTAGAAATTTATTGAAGTTGAATGTCAAGGAAAAATATTTCCCAGAAAGAGTGGTGAGGATATTTATAGAAATAGTGTTTATTAGAATATACCAAGTTGGGCAAGAAGGAAATAAATATAAGTGGTTATATGTAAGCATTTACTTGAAAGAATAAAGGGAATTGAAATGAGAAACAGAAATTACTTAAGATTTAGAAGAGATTTGACCATGAGAAATTGAAAATGTCTTAGGCTTTTTAAAGTTAAGAAACAGAGATTTTTATTTGGGGCATGGTTTGGTGGGCATTATTGTGAGTAAATAAAGTTGGTCCTAAAAAGTTAGAGAAACATTTAATATATTAGCTTTTTTTTACTTGGGGACATTAAGGAAATCATTGCTAAAGAAAAGGATACTTCATTAAAGAAAAATACTCAGTTTTGGGAGGACATTAAATTTATAAAAAAGTAGGGGATGAACTCATCTCCAAGATTAAAATGGAAACAGATATGAGGAATAAGAGAATTTTAAAGTCTTCTATGCTTAAAGGCCTGATTCAGAATTCGTTTTGACAGAGTTGTTAAAATCATTCTCTCCTTTGCACTCCCACTTCAATATATATTTAGTTCTCACTTAGGTACCCATCTCTCCTTGTACCCTTTCTCAACTGGAAATTTTCTTTGAGAGAATCAAGTGCTAGTGCCCTAAGCCTATATGTAATGAGTCAACTTCTTGTGCATCAACAGTGGTACTACTTACCACCATTCTTGGTATTGAAATGAAAAATAAATCACTCAAATAACTTTCTCTTTGGTTTAGTTAAGGAACTTCAATTGAGAAAGACTGAATGGTTTGCAATCTAATTAGAATCCTGCCCCTTTTTAATAAATATTTTGTAAACTTCTCTCGTTCCACCTCTAATATGCTATTGTGGCTTTAAAAATTGTGACAACCAAAAACGCTCCTGTAAATTTCTCATTGAGAACCATTGTTTAGAATCATATAATTCCTCATACAGGGCACAGGTCATTGACATCATGTGGTATGTTATAAAAGGTTACAGTGGCACATTATAAATGATCCATCTAAAGAAAGCATTGAAAGCCATCTGATTGCTCAGTGTTAAAAATATTAGCACAAAATCTGAAGAGCTAATGAAAAATTAATTTTAGATGCTAGAGATCTCAGAGAGCTCATGAAAATGGCAAGAAAAACAAACAAAAACCTTATATTAAATTATACAGGGTGTCAAAAATATGTATACACATTTTAGGAGATAATGTTATTTATATATTACTTTCGAAGTTGAATTAAATTGCAGTAGTAATATGTAGTATGATGTTCACTCAAAAGGTGGCTTTAATCAAATGAATGCCAGCATCACCATGCAACAGGTAGGACAGTGAAAGAAAATGGCAGAAGCACAGTTGTCATGCGAGGAGTGCAAGACCATTTGCCAGGACAAAGGATAGGACAAAGAGGTGTGGTTGAATTTCCCTTACGTTCTCCTGACTTAACACCCTTTGACTTCTTCTTATGGGGGACCTTAAAGGATATGATGTACTGTAGAAAACTGGCTATACTGTTGGTACTTCAGAAGAAATTGAAATGGTATGTGCAGCAATATGAGTGGACACTTTGGTCAGTGTTTCTCAAGCAGTAGTTTGCTGTAATCAAAAGTGTCTGGATGCTGATGGTAACCACTTTGAGCACCTCTTGTAACTGCAAAAGTCAAATGTGACTTGTATTCATCTTTTGTTATCAGTATATATTAAGTATTATAATTTTAATACAGTTATTTCCTTGTTTAAAACATGTATATATATTTTTGGCACCTCTGTCTATATGACTCCAAAAGAAAAGTGCAGAATAGCAGGTAAGTTGTACCTCATCAGATTACTGAAAGAAAGTGGGAAACCCATTGAATTCCCATAAAATGGTATCATTTTTATTTAAGTGAATGCTTTTTAAAGTATATAAATTATAGTACATATCAGAAGAGGCAGATGAAGGCTACTAAAAAACACTTAGGAACTTTCAGTGAATTTATTATTTTAATATTAGAATATTAAAAGAATGTATAGAACCTATAACAAACAGAAGGAAGGAAATAATACTAGAAATCAGTAAACTTAATATGGGAAAAACAGTAAGAAAATTAGTGAAACCAAAAGCTGATTCTTTGAAAACATGAATAAAATTGATACTCCCCTACCCATACAGACAAGGAAAAAAAGAAAACAGAAATTACCAATACTAATGAAAGGGAGTATCACTACAGATTTCACACATTTTAAAAGAATAAAACAATACTATAAACAACTATATGCACATAAAGTTGACAATTTAGAAGAAATGGATAAATTCCTCTAAAAGCCACAAACTATGAAAATTTGATCAAGAAGGAATACATGACCTGAATAGCTGAATAGTCCTATGTCTATTTTGTTCTTTTATTTTTAAATTAAATTTGTAGTTAAAAACCTGAAAAGTGAATCTCTGTCCCAGATAGTTTCACTGGCAAAATCTGCCAACCACTTCAGGAAGAAATAATAGCAATTCTACACAATTTTTTC
This sequence comes from Lyroderma lyra, assembly GCA_004026885.1. Lineage (NCBI taxonomy): Eukaryota > Metazoa > Chordata > Mammalia > Chiroptera > Megadermatidae > Lyroderma > Lyroderma lyra. The sequence continues at coordinate 150,221 of PVJL010002433.1, forward strand.
TAAAAATTTGAAGAGGCAGGAATACTCAATTTTTGAGACCCAAATCATTTTATGAGGCCAGCAGTACTCTCATATTGTAACCAGACAAGGACATCACAAGAAAACTGCAGATCAGTATCTCATGAACATGGACGTAAAACTCCTTAAAAATAATAACATATCAAATTCAGCAATATATAAAGATATTATGACATCACACCCTTTTATGGATTATCCTCAAAGTGAAAGGCTAGTTTAATATTCTAAACCTGAAGAAAAAAATATATGACCAAATCAATGAATATAGAAAATGCATGTGACAAAATTCATAATTCCTGTTCAATAAAAATTCTCAGCAAGCTGTAATTAGAAAGAGTCTTTACTTTATAAAGGGCATCTATAGAAAGCCTACAGCTAACATCATACTTAACGTAAAGGTTTGAAAGATTTTCCCCAGAGATTAGAAACAAGTCAAGAAGTTCACTCTCACTACCCCTATTCAGCATTATACTGGAAGTTAGGACTTCCTTTTCAGTATGGCAAGAAAAAGAAATAAAAAGCATATAGATTTGAAAGGAAATAAAAATATCTTAATCATAGACAATATAATGCCTACATAAAAAGTTTCAACCCAAAAAAGTACTACTCTTAGAACTTACAAGAACCCAGGATGCAAAGTCAGCATGCAAAAAGCAATTGTATTTCTATATGTGAGCAGTAGTAGATAGAAGCACCTGGGAACTGAAATATAAAAAAATAAATAAAATAAAAAACGATACCCTTTTCAGTGGTTCCCTGCAATAATGAACTACTTACATATAAATTTAACAAAACATGCAGGATCTGTGTGCTGAAAACTACAAAGTATACTAATGAAAACAATCAAAGAAAAGCCTAAATAAATGGAGAGAAATATTATGCTTATAAATTGGAAGACTCAGGAAAGATTATGATTCTACATACATTGAGCTATAATTTAAAACAATCCTAGTAAAAATCTCAGCAGGATTATTTGTAGTTAGACAAGCTGATTCTAAAATATACATGGGAAGTCAAAGCAACTAGAATAGCCAAATATTTTTTCAAAGATGAACAGAAGATTAATAAATTTGGAAGACTCATACTACCCGATTTCAAGATTTACTGAAGCCACAGCATTCACATTAGTCTGACATTGGTGAGGAAATAGACACTTAGATCATTGGAAGCAAGAGTCCAGAAATGGATTAACAGAAATACGACCATGACCAATCAATTGGAGGAAGAGTTTTAAGAAGTTGATTTTTAAATTTTTTTTGAGATCATTGATTTCAGAATTAAAATTTTTGTTCTATAACTGACTGAGAATGAAAAGACAAGTATACTAGGAGAAAATATTTGCAAAATACATTTTGAAAAAGAACTTGTATCCAGAATATATAAGAGACTCTAACGGTAAGAAACAAGCAGCACACTTTTTTAAAATGGGCGAAAGATTTGAGTACACACTTCACCAAAGTAGATATATGGATGTCTAATAAGCACATGAAAGGATGCTTAACATTATTAGCCATTGGGGAATGCAGTTAAAATTGCAATGAGATATCATTTAGAGATAGCTAAAAAACAAACAAGAAAAAACCCTGACAATATCAAGTGTTGGTGAGGATACAGAGCACTTGAAACTCCAATATATTGCTGGTGAGAATACAAAATCATAGAGCTACTTTGGAGACAGTTTGGTTATTTCTCATAAGGTTAAGTATATACTTATCCAGAAATCCTATTGCTATGTATTTACCTTAGAAAAATGAAAACTTATGTTCATGTAAAAACCTGTCCACAAAAGTTTATAAAAGCAGCTCTGTTCAATTTCCCAAACTGGAGACAAACCCCAGTGTTCTTCAACTTGCTAAAGGATAAAAACGTGACATACTCATACAATGGATTACTAATTGGCAATAAAACAAAACAAACAAAAAACCCCAAGCTATCAGTACTATCAACATGGAAGAATCTCAAAGGCATTATGCTGAGTGAAAGAAACTAGTCTCGAAAAATCATATACACTGTGTGATTCCATTTATATGATCTGAAAAAGACAAAAATGTAACAGTATCATTGGTTGTCAAGGGTTAGAAATTAAAGGGGATGTGAATACAAAGGGAGAGGCAGTAAAGGAAGTTTTTTTGAGTGATGAAACATCTCTACCCTGATTGTGGTCATGGTTATATGAATCTAACATGAGTAAAAACTGACAGTACTATAAATATAAAGTCAATTTTAATGTATCATAACTTATAAAGTATTTATAATTATTTTTAAAATTTAGATTGAAATCAAGAAACCACTGTTCCTTTAAAACTCCTAGCAAGAGAAACAGCAGAATGCTGGAGACAATCAAACCTTACCTTATTTTCATTATACACATGATTAGAGAACATTTAACAAAATTTTATAACAGTAACTTCTAAAAATGCTAATGTAGCTTTAAGTTAAAATAATAGCGATACTACACGTTTTAGTACAAGGGAGGTAGTAGTTTCTCAGTATATTGCATTGATCAGTATACTGAAAATTTGTTCATTTCTAGAGCCTACGTCTTAGGGGACTTAACAGACCAGTAAGGAGTATGGAATTTTCAGTGCTTCTCTTCAGAGAATTGAAAGATTATCATATAAAAGTAAGATTGAATTAGTGTGTGTAGCTCCATAGGAAGGGATTTTATTTCAACACATGGAACATGTAGTACTGTTCAACACAGAATGTGTACTGTGTATCTTGATTGCTCATTAGAAATGAAGTAAAAACTAGTCGATTACCTTTCAGGGATTGTTGAGAAGATTCTTATATTAAGCAAGAAGTCAGACTAGGTACCCTCTAAATATTGCTTTCTTTTCTAAGATTCCTTGAGTCTGAAAATATTTCCTAATTTTGTTTTTAGATATCTAGTATAGCTAATATTGTTCCCGAATTAATTTTTCTTATGACTTCTATATTTTTGTTCGAAGCGAACCTGTCTTTCCTACTGTCACCTAATAATGTATATCTTTTTAAATTTGTTTTTGTTTTCTCCAAATAGGGCACAGTAAAACAAGCTTACACAAATACTCCAGTGGTAGACAATGAATTATTACGCTTGAGTCTGCGATTATTTAAGCGGAGGACTACTTGCCACCCTCCAGGACATGAAAAGACTGAAGATAAACTGTCACAGTCTATTGTTCATCAGGAACTATGCGTACCCTAAGACTGAAGTTCAGTGACATTTTTGGTTTTGGTACTCTCTTTCTTTCTTCAGCAGTGCATATTCTTTTTCAAAGTTCTTTGGTTTCACAACCATTATTAGTGACAGTGGCAGAAAACGTTTATCAGCCATTCTAAAAGAGTGAAGAACTTTGATCTAAAGTTTAAAGACAGTTTTGGCTAACTTAAGATTTTACATAAATATTTACACAGTACTTGGTACTCACGCAAAATAATGTAAAATCATCTAGATTTAGTAGTTTATTTTGTACATTTTGTTAAAACCGAAGTTTAGGAAAAGGGTTGTCACTGCTCTTCCAGCCTCTGAAGAATTTTTTATGAAATGGAGCCACTAATATGATCCCTTAAGAAACTGCATTTTTATTCAGAAAGTGTGTGTTCACAGAATGAATGCACACAGCAATACTGTGTAGTGCTGAACACTTAAAAGGAGACTAGTCCTGCATGATGTGTTTGTAGACCTCTAGCAGGGGGGAGCCAAAATATTTTATTTCTTTCTAAAGTTCTAAAAGTAATTACTTAATGGGTGTGTTTTTTTTTTTTTTTAAATATATGTGCATTGTTAAAATGTATATTGGATGTATATGGAATCTAAATGGTTCTATTATCAGAGACTGTTGACTATTTTTAATAGATGTACTTTCCCTCTTCCCTTTCCTTGTTCTAGATTTACTTTGTTCTTCATTAACCTTATACCTAGTGTTCTGAAACATTTGTCATCAACATTACATGTTTCATACTTCAAATATTTTACTGTTTAAGTCCTTATTGTTTGCACAGTTGTAAATAATGGGGAGTTGGAGATGTACTTCAACTATATCTCGGTAATACTTGAAGCAAACCAAGAGTAACAAACCTGTGTAATGAGGTTTAAAATCCTACCATCATAATTTTCAGAGTTGTAACCTCTGATTACATTAAACAGTCTATAATATGTAAAATGATTTACTTTTTAAAAATTACAGTGTATCTGCTTTATTCTGTATGTACATATTTAACTCATGAAGTAGACCTTAGAAGGATTTGAAATAGACTCCAAGCTACAGAATTTGTGGGAGACAGTAATAATAATAAAGGAAACCAGTCCAAATTGTAATTTGGTCATTGCCTGTCACAGTTTTTTTGTTTGTTTTGTTTGTTTTTTGTTAAAACTGTAAGCCTGTAATACCTGTCTCAGTAGTTTTGTATCCTCTTCTCTAAAGGCAACATAGTGGTACTGCTGTAAAGTTTTTGTTCATTTCAAGAAACATTCATTGCACAGTTAATTTGTGCAAGATACTTATCCAGCAAAGTAAAAAGTCTTATTTTTAAATGACTTTGAACGCATGTATAAGAAAAATTGGAAACAGAAAAAAAATTGATTTTTCTGGTGTTTCTTTGTTTCATTCAGTAAATGTTTTGAATTTAAAGAAAAGAAAGGTAAGCAAAGGTAAATTTTTAATAACCCTGGAGAATGAATACCCTTTAGGAAATTATAGTGGACAGTACTGTTCTCAGCATGATGTGTGTTTTTCTCCTTTCCCTGAAGGAATACAGTATTAAAATCAGTGTGTAGGAGGGGCACAATGTATTTTTTTACCTATGGTTCACAGGTATGTTTCAATGTCTATGTTTCTTTTACTGAAAGAACCTCATTCTGGAATTAGTGTGCAAGTATACAGGTAGCACTTTTGCAATATCTTTATACCAATTCCTGTACACAGTGTAGAACTTGATTGCAAACGTTACAAGTTCCTCTCTGTGAAAAAACCCTGGGCTGGAGTCTCTGCCAGTAGCTTTTTGGATAACAGGTATTGATAATGTTGCCAAGGAGCAAAAGGGTTTTTGTATCATCATAGGAAGGTATTCCAGGATGTACAAACAAGCCACGTGAACAATGCCAAGCAAGCCAAGGATTTATTAAAGTAAGAAAATAATACACTGCCAAAACAATGGGTGTGGGCAGGCTAGGAAAAAAGCACTGGCTTGAAGGAAAATGACTTAGGGTTATATTAGAATGAAGGTGCAAAATATTCAAGGAGACATTACAGGCATTCCTAGGGTGGGTCTTTGATGACCACACCTTCATTGGGAAGTGGGATTTGGTTGTAGGAGCTGTCATGGTGATACAGGTTGGAGATTTTTCCCTGCCCACAGTGTTAATAGTATTATAATCTCTTACAATTAGCTGCAGCTGTACCTTTTCTTAAGCATGATCTCATCTCATTCCTTTGTCTTCTCTCACCTCTTCCTTTCTTTCCTCCCCCCACTCTCCCCATGGCCCTTCTCTTTATGCCCATGGTAACACAATCAGGACAAGTTCTTAAGGAGGATTCTCACCTGTGATACTTGGGATGATCCATATTAACAATTCCCCCATTGACTTATTGCTTTGGCTGGACACAATTTAGATGGATTCTAACAGATAACTTATGTCATCTTTAAAGGGTTGGCAGTTTTCTGGGGCAGCATTTTGACCTCTATTTGATGACTAGTTATACAGGTTCCTTCAGTCTGTGGCTCTGTATAGTCAGCACATGACTCCCCATTGCCAGCAAAACCAAAGGTGTGGAAAACAAATACCTGCCCACTATCTCTAAGTGGCAGCAATACGAGTAATTGATTCTGATGTTCCATTGGCCCAATCTCGTCACTAGTCCTAATCTAAATCAGAGGGGCTGGAAAACATCAGGAGAACTAAGAGAATGTTTGATGAGCACTGTTTTTCCTACCACATTGTAAACTAGAAAAAACTAAGTGACTGCGTATAGGCCTGTCATCGTTCCCATGATGAAAGACCTGCTACAGCACTCTTCAACAGGGCTGTGGTCACTGATTTGGCTAATACTCCTCTCTGCTCCCTCTCCCACCAGTCTCTGTAGAATCAGTTTGCTAGTTTCCAAGTTGAATGTGAAACTAATCTCTGAGGTACACTGACATTGGAAAAATGTCCCTACTGCACTGACAAGGCCTATAGCCATTTCTAAAAGTTGAACACCTTGGAAGCAGGTAAGTGTGCATAAATGGAGTGCCTAGTGTGGCAACCACTGGAGTGTATATTGCAGACATACTACAAGGAGCATGAAGGTTGACATGCCTGAACTACCACTGTCTGAAATGTAATTCATTTTTGTCAAGGCCACACTTCCCATGGTCTTTCCCCAACCTGTGATGGAACGTGGTAGAGATATAAAAAGTCAAGCATTCCTGGGAGACTGAAGATGTCTGGCAGCCAACTCTGGTTTGAGGACTCCCCAACAGTCTTGCTGAACTTCCCTTACATTGCACAGGCCTTCCTTAACCCATTTCCCATTTGCCACAAGAATACTCACCAGTGGCACTTGCAGCTGCAGCATTTACCCTGAGATAACTTGAGGGTTACCGTCCTAACCTTATCCCCAAAGTTCCAGGCTTTGAAATTTACCACACACACAAAAATAATTAAATACTGATCATAATACATTTCTGTTACATTAGGATTGGAGACAAGCTCTGTTTAAGTAACTCTTTAAGAACAGTTTTTATATTTTTGCATTGAAAACCAGTCAGGTTTGCTTCAGCCTCAAAGAGTATGTTTATGTAAAGTTAAATGAACGTGACAGCGAGTTGCACTTTTTTTTCTAAATGGAAAAGAGGTTAAACTAAATCCTAAACTGTTCTATCCAGTTTCCTCTCATTCACTTGGAGCTTTTCAGCCTTCTCATCTTTCTCCTCATTTTTCACATACTGATGTTCCTCCTAATAAAATTCTTGCACATTTAGTGCCATCTTGGTATCTGATTCTCAGGAGATCCAGATGAAAACAACAATGAGATGTGGATTTGGCTTGGCTCACCTAATCCTCCAACAACAGGGACAGGATCCCTGTTGGAAGGAGGGGCACAGATAGTCCCTACCACAAAGTAGTAGTACAATTCTAAAAATTTCATGACAATGGGGGAAAGATGTCTTAGTACACAGAAATGTGACAGATGCAATAAAGCCAGCATTTAAAACCAGCAGTAAGATGTGGATTTGGCTTGGCTCACCTAATCCTCCAACAACAGGGACAGGATCCCTGTTGGAAGGAGGGGCACAGATAGTCCCTACCACAAAGTAGTAGTACAATTCTAAAAATTTCATGACAATGGGGGAAAGATGTCTTAGTACACAGAAATGTGACAGATGCAATAAAGCCAGCATTTAAAATCAGTGGAATTAGCTGGGTAAGCTAAGTTTTATTGATACCCTGCAGAAGGATAAGAGATCGAAGACTGAAAACAAGCAGCTACTGGTTATGTTTGAGAGAGAGTCTAGATTGAATCAGGAAACAGCAATTGCACAGAAATTTAAATAAGAGAAGTTTAATAATAAGCTACGACAAGCTAGGAGAGTAGTTACATAGACAACTACAGGTACCCTATGTCTGAGGGAAAGTACACAAAGTAGTATATATTTGGAGGGGCGGCTCCTCCCCAAGGCTGGAGTTCAGATCTCATTGGAGAACATGTGACTTGTCTACTTGATCACTAGGCCAGAGCAGCTGAACAGACGTTGGGAAAGCAGAAAACACACCCCCAACTAGTGTTGCTGAAAGAATCAGTGCCACTTCATGTGCAAAGGCTGAAGTGCACAGTATTTGAGTCCAGATGGGCACAGGTAAATCACAGCTGGTATGAGGTTGCACAGGGTGTGTGTTGGGGTGGTGCTGCAGAAGCAAATCTTGAAGTACATGTTGACATGGTCAATAGGATCCCAAGAATGTGGTTACTGGGTCCAGGCCAGGCCTGTGAGGTCACTGAAAGACAACATACTCGGAGTGTGAGCACCTGAAGTACAGCACCACTGGATATCTTCCTACACTCTTACTGTTAATTGCCATTGCATCTGGAACAAGCAAAAGTAAATCCTTCAGTGTCCCTCTGGAGCCCTGTACTGGCAAATATGAGCATTCCCCTCACCATAATAGAGAAAATGTTTAGAATTCAATCCATTATTGCACGGTGGGTAGTGAATGATAAATTAGGACCCAAGAGGCAACAAATGTACAACTTCCATATGACCAGCTAAAAGTGAAGGAAAAAACCCAAGTTGGTTTATGGATGGTTTGGTCTTATCTCCTGGTTGTGGAAACAAGGAGTGAGGTCTTGAGGAGAAGCACGTAGATGGACATATGGGAGTGGGCACAAATTATGAAGATTTTTGTATCACATGCTAATGCCCATTAGAAAACATCCCCAACTGGAAAGACAGTAAATGACCAAATTAAAAAAAAAAATGACTTGGTCAGTTGACTTTAGTCAGCCATCCTGTTGGCTTCCCCAGGAGTGTCGTGATGGGCACGTAAATGACCTGGTCACCATTGCTATGTATAGGCCTAGTAACATGAACTTCCACTTACTGAAGTGGATCTAGTTACTTCTGCCTCTGAATGTCAAAATTGTTAGAGGCAGAGACTATTAAGGTCCAATATAGCACTATATAAATGTGTGTGTGTGTGCGTGCGTGTTATTTTAAGGAAAGCAACTGTCAACTTGATGGCAAGTTGACCATATCAGAATTTATTCCATCCTAGAAAGGCCAGAGTTCTGTTCTGTTAGGAAGAGATATTTATTCAGTTATTGGTTTGAATTTCCTACCAGCAGAGCCTTAGGTAGCACTATTATATATGGAATTACTGATCTGATCAGTAATATAATGGTATCTATAGGCATAGAATCCCACATCACATAGCATCTGACTAGGGGACCCACTTCACAGTAAAGGTGTGGCAATGAGTTCATGACCATGAAATCCACTGATTGTTTCTCATAATGCACCACCTAGCTTCATAGAACTCTTGAAAAACTTTTTAAAAGGTGAAATCAAAGCACCATCTTGAAGGAAGCATTTTAAAACAATGGAATGATATCTGTGATGGTTCCATTTTTTTATTTTATATGTCAACCTGACTGAGCTAGATGCCTGAATCGGTAATAAAACATTATTTCTAGGTATGTGTGTGAGTGTGTTTCTAGAAGAGACTAGCATTTGAATTGGTGAACCAAGTAAAGCAGTTGGTTCTCCCCAAGCTGGGTGGGCATTAACCTGTCTGTTGGGGGCCTGAATAGAACAAAATAATGAAGGAGGGGCAATTCACTCTCTGAATTGATACATTCATGTTCTCTTACCTTTGGGCAAAAAGCTGCCTGATTCTTGGGCTTACAAACTGAGACTGAGGACTTACATCATCACTCCAGAGTTTCAGGCCTTCAGATTCGGACTGATTATACCAACAGCTTCCTTGCAGATGTCCGATCATGGGGCTTCTTGGTTTCCATAAGCATGAGAGCAAATTATTAAAATAAATCTCTTATCATCTCTCCATCCATCCATCCATCCATTCATCCATCCATCATTCCATATATCTATCATTTATTTCCTGTTGGTGCTGCTTCTCTGGACAACTCTGACTAATAAAACACCCTGAGGATGCAATGTATTAATCTATGTGTAGACACCCCAAAGGTGTCACTAATAGGAAGGGCTCATAGGCTCAGGAATATGGGAAAGGAAGTAGAAGTGGCCACACTCACTTTTGCAGCCACCAACTATAAGGCCTGCCTTCACATAGCATTTCTTCAGCAACATTCTATATTTTTACTACATTCACTATTAAATATGTATGTGGCAAACAGGGTGAAAACACATCTTTACACCTATAAATCTCAAACTGTCTTTGCATTGGCATCTCTCTCTCCTTACCTCAAATATGTATATGCTTTTTTGTCCATAACAATGCTTTCATTTGTCATCCATCAAAAGTTGTTGGGAGATTGCTACAGTGTATGTCATGGCAGTGTTCTACAGTGTATTCTTTTACTGTTTATCTCAAACTATGTTTTTCCCCTTTCATGTAGTACAGTTTAATAACCTATATAGCTGATTCATTAGGTAGTTCAGCAAATATTTATTCAATCAACCTGTTGTTAGGAACTAATTATATGCTAGACATTGTTTAGTTACAGTGAAAAAAATAGAAAAATATTAAAGATATCCCTGCTGTATGTAGCTTACATTAGAATTTGGAAAATATTACTATGTGTATCTTTATATTCTGTGTCCCATAGTAGACAATGCATCTTAACATTTAGACTTATTATCATGCTGTAAATCTTAAATCTTTTGGCAAAATAGTTCTCCCTTCTTTACTTTTCAAAAACAGTAATAGATTATTAATTTGAAGTTTTAATCCTGTCTTTTACAATGTGTGACTTAATTTTCTTTTTACTTTTCTATTTTATTTTCTTGTCATTCTTTCTTATCCATGTTCATCCTTGCTAAGTTTCTTTCTTCCTGATTGTTTCTTTTTTTGGCCCTGCTAAAAACTGCCTACCTCTTCTAGTATTTGCCTGATTTCACTTCACTTTCCTTCCTAATTTTCTGTGTAATGGCTTCTGTCCCTTCTGTTCTGTCAGCTTCTGGCAATGTCTATTTGACTAAATGAAAAATGTACCATTCAGATTCCCCTTCAAGAAAAACGCACCATTCAGATCTCCCTACCGAAGGGAGAAGTGTGGCTAGCTGACAGTCTCAAATTCTTAGCTGCATTACCATTTGCTTCAGCTTTTCAGCCAACTATACGACTTTGGTGGGGGTTCATAGATTCAATTACTGAACAAGCCAGTGATACAAAGGTGTAAACTTTGTCTCCTTTAATTAACAATCTCTGCTCTGGAGCTCCCTTGCTTTGGAGGAAATTGTCTGTGTTGGCAGAAATTGTCAGGTCTTCATTATTATCCTAGGCTCCATTTACCCAATTTTTACTTCTTCCTTTTTTTCAGATAGAACTTTCTCTGCCAAAAAATTTTTGCTCTCTAACTCTTTTTCAGCATCTGATTCCTGGAGAACACAATTGGCTCATTACCATTAATACAATAATCACATTCTCTGTCAGTTCTCATTCTACTTAATTTGGGAGATGCATTTGGAGTTCTTTACTAATATTTCACTCCAAAATTCTGTTTTATTTTATTTTTAATTACTTATTACCATCTTAATCTTTTTTAGTTTCAATTTCTATCAGGATTCTTTTATTCTAATCCCCAAATTATCTATATTGCTCACAATTCTATTTTGGGCTTCCTTTTGTTCCATATGTATCCTCTTAGATCATCTTATTCATTCTTTTTCCTTCATGTCCTTCTTTTATGTGTTCACAAATCAGTAATTTTCAACTCAACTCTGTTGCATCAAACTATCCTAATTACCCATCCAATAATTATACCTGCTATTCCACAAGCACCTACAATTCAACATACCTTCAATTGAACTCATTTGTCCCATCTGTTGAAATTCGCTTCTCCTAAAATTGGTGCCCCTTTCATCCCAGTTGGTTAGTTATTTTAATAATTTCATCAACCTCTATATCAAATTATTCAACAAACCTATTTTCTTCCTTAATATCTCAGATATCTTTACTGCTTTTATTTTTTCCCCACTCGCTATTCCTGAGGATGTAGACAATTTGGCCTAAATTATGGAAAATTCTTAATGAAGTTATTGCTTCCAGTCCTCATCATTTCAATTCCACCATGCCCAGATTATTACAAATTATCTTTCTAACACAAAACTCTATCATTCATTTGCACTTAATTTTTTTGGATAATTTAAAGTTATTTAAGAATAAAGTCCTAAAATGTACTAACATCTATACAAGTCATTTCACTCATACAAATATAGCTTGGATCAAATGCCACATCTGCTTTTTAGCTTCACTTGATATCTGTAGAGAAAACAAAATTATCTTAGCTGTGTTCCCAGAGGACTTTGAACATCCTTCTAACAAATATTTTTTGTTTCTAGCTGCAGCATGCTTTGTACATGTCTAGTTTTCTGTTTGTCTCCAATGTACTTGGAAACGGAAATAGTGTCATATATATTTTGATGATCAGCCTAGTTCTAGGCATGTATTAATAGTAAGCATGTAAAAAATAATTGCTGAAATAAATACAAATGTTTTGAATGCCTATAAGTTATGCATATTAAAAACAATCATGCAAATAAAATGAATTTAAATATTAAATACATATTTCTTTCACCTTTTGGTTAATTGACTGAACAACAGAGATTTTTAATAGAAACATAAACATTTTAATACTTATGATGTGTTCAGTGACATATAGTGGACCTCAAAAATTCGATCAGGTTTTAGACAACCAGGAAGGCATTTCATTTTAAGAGCAGCATAGTTAATCCTAATATATTAATTCTAATATATTAAATTCCATCAATATTCATATAACTACAAAAAAGATAAAAATATGAATTTTTATAGCATATAGAAATTCAAACACATGTATATGGTATAAAAAATGCATCACAACAAAACTAGTCTGTAAATATGTAAGTGAAATACTATATGCAGAATTGACTATTTTGAAGTTAAATTTTCTTCTGTTATCATTTGGTACTTGTACAAATATTTTTGGATAGACACTAAAATAATTTAAGAAAAGCACAAAAAGAAGTTTCTTTCCTTTATTGTTAAATTTATTGGGGTGACATTGATTAGCAAAAATTACACAGGTTCCAGGTGTACAATTCTACAGTGTATCACCCATGTGTTGCATTATGTGTTCACCACCCAAAGTCAGTTCTCTTTCCATCATCATATATTTGACTCACTCTCTCTCTTCTCCCACTCCGTCCCCACTTGCCCTCAGGTAACCACTAAAGTACTGACAGTGTCCACGAGTTTTTGTTTCTTTGTTGCTTTCAGTTTTATATTCCACATATGAGTGAAGTCATATGGCCTTTAGTTATTTCTGTCTGGCTTATTTTGCTTAGCATAATGATCTCAAGATTCATCCATTTTGTTGCAAATGGCAGTATTTCATGTTTTCTTACAGCTGAGTAATATTCCATTGTGTATATGAACCACAGCTTCTTAATCCAATCATCTATCAAAGGCCACTTTGCTTGTTTCCATGACTTGGCCATAGTGAACAGCACTGTGATGAACATTGGGGTACATAAGTCTTTGTGGACTAAGGTTTTCAAAATTTGGGGTAGATACCCAGAAGGTAGATTGCCGGGTCATATGGTAACTTCATTCCCAATTTTCTGAGGAACCTCCACACTGTCCTCCATAACGTTGTATCAATGTGTATTTCCATCAGCAGTATGCAAGGGTTCCTTTTTCTCCACACTCTCTCCAGCACTTGTTATTCCTTGTATTGTTGATAATAGCCATTCTAACAAGTGTGAGGTGGTATCTCATTGTGGTTTCGGTTTGCATTTCCCTAATAGCTAATGAAGCTGAACATTTTTTCATATGTCTGTTGGCCATTTGTATGTCTTCATAGGTGAAGTGTTTGTTCAGGTCCCCTGCCAACTTTTTTTATTGGATTGGTTTTTTGTTGTTGGATTGTATGAGTTCTTTGTATATTTTGAATATTAGTCCCTTATCAGGTGTGTTGTTTGCAAATATTTTCTCCCATTCAGTTGGCTGTCTCTTTGCTTTGTTGATGGTTTCTTTTGCTGTGCAGAAGAGTTTTAGTTTCAAATAGTCCCATTTGTTTATTTTTGCTTTTACTTCCCTTGCTTTTAAGGTCAGGTTCATGAACTCCTCCCTGAACCCTACTTTAGTACCATTGTTTTCTTGTATAGAGTTTATTGTTTCAGGTCTTATGTGGAGGTCATTGAATCAATTTAAATTAATTTTAGTATATGGCAACAGTTTACAATTCAGACTTAATCTTTTGTATGTGGTTTTCCAATTTTCCCAGCACCATTTACTGAAGAGGCTTTCTTTTTCCCATTGTAAAATTTTCACTCTTTTATCAAAAATTATTTTTCTGTGTATTTGTGGATTTATTTCTGGATTTTTTATTTTGTTTCATTGGTCTATGTATCAGTTTTTCTGCCAATACCAAGGTGTTTTGATTATTGACACATCTTAGTATAAATTTAAATCAAGAAGTGTGATACCTTGAGCCTTTTTTTTAAATGTAGGATTGCTTTTGTTATTCCAGATCTTTTGTGATTCCATACAAATATGATAATTTTAAAAATCTATTTCATGAAAGAATGTTTGTGAGACTTTGATGAGAATTGCATAAAATCTGTATATTGCTTTGAGTAATATAGCCATTTTAACTATGTTGATTCTTCCAATCCATGAACACAGAATATCTTTCCATTTCTTTGTGTTGTCTTCAATTTCTTTTAATAGTGTCTAATGCTTTTCAGTGTATACATTCATCACACTATTTTAAGTTAATTCCCAGGTATTTTGTTCTTTTTGTTGCAATCGCAAAAGGTATTTATTCTCTGATTTTCTTTCTCTGAAGTTTGTTTGTACATAGAAATGCAGTTGATTTTTGTACATTGATTTCATATCCTGCAACTTTACTGTATTCGTTACTGTTTCTAATAGTTTTCTGGTGAGTCTATGGAATTTGCTATATAAAGGATCATGTCATCTGCAAATAGTGACAGTTTCACTTCTCTCCCAATTTGGATACTTTGTATTCCTTTCTCTTGCTTTTTTGCTCTAGCTAAAACTTCCAGTACTATAGAGAATATCAGTGGTGACAGATGTCATCTCTGTCTTGTTTCTGATTTTAGGGGAACGAGCTTCAGCTTTTCCCCATTTAGCATATATGGCCTTTATTATGTTGAGGTGCTTTCCTTTTATAACCATTTTACTCAGTGTTTTGATCATAAATTGATGTATGATGTCAAATGCTTATTCTGCATCAAGTAATATGATCATATAACTTTTATCTTTTATTTTGTTTATGTGGTGTATCACATTGATTGATTTGCATAAGTTAAACCATACTTGTGTTCCTGGGATAAATCTCACCTGATTGTGGTATATAATCTTTTCTTTCTAATTCCTTTTTATTGTTAGACTTACTGGGGTGACATCTGTTAGCAAGGATTACAAAGGTTTCAGGCATACAATTCTACAGTGCATTGTCAACTTGTTGTATAATAAGTTCACCACCTAAAGTGACTTCTCTTTCCATCACCTTACATTTAGCTTCCCCCCTCCTCT